>JARHVA010005800.1:0-7500 GCA_037957365.1 Torreya grandis
GGATTTTCTAAAATAACATAATATTTAAAAAGAATACACTCCACGTATTCTTTATTTAGATTACACCATGATAATATAATTAGTGATCTAACCATACTAACTAATTATGTGAAACATAGATAAAATATGTATCAGTTAACAGTTACCAATCACTAGCATCACATTAATGAAATGCAATTGCATAAGGAAAATAATTATATAAAGTTTAGCCATGGTTGTTACAATAATACATCCAATAATATCAATATATAGTGTGTAACCAATTATAATATCCTTTAATTATAATTTTTCATTAATAAATAGAATAATAGATACAATGCTCCATGGAGGATGAAGCTCATGAACTTTAGTATCTCTAATAATCTCAATTGTAGTCTCCAATAAGTATGATAGTGGGGAGGGAGAACATCATTCAAGTGATTTTCCACACCATCCATAGACCATCAATCTCTGACATAATCCACCAAATATGGAATGGCCCTCCTTTCATGGATGTGTAGATAGTGATAGTGCAAGAATCTAGAGAGGCATGCTTGTACTTGTGTGTTGTAAGATATCTAATACATGATGTGTACCATAGAGAAAATATGTTCTAACATGATGAGACAAAAACATGTAAATCATAGATATGAAATGACAATGTGATGCAGGAGCATCACTTGAAGAATTAATTGCTTTGTTTTTTTCCTCCATTTTGCTTTTGCATTTTTTTTGAAATTTATTCTTGTTCTTAATATTGTTTAAAAAAAAAAAATATGCCTGTAGTTAGAATCTTCTTATCTTGGAAGTCAGTCTTAGTGCATTTTGGGCAGATTGTTGCGCCCAGCCCAGGATGGAACAATTTGCTATGTTAAGATTAAGAGCTTTTCTTTGCATTCGAATGTGTTTTTGGTGTTAAAAAGAGTAGAAGATTTTTGTGAAAAATAGGGGGAAAATATTGAAAGAAGAGAGAAAGCAGGGGACGCAAGAAAAAAAAAGAATTGTAACTGACAGAGAAAAATGAAATGTAAGTCTTCCTGTATGTTTTTCCATATATCCTTTGAACATTGATTGGCCATTTTAATACCTATTGGTTCGTTTATTTTCTACTGGGCATTTTACCATTCTGGAATAATTATTTCTGTCTTAAACAAATGATTCTGGGTGCTTTATGTTGGTTGGCTGCCATATTCTGCTATGGGTTTCAAATGCTGGGCGGTCCATGCGTTGAAGACACACCATGCCCATCTCTTTGATAACCCCAATATATTGGCTGGGGCGTGTGTGGCTGGGACAGGTTTCCTTGAAGATTAATCATTTTTATTTATGTTATATTGACTGGCAATGTCTATATTCACTTTTATATATATTATGTTGGCTGGGCCATGTGTATGTGGAGCGACCCCATCACATGAAGTTGAATTCTGATTCTTTTTGCTGGGAATCCAAAATTCAACACTGGTCCGTAGATTTCTAGCTAGTAAAACATTCAACACTGAGTTACATTTTAATACTGGGTCATTAGAAATTTCAGGACATTGTTGTTGCTATAGGGGCGCCAAAAAAATTTTTTGGAATGTATAATAAAACAAATCAATTGACTTATTCTGTTAGGTTGTGTCACAGTCCAGTGGTGAAGAGTCCTTCATAAGCTTTTTATGTTGGTCATTACAATGCATGAATATTGAATCCGTTTAAATGTATTGAGTTTTAATTCTGGGCATTTTATAGTATATGTTTCTAAAGAAAAAAAGAAGAAGATTCTATGCTCAGTTAACCCTGTTTGGAAGTTATTTTTCTTTTAAGTTCATCATTTGGTATCAGAGCCTGTGATCCAAGCCAAAGAGAAGCAGAACCAGATTGTGAACAGAAAACAAGATGGCCATGAGAATCAGGAACAGAGGTAGAGCTGGAGGAAGGAGACCTGAAGGACAGGTTGCATTGGCAGAGGAGATTAGGAACCTGATAGCTAGGCTGCAAGACCTAGAGATGGCTCAAAGAAGGGGCACTGACATGGGTGAAGTCAGTGATAGAGAAGAGGAACCACTAGAAGATGAATTGGTGGTGGAAGAAGAAATAGCTGAAGAGAGGTTGATCAAAGCCATTATGAAGGTGAACACCAAGCCAAAAATGGAGGTTCCAATGTATGAAGGTAATTTGAATGTTGAAGAATTAATTGATTAGATTAACGCATTAGACAAATATTTTGAGTATGAAGGGATTGAAGAAGATGAAAAGAAAGTCAAGTATGCCATGACAAGGCTAAAGAAACATGCATCCCTGTGGTGGGATGGAGTACAAGAAGAAAGGAGAAGAAAAGGGAAGCCAAAGATCAAAAGCTGGGACAGAATGATAGCAAAAATGAAAGGTAAGTTTATGCCTAAAGATTATCAAACAAATCTTTTTAAGCAATTACAAAATTTGAAGCAAAAAGAATTGTCTGTGAAAGAATACACTGAAGAATTTTATAGGTTGACTATAAGATCAGGTCACATTGAGGATGACACAGAAAAGGTAGCCAGATACACCAATGGCTTGAAATTTGCCATTCAAGATGAAATTAGTCTTCTCATTCCTAAGACAGTTGAGGAGGCATATCAATTTGCCTTGAAAGCTGAGAAGATTGGAAGGAAACAAACATCCTTCTCAAGAGGAAGGGGCAGGTTCAACAAAGGTAGAGGATTTCAAGGAGGTAGAAGATAGCTGCAAACATCTCATGAAGAGGCCAACAGCTCACAAAGTCCAAGAGGCAGCTATACACCAAGGGGAAGAAGACCATACCAAGGATATCAAAGAGGAAGAGGAAGATTCATGGGTAAATGCTTTAAATGCAACAAGTATGCAGGGCATAGGCCATATGAGTGTCTAGAGAACCCTTCTACCAGCCATGAGAGAAGTGTACATGTGATTGAAGGTGAAAAACAAAATGCAGAAGTTACAACAGCTTATGAAGATACTCCAGAAGAAGGTGAGTCTCTTTCGATGAAAACAATTTTATTAAAGCCAAATAAAGAAGTTGTAGAACCACCTCAAAGAAACACTTTATTTAGAACCACATGTAAGAGTAAGGGGAAATGCTGTAAGGTCATTATTGACAGCGGAAGTACTGACAATCTTTTGTCAACTGAGATGGTGGAGAAACTAGGCTTGAAGAAGGAGGTACATCCTACACCTTATCAAGTCTCTTGGTTACAAAAAGGACACAAACTTTTGGTAAGTGAATAATACAAAGTAGATATTCAGATAGGAACATATAAGGATCAAATTTTATGTGATGTCATGCCCATGGATGTATGTCATATCTTGCTTGGAAGGCCTTGGCAATTTGACAGGAAGGCCATACATGATGGAAGGCAGAATACATACATGTTTGAAAAGGATGGGATCAAGCATACACTTACACCATTGAAAGAAGAGGCTGCTACTGTTGTTGGATAGAATTCTAAAGTTTTGATAGTAAGTGGCAAAGAGTTTCTACATCAAATGAAGAAAGAAGAGGTAAACTTTGTTGTAATTGGTAAGCCAAGGAGTGTAGTCACTAGTACTAAGTTGATTGATTTGCCACTAGAGATTCAAGATATGTTGAATGAATACATTGACATTGTGGTAGATGATTTACCTGATGAGTTACTACCATTGAGAAGTATTAGTCATCACATAGACTTGATTCCAGGAGCAAATCTTCCAAACAAGGCTGCCTACAGGTTGACACCAAAGGAGAATGAAGAAATCAAACATCAAGTTCAAGAATTATTAGACAAAGGATTGGTAAGAGAGAGTTTAAGTCCTTGTGCTGTCCCTACAGTGTTGAGTCCTAAGAAAGATGGGAGTTGGAGAATGTGAACGGACTCCAGAGCAATCAACAAGATTACTATCAGGTATAGATTTCCATTGCCACGAATTGATGATTTACTTGATTGTTTAAGTGGAGCTACATATTTCTCTAAGATAGATTTGAAAAGTGGTTACCATCAGATTAGGATAAGAGAAGGGGATGAATGGAAAACAGCCTTCAAGACTAATGATGGACTCTATGAGTGGTTAGTTATTCCATTTGGACTAACCAATGCACCAAGCACCTTCATGAGGCTGATGAATGAAGTGCTAAAGGAGTTCACTGGTAAGTTTGTGATAGTGTATTTGGATGATATTTTGGTGTTTAGTCAAACTAAAGAAGAACATTTGAGACATTTGAAGATGGTGTTGAGTAAATTACATGAGGAGAAGTTGCAAATAAATGTCAAAAAGTGCAGTTTTTTGAAAACGGAGTTGATATATTTGGGATTTGTGATTTGTAAAGAAGGATTGAAGATGGATAAGGAAAAGATTAAAGCCATACTAGAATGGCCTACACCCAGGAGCACATATGAGGTAAGAAGCTTTCACGGTTTGGTTAGCTTCTATAGGAAATTCATAAGAAATTTTAGTGGAATTGTTGCTCCAATGATAGATACAATTAAGGGTGATAAAAGAAGTTTTTGTTGGACTGAGGCTGCTGATAAGAGTTTCAGATTGTTGAAAAAGAAGGTAACTGAAGAGCCAATCTTGACCTTGCCTGATTTTAATAAGCTTTTTCAAGTAGAATGTGATGCTAGTGGAATTGCAATAGGTGCTATTTTAAGTCAAGATGGGAAGCCTATAGCATACTTTAGTGAGAAATTAAGTGATGCTAAGAAGAAATATTCAGCTTATGATCAAGAATTCTATGCTCTTGTACAAGCTTTGAAGAAGTGGAGGCACTATCTTTTGCCTAAAGAATTTGTTTTGTTCACTGACAATTATGCTTTACAGTTCATTAGCAATCAGGATAAGTTGAATCAAAAGCATGTCAAATGGATTGAATTCTTACAAAGTTTCACATTCACTATTAAGCATAATAAAGGACAATCTAACAAGGTTGCAGATGCCTTAAGCAGGAGAAATCTGATCATACAAGAGTCTCAAGTAAGTATTATGGGATTTGAAGATTTGAAGAAACTATATAAGGAAGATTCAGACTTTAAGGAACCATATGAAGCTTGCATGAATCCGGTAAGAGTTGAAAGAAGTCCCTAGATAGATTTCATGGTCCAAGAGGGTCTGCTGTTCAGAGGCAGCCAGCTTTGCATTCCCAAGAGTTCCATGAGGGAAAATTTGTTGAAAGAAAAACATAGTGGCAGCTTATCAGGACATTTTGGGCAGAACAAGACATTAGCACAATTGAGTGCTCACTACTATTGGCCAGGTATGAGTAATGATGTTAAGAAATTTTTTGAAAGATGTAAAATATGCCAATATGCCAAGGGAAGCAGTCAAAACACAGGTTTGTACCAGCCACTACCCATTCCAAATAGACCTTGGGATTCAATAAGCATGGATTTTGTACTTGGTTTGCCAAGAACTCAAAAAGGCCATGATTCCATATTTGTTGTGGTAGATAGGTTTTCAAAGATGGCTCACTTTATTCCATGTTTCAAAACAAGTGATGCTACTCACATAGCTAATCTATTCTTCCAGGATATTGTTAGATTGCATGGATTGCCTAGAAGTATTATTTCTGACAGGGACACCAAATTTGTTGGACATTTTTGGAGAACCTTATGGAAGAAATTGGGAACACAGCTAAGTTTCAGTTCAGCCTATCATCCTCAAACGGATGGCCAAACAGAGGTTGTCAATAGAAGCTTGGGCAACATCTTGAGAAGCCTGGTAAGTATGCATCTGAAACAATGGGATCTTGCACTTGCACAAGCTGAATTTGCCTATAATGATTCTCCTAACAGAAGTACAGGATTGAGCCCATTTCAAATCATGTATGGAATGCATCTAAGAGGTGTGTATGAGTTAAGAAATTTAATCAATATGGAGACAAGGACTGCTGATGCGGAAGAATTTGCCAATGCCATGCAAAATTTGCATGAATAGGTAAAGAAGAAACTTGAAGAAAATACCATCAAGTATAAGCTAAGGGCAGATCAAAAGAGAAGAGAGGTCAGTTTCAATATTGGAGACCTTGTTCTTGCTCATCTCAGAAAGGAGAGGTTTCCAAAGAAAGAATATAACAAACTGAAGGTAAAAAAAATAGGACCATGCAAGGTAATAAGGAAGTTTTCAAATAATGCATATGAAATAGAAATGCCAAAGGGGATTGGAATCTCTCCAATTTTTAATATTGTAGATTTATATCCATACAAGGATGAAGAACAACCAGACCAAGAAACTGAAACAGAGGTGGATGAAGTTATCCAATGGGAGCAGCAATTACCAAAGGAAGTGCCAAAAGAAATTGAGAGTATTTTAGAGAAGAAAGTAGTTAAAAAGACAAGAAATAAATAATACTTCCAGTATCTAACTAAGTGGAAGAATCTACCCATGGAAGATGCAACATGGTTGACTGTAGATGATATCTTTAAGCTAGCCACAAGTATAGACGAAGTGATGCAGAAAAACAACAAGTGAAGAACACCTCTTCTGCTGGTTGGAAGAATGATGCAGGAGCATCACTTGAAGAATTAATTGCTTTGTTTTTTCCTCCATTTTGCTTTTGCATTTTTTTTGAAATTTATTCTTGTTCTTAATATTGTTTTAAAATATATATATATATATATATGCCTGTAGTTAGAATCTTCTTATCTTGGAAGTCAGTTTTAGTGCATTTTGGGCAGATTGTTATGCCTAGCCCAGGATGGAACAATTTGCTATGTTAAGATTAAGAGATTTTGTTTGCATTCGAATGTGTTTTTGGTGTTAAAAAGAGTAGAAGATTTTTGTGAAAAACAGGGGGAAAATATTGAAAGAAGAGAGAAAGCAGGGGACGCAAGAAAAAAAAAAGAATTATAACAGACAGAGAAAAATGAAATGTAAGTCTTCCTGTATGTTTTTCCATATATCCTCTGAACATTGATTGGCCATTTTAATACCTATTGGTTCGTTTATTTTCTACTGGGCATTTTACCATTCTGGAATAATTATTTTTGTCTTAAACAAATGATTCTGGGCGCTTTATGTTGGTTGGCCGCCATATTCTGCTATGGGTTTCAAATGCTGGGTGCTCCATGCGTTGAAGAAACACCACGCCCATCTCTTTGATAACCCCAATATATTGGTTGGGGCGTGTGTGGCTGGGATGAGTTTCCTTGAAGACTAATCATTTTTATTTATGTTATATTGACTGGCAATGTCTATATTCACTTTTATATATATTATGTTGGCTGGGCCATGTGTATGTGGAGCGACCCCATCACATGAAGTTGAATTCTGATTCTTTTTGCTGGGCATCCAAAATTCAACGCTGGTCCGTAGATTTCCAGTTGGTAAAACATTCAACACTGAGTTACATTTTAATACTGGGTCATTAGAAATTTCAGGACATTGTTGTTGCTATAGAGGCGCCAAAAAAAAATTTTGGAATGTATAATAAAACAAATCAATTGACTTATTCTGTTAGGTTGTGTCACAGTCCAGTGGTGAAGAGTCCTTCATAAGCTTTTTATGTTGGTCATTGCAACACATGAATATTGAATCCGTTTAAATGTATTGAGT
>JARHVA010005800.1:12500-405000 GCA_037957365.1 Torreya grandis
CTGTCCAGGATGAAATACACCCTTATATAGCATAAGACATCCCTCCATATCCCCTTAATCAGTTCCAATTCATAGAAATCCCCATTCTTGACCAGCTTCTACTCTTCCACATCTGTCTTGGGGAACTTACAAAAGGCCTCATTTGAAATGCTTGTCTGCTTGGAGAATTTAAGTCCATCCATAGGCAGCCCTGTAATCTCTACTATAAAATCCTCTATTAGGTTCACTGTGATACCATGAAAAGTGACCCTTTCATCAATCCAATTTTTGAAAAAATCCGTAGTGATATGTGGTTTTGACCCATGGAGCCTTTCCATATAGTTCATGACTTTTCCTTTTTACAGAATTCTCTAGACATCTTGTTTCTCTCTCCATTCATCATAGTTTTTGGGTTCCTGCTTCCTTGGTTCTCCCTTCCTTTCATGAGCCATACTCATTTCCTTTGAAACCTAGTCGCTATGAACTTTACAATGATCCCACTTGCTGCCAATTTGATTTGAAAGTTGACTTTGTTTGGGCACGTTCAGGATCCACTTCTCACTCTCAAGAGCCTTCCTTTTTAATGATTGTAGACCTTTCCCCATGAAGCCACTCCTCCAACTCATTATATTTCTATTACAATCTAATCTTTCCCTCCTTTGAATGAGTTGCATCATGAAGAATGAGCGCCCTCAGTTCCACATTCTTTTCTAATGTTTCCTACGACCTCCCTTTTTGTCTTGTCCAGACTACACAGTTTGCTAACCAATCTGCAACTCCATTGGCTTCACGATAGGTGTGGGTTATAGTCACTTTATCAAAAAAAATTATTAAGGTTTTCATCTCCATTACCATAGCCTCTATAGTCCAAGACACAATATTTTTATTGTTAAGGATATTTATGATGTTCAATGAGTCCCCTTCTAGCCACAATTTGGGATATCCCGAATCCACAACTATTTTGATGGTCTGAAGGGTAGCAGTGGCTTCAGCAATGTGACAATTTGATCTACTAATGGGGATTTCAACAGCATCAATTACCTTTCCTGTATGGTTTCTCAAAACTCCACCACAACCTACATTCCTCGGATTCCCTTTAACAGCTCCATCAAAGTTTCCTTTAATCCACCCTTGAGGGGGAGCATTCCATGTAACTCCTAATCTGGGATTATCAGGTTTGCCTTTAGAATTTTCCATACTTAAGGGATTATCCACTTGGAGAGTTGAGCTTGGATTCTTTTGTGATAAAAAATTCTCCTTAATAGCTCTAATGATGTTCTATCCTACCACCCATCCAGGGAGTTCTTTATTTCTAGAGATTTGGTTATTTCTTTCCTTCCATATTCCCCACCAAATATGGGGAAGAGTAAGTTTCCATAAAAAAATTACTTTAGAATTCTTGGAGGGGCAGTACCAGCTTTTAAGAGATAAATCCACATTTTTATGATGGATCCATGCGATGCCCCACAGATTGAGGATCTCTTTCCAGACTAGCTGTGTAAAAGAACAGTTTACGAACAAATGATCTCTATCTTCAAGGCCCTTCTTACAAAGAATACACCTGTTCACAATATATATTCCTCTTTTCTGTGGATTGTCCAAAGTTAAGATTTTGTTTTGGAGAAGGGTCCAGAAAAAGATTTTGATTTTAGGGATGAGCCCCTTGATCCAGGCCTTCATCCACAGTGGTTTGTTGCCATATCCCTTTGAAGTGAAAATGGAAGAAACTTTAAACTGTCCGCTTGGCTCATTGTGCCAAACAATCTTATCTTCAAGATTAGGGTATAGAGATATATCATTTAGGGATAGTTGAATATCCTTGAAATCTTGATCATAGTCAGTGAGGCTCACCCAGGATTTGTTCTGCCAATATTGGTTAACCATTATTCCCACTCTTTACTTGCAACGGTTTATAACATCTTTATCTTGGATTTCATCTTGCAAAGGTTTTCCTTTTAACCAAATATCTTCCCAAAATTTCACCTTTTTACCATTGCCAACTTTCCAGGATCTTCCTTCTTCTAAAACATGTTTAGTCCCCTAGACTGCCCCCCATTTGGCAGAAGGATGGGAAATGTCCAGATTAGAAAAGAATTCAGGGAGTGACTTTGCCTTAAATAAGTATTTGTGCTTCCATATTTTGCTCCATTCTTTATTTTCCTGATAAACCCTCCAACCCTGCTTAGCTAAGAGAGCTGTGTTCATACTTCTAATTTTCCTTATTCCTAGTCCACCTTCCCTGACAGGTTTACAGATGTTATCCCATGCTATTAAAGGCATTCTTCTTTTCTCCTCAGTACCTGACCAAAGAAAGTTTCTCTGAATTTTTTCAATAGCTTTAGCAAATTTAGTGGGGATTTTGAAAAGACTCAAAGCGTACGTGGGTATGCTTTGAAGACTTGCTTTGAGGAGGGTGAGCTTTCTAGCTTGGCTTAGAAAACTACCTTTCCATCCCGCTAATTTCTTACTAAATTTGTTAATTAGTCCTTCCCAGAAAGCTTTAGGAACTTTCATCCCAAAAGGGAGACCAAGGTAAGAGGAAGGAAAAGATCCTATGGAACATTCAAGGATTTCTGCTATTTTGTTCTGTCTGTGACTTGGGGTATCAGTAAAGAATACTACACTTTTGTTCTAATTTATCAGTTGTCCAGAGGCAGAAGAATATAAATTTATAGCTTCCTTTAACGTTCTAGCTTCTATGACTTTAGATTGCCCCATGAAGATAGTGTCGTTAACAAATTAACCATGGGAACATATTAAAGGATGCGAAGAGGGTTTCAAGCCCTTAAATAAACCTTTACGAACTAAGTCCCCTAAGTATCACCCCATACTATCAACCATAATTATAAACAGAATAGGGGAAATAGGATCCCCCTATCTTAATCCCCTTGATGGATTGAAAAAATGAGATGAACTCCCATTTACCAACACAATAATAGAAGTCAGAGGAAGATATTGTCGAGGATGGCCTTATTGAGGACCTTGTTTCAAGAAACGAAAGGGAAAATATAGTTCAAGATGACAATCAAGAAATGGACATGGAAATTCAAATTGGAACAAAAGAATGGTATCAAAGGAGCCGAGAGGATCACTTTGAAGAAGGCGTGAACAGTCCCAATAAGAATTCTAAGGAATGGAGAGAGAAAAGGCAGAATGATGGAATGCACACACCTATGAGTTGGGTTAATTGCAAAGCAGAGGCTTCTCTCCAACTTGATTCTTGGATGTGTAAGGAGATTAAGGATCTCAAAAGGAAATTGGAAATTATGGAAGATAACCAAAAAGCTGCATGGAACAAAATTAACAACATGGAAAAATAGATAAGAGATATCCCCGTCAAGCTCAAAGATTATGAGAATAACCTTTGGGAACTCATCAAGGAGAACAAAATGAAAATGGAGGAAGTAATGTCCAACATTTATGCTGCAGCTGTCAATATTGGAAAAAGAGCTAACAAGGAGACCAAATCCTTGGAAGGGCCTAGCAAAAGGATGAGACAAAGCTCAAGAAAGAAGGCTACACAAGAGGGAGCCAAGTTGGTGGCAACTACCACTTAGGATACTGTTGTGAAAGGTAAAGAAACTGTGAAAATGATTTTGGAACTAGAAGAATAGTCTAGTTCTTCTTGTTGGTTATGTTTTTTGGTCTTGTTCTCTGGTTTCTTTTTGTAATCTTCTATCTATGGTGTGGCTAGATCTATGTTAAATTTGGGTATTGACCGGTGGTCTCTCTGGTGGTTTCAGGTCCATATAAAACCTATTTTTGCTACTTCTCTGTAGTAGTTTTTAGGTTCTGCCTATGGTCGTTGTTGCTTTTTCTTTCTTTCCTTGTACTTGGGTTTTGGGGTCCCTTCAAAACCTATTTTTACCTTAATCTAAAACTTATGGATTATATTTATAGTCTTGAATATCAATGATAACAAGCTAATGTTTTAAAACATTTCAAAGACATTTTTATTATTCTATATATAATAGTAACTAGTTATTATCTAGATATATTCACATTCCCGTAATCATAAACAAACATGAGTTTAGTAACATAATATAGTCAAACTAGAACATTATACACTAAGTCTACATAAATTATCTACTATGAAATCACACATGATTTGTTCCATATATATAAGTACTAAACTAAACTAACATGCAAAATCTAATATCTAAATACAAATAACTTTAAAAACATACTAACTCTAATAATCCACACATAATGCATAACAAATAAAAAATCTAATGTGGCATGTGCATGGGTTTTAGTAGCTCCTCTATTGTCCTTCACTGTCTCTATCTACGTCACCCTCTCTGATGATGCTCTCCCTCCATCATGATGTAAGGGATGAACTATCATGCATCCAACTCATGACAAGAAGGTAGTTACCCTGATACATCATGATATATCATAAAACAATGTTGTAACAATAATTAATCACAATCATAATGTATAGAATTTATAATACTTCCAACTCATAGAAATGAAATTATGAAATTAAAGTAACATACAACTATCGTATAATAGCTCATGATTTACAGTTTAGTTAAAAAGTAACTAATCAATCTAACTAACATAATAATCCATGGATAATTAGGTAAATCATCTTAGTGAGAAATCAAGATGTGACATCCACAATTGAAAAAATTCCTTCTCATGGTATTCCCTTGTGTGGATGAGATGTAGGATAAATATGCTATATGTGATTACAGACTATTAGATACAATGTGACTACTCTCTTTCCTACAACTTAGGGTGCATGATCATATTGGTGGCATGCCCTACCTTATGAGTATCTATATACATCAATTTATTTGGTGATATATTTATTACTTTACATTGATAATATTAATATATTTTACACTTATTATATCATATATTTATAATACCTACATATTTCATGTTATATGGATATGTACATTGTATGGTTACATTGTAATTTTTACATTATTGTTTTGCATAAGTGCCTATGTTTGGTCAATTAGTTGTTTGTGTTCTTATGCATGTTTTAAATTTATCTTATTATTTACTTGTTCATACATGATCCTCTATTTTTCATTTTTGTGTCATCATGTCTTGTGAAATTATGTCCTTGCATGATGACTTCCTATATGTAGCTAAATACTTGTAATGAAATTTATACAATATAATATGTAATATTTTATAGTTATTCCCAAGATCTATATCATGTATTTACTATTTTTATTACCATGATATTTATTAGACACATTAATATTGGCATTTTTATTATTCTTGTATCCTACATTTCCATGGTCCTTATCATGCATCTATGGGGGGCTCACTACTTGAGTGTAATTATTTTTTTGATCTAATATTACTAGGGGAACACTTGTTATACATCATGAAAGTTGTCCTTATATTAATTTTAAATTGGGATAATTGTACCCTTATCCTTGAGTTATTATTAAGATACATATATTATGCATATATAGGATACATTGGGGCATATTATTTCCCCCATCTATTTCATCCTCTTTTGAGAATGTACAATTTTTTAATGTCTCATTTTAAGCACAAAATTAATCCAAGCTAATTATATTTTGGATTTTATTAGTTACATGAGTGATTTTACTATGGTAAATAGTTAGTGATTTACAGTATGGTAAATTACTTTGTAACATTATTGTTGTGTAACAATAATGTATAGTTGGTTAGCATATTATTGTTGTGAATAAAAAAATAATGTCATATATAAGTATGGGTATTATTAATAGATTGGGGATATTATTCAAGTAGAATAATCTCCTAAATAATAGGAAATATATTTATTATATATTTTTGTAGTGATTCAAATGTAATATGGAAAAAAGAATATATTGTATTTGAATAATATTTTGTGTGTCAATTTCAATAATATCTATGAGTTAATCTCTTGTATAAGTTTTTTAAATACTTATCATTGGTATTAGATAATAATTTTTATTATTTTTGTGATGGAAGATTAAGCATTACTAATGGGGTAACACCATAGCCTATATAATTTCTTCAGATATATGAGTTGGATTATTTGTTTTTAGTGAAATTAGTTTCTCTAGAATTTATTTTTTATAGATTTTTTAACTTGAATCCTATTTAAGGAAATAACTAGAGAAAAAATTATGTAATTTTAGGTTACAATCATGCTCTAACATCTTATTTATTTATCCTATTAGAACTAAACACTATAAATCTATACACCACAAATTAATCATTGCTATATAGATGGTGATAGATATGTTATAGAGTTATTTTCATTCACCTTCTGTAATTTTTAATCACTCCATTCAATAGTAAAATGATTATCAACAAGGATTAGATCATTAGGATTATAACATTGCACATAAATTATTAAAGACATTGAGCCCTTAGCAAATAGTGTTGTATTAAATTATTGTCAACTAGTATATGCACCATTCTTTGTCATCTTTTTCTCAAGTGGCTTATGAATATTAAATCAAATAAGTTTTTATTATGAATATATACTTACATATGACATCATTTAAATTTATGACTTAGGATCAACTGTATAATTGTTGGACTTGGAAAACATTGGTTGCATTGATTGTCTCCACTCACAGCACAACTAGTTCATTCTCAAATAAAACCTCAAGCTTGACCTCACAGTGACCCATATCTTTTGAGTTATGTGCTTGATATGTGAGAAAATTGATAACTATGAAAATATCCATGTTATTCTTCTAACAAAGCTATCTTAACAACTTTTTCAATAAATTTATAAAGAATGTATATGGTATTTTTATGTATTATGGTTTTAAGTCTTGTAATTGAATTTAGGTAACTATATTCTATATATAAACTAGATTCATTATTTAAATTTATACATTAGTTTGTTATATGTAGGGAAATTTATAAAAGCATCTTGTATTTTATGATTCTTTAGGTTTGAGTTAGTGTCTTAAAAGGCTTTTAGGTGTTTTTTAAGATGCATAACATTTTATGTTTGTATATTGAAAATGACATTGAGTCCAAATATATATGTCTATATTTAAATTTGATTATCATAAGGTCCATATTATTAGTATTTTGATATTATATTTTATTTATTCAATAAGTCAATATTTTGTCATCAAAAGATTTTAGAATGTCAAAATAGATGTTTTTTTAAAAATGAGTCAAATATTAAAAGTCATTTTTCTGTCAATAGAGTATAGTGAGTCATATTGTTAAGAATACCTTTTTAGGTAATTTTATGTCATATAGAGTCATTTTGAAAATTATAATAATTAAAAATAATTGCCTCACAGATGCATTACCACTTGTACGCAACATCCATATTATGAGGGGTTATAATTTCTATGGAAGCAACCAATAGAGAACTTACCAAAACCATCAAAGCATATGCTGACCTATCTTGTTGAGTAAGCATCAACTTAAATGAGGTCATAGTAAATAGAGGAAGTAGTTCAAATAGTGACCTATCATCAGTCATCAATGATGGGGATGCACTTCTAGTATGATGATAATTATTTTAGTTGTATGGTGTACATTTCAATTTTTTTTTTATCTTTTTAGTGTGGTGTAAAAATAATAATAGATGAGTTTTTTTTGTCACTTTTTAGTATTCCTCATGTAACACCTCTTGTAGAAGCATTGTATAATGTTGATAAAAATTTATTATAGCAATCATGATGTAAAGGCTATTGGTAAACATGTGAAAAACCAAGTGTGTAAGGTTTTTGGTGAACCTGGAAAACCAATTGTGTAAGGCCTTTGATGAACCTAGAAAACCAATTGCATAAGGTTTTTAGTGAACCTATAAAATAAATTTTGACATTTTATTGGTACACTTTCAAAACCAATTGGGTAATGTTGTTGGTTATAGCTAGGGAAAACCATCAGTGAGACGATCATGAGCACATAGAGGTGGCATGCTATAATCAGAGAACAAGATGTGTTTTACCTTATAAAAACTAAGTGGGGAATGTTAGATTTTAGTATTTATGTAAGTGATTTTACTATGGTAAATTACTTAGTAAAATTATTGTTATGTAACAATAATGTATAGTTGGTTAGCATATTATTATTTTGAATAACAATAATAATCTCATATATAGGTATGAGTATTATAAGGATATTAGGGAGATATTTTGGGTAGAATAATCTCCTAAATTATAAGAAAGGTATTTCATATATATTTATGTAATGGTTCTAATGTAATATACAATAAAAGGATATATTATATATGAGTATTACTCTGTGTGTTCAATTTCAATAATCTCTATGAGTTAATATCTTGTATAAGATCTTTAAAAACCTATCAATATATATATATATATATATATATATATATATATATATATATATATATATATATATATATATATTAGTATTTTTCATGTCAATATATAATATACTATTTCCATACATTCAAAACTTAATTTTATCCTTTTCCCACATGAGAAACTCATAAAAATAAATAAAACCAATCTTATATTGTTATCAACATTAAAAATACTATAAAAAAAATTCATGTATGATGCAATCATGGTTAGGGAGTTAAATTATAAACAAACTTTGAATTCATAATGTAAGGATTCAAAAAATATAATACACAAAATACACATGTGGAATGAAAAAAACAAAAATGAAACTTTATTGATTCAATGAGGAGATGACACCACACACATAAAAAATCCTCCATACCTAATATGTATTATAAACACATGCAGTGTCACAATCTTATTCCATTGATGGATTGGGTTCACTAATAGATTTATTATCTTAGACATGTGTGTCTCTAACAATCCTCTTCTTTCAAATATATTTAATTAATTATTCAAACCAACTTCACCACTTACAATCTATCATTGCTAAACTTTATGATATAAATCTATCTTCTCAATTGAATCCCTTTATAAAATAAATCATCACCTTAAATAGGAATTCCTTCCTATATTGTTATGGAATTTAAATAATTTAATTTATATTATAATTTTGTTATTTCATGTTCCCATTGTGACTCTTCAAATCCCAACCATTACAATATCTCCAATAATTTAGGCATAAATATTTGACTTTGTGTGCATGAATCAAGCATTTGAGTGTTACACATGATAACACCCTTTTTTATTGGTATTACTAATGAATTGTGCATAAAACCTGAGTGTTACATAATTTTGAGGTAATTTCATATATTTTTATGCTTATTATTTTTATTCTTTGATTGAAAACTTAAAATTCTTAAATATCATAACTTGTTTGATGTGTGAGAATTATGAATTAGGTTGTCGATATGGTGATTCATATAAAGTATGTTCCTTTGAATAAATAATATATTGAATTTAAAATATGCATAAATGCATATGAAAAACATTATTTTATAGAGGCATGCACATGATTAAGTGCTTATGAAAAATAACCTTTTGTCAAAGTAAAAGGAAATGTTTTTTTATTCATGATGTGTGGATACCTAAAGTTGTGTGGAACTTACTCAAACTTGTAGTATAATTAAGATACATGAAACCTAAAAAATAAAGGAGGGTTTTTTATAAATTTAATACTACATAAAAATAAAAACTTATAACAAAAACTTATAACAAAGTAAATGATATGCAAAACTTCATGGCTAACCTAGAATAGTGTACAAAACTACCTATAATTACTAATCTCAACATGGCATGTGTAGACAATAATATATGATCAAGGATATGTAAAAACTCAAAAATTAAATCATATATTATAAAAAACTATATAATCCTTATTATAAGTGAATTTCTACATGAATGTGTGCACAAAAAAAAAATCATAACATTCAAGGCTTGATAAAAATACTTATTACTACATTTTTGGTCAATATCACATTTATTATGAACTTAGAGGCTACTATAATATATAACTTGAGTAAGTTAAATAAACTATGGGAAATTGGTTATGAATTTTATCTTTCTTATTGATATTTCATGCTTAGAAATATTGAAGGCACTCATCCAAGTTTCCTCTTTAACTATTATGTCCTTCCAATTTACCAATTACTCTTTGTACTCATTTCCCCTTGTCTTATCACTTATCCTAGAATCAATCACTCTCTTAATATATTCTCTTAACTTAGTAGTCATATAATATCTCCAAAATTAAATTGAATAATATGAATTGACATTCTCCTTACTAAGTTCTTCCTCATTATTATAGTAAAAATATGCTAAATTTTATATAGACAAAATATCTATCCAATCTGGTATGTCTATCTCATATTCATTGGAAAAAGAATCCTCAAAACCTTACATGGTCTAATATTTTTCCACTTGAGACCATCATACATCCATTTTGGGAATTATTCTTTCCTCAAATGAGCCAAAAATATATCTAAAACTTTAAAATTTTATTCTCTTATTTTTATATTAGTGTACTAATTATATCTTAGGGTATTCCTCTCGAATCACTCTTTTACTTTTTATTGTATATCCTAAATGTAATTAGTGAATTACTAAACAAAAACACTTAGTTTACTCAAATAGTTATGTTTCTAATTGATTAAACACATCTAAGGTTACAAACACAAACAATTTATAGTAGGCTCTTTGTTATACTTTTATAGAATCAATTATTGTATGAAAACCATATTGTATGAGAATCAGATCCCACTATTTGGGCTTACTCCTACCAAGCATCTCTAAAAGAAATATATACTCCTAATTAAAACCTTTGTTTGACAATTTGTTTATGGGTTATAGGTTAAACTAAAGCTCAACCTAGTACCTAAATTTCTCCACAACATCCTCCAAAAATGAACAACAAAAAAATCAACACTGTCTAAAACTATGCTTATAAGTAAACTATGCAACCTCATGATTTCATTGAAATAATAACATTATTTTTGGCATCATTCACCTTATTGTATTTTAGGAAGGGTTTCATTTTATAAAATATATCAACACAAAAAATATTCATTATCTTTATGATTTCATATAAAAATAATAATGAAATCCATAATCACATCTTCCCATGATCTTTAAAGGATTACCATTGGCTGATAAAAACTTATATTATAGATTTTTTAATTTACAACACTAAAATTTTACATTTATACTTAAATTTATCACATCCCCACTCATATTTGGACAATAATTACTTTCTCTTAGTTGTTCCAATATTTTATCGAAACCAAAAGGATAACTAGGCCTCCACTATGATTTTATTTCATCAAGATATTTTTTATTATCCTTGGCTTATATAAAAAAATTCATTAAAAAAAATGACATTAAAATAAATATTCAAAATATCTCTATCCATATTGTTTGTATTCATCCATTAATATCTAAAATATGAATACTCTTCATACAAATCTCTCATATGGTTTAATACAATGACTTCTACCATCATCTCATTCTATAATAGGCATTCCTAATCAATGAATCTAAAAAGTTATTAGACTAAAAACTTCTATAATTAAAAATTAAATGAATAAAATTACTAAAATTAAACCCACTTCATATAATTTTGATATAACTTCCCTTGGCTATTGATGAATTGTATTGTTTTATGGTCTATGTATAACAAAAACTCATTGTTAAATAAGTAATGCCTCTAAGTATTAAGATATTTCACTATGGCATGAACATATTGATCATATAATTAATATTTTAATATTCATTCATTTATTTTCTCAGTAATATAATAAATGGGATTACTTTTTTGATTCAAAACTGCTCATATTGTTGTTCCACTAACACCATAAGACTTAGAATAGCTTTTTGAAAACCAAAAATGTTATCAATGGTTGATTTGTCACCATATTTACCAAAATTTTAAAAATAATTTTAGATATGACTATCCAAAGAAAATATTTTATATCACCTCTCATTATCTCCATGATAGGTTTAATATACTCAAATAAATTTCCTCATACACTTCTTATAAAATCTTACTAAACCATCGAAGATTATTTCTTCAAGAATTATTATTATAAATGTCCACTCAAAAATATATTTTACCTTCCTTATATCCATCCTCAATCCATTAATTAAAATAAAAAATGATGAATATGGATTCCCATTATATGAAACTACTTTTCTTTAAGTTGACCACCAAGTTTTCCTCTTTATAACTTTATAACACTTGCCTCAAGTTCATCACATGTTTTCTTGTTATAATAAAAATAAAAATTTCATCCAAATATAAAATTAAAAAATTACCAATAAAAGTTTATATATAACTTCATTTATGAGTCTCTTAAATGTACTTATTGATTTGATTAATCCAAATAACATAACTAACCACTCTTACAATCATTCATTTATTTTGAAATTTGTCTTCCTTTTATCACTTTATTTTATTCAGATTTGGCAATATACAATTTTCAAGTCTATATTTATGAATTTTTTTACTAAAACAACCCATGAAATCATCCATCTAAGGTAATGGAAATTCGTACTTGATTGTTATCTTATTAATGCCTATAAAATCTAAGAACATTTGTGATTCTCCACATTTATTTAGTTATAAATTTTTTGTAACTATGCATGGTCTTAAGATTTCCATTATTATACATTTATATAATAAATATTTTACTTTCCTCTATACTTATTCTTGATAGGTGTCATTATTTATGATACCTTGTTTAGAAAGTAAGATCTAAGAACTAGATACATGTGATGACTAATGTTTTTCATGGGTCACAACTCTTATATAAGACCTCATAAGGAATCTCCTCCCACTCACCCAAAAAATCCATTTATCTTTTGAAAACACTTCCTTTACCTATTTTACCAACTTGCATCTACTTGGGAATGAAATAAAAATATGTTTTCTCTTTATTTACCTCTTTCAAGAAATAGTTTCTTAAAACCAATAGAATATATGGATGGTGGTTCACTTATTATAGTCTTTCATTTAATTGGATAAGCTTATGTTTCCTATCATCCTTCACAATAGTGTAAGTTTTAATTCTACCATCATCTAAAATATTTCTATTAAACTATTAAGGATTTATAAATAATACATGACAAAAATCATAGGCATGATGTCACAAAAAATTTCATCTTTATATGACACAATCTATTAATTAGCCAAAAAAAATTCATTCAATAAAATATGATGTAATTTTAGAAACTAAGACACCTTATATGGATTTTGATTCTCTTGAAATCAAGTTTATCTATAATATCATTGAACACATGATTATTAGTGATACCACTATCAGAAATAACATTGAAACACTTACCTTTAGATTTACATAAAGTCTAAATAATATTATCTATTTACATTAGTTCAACCTCCTTCTTGGATTATGTTTGATAAATAATCTCTTCATTATAAGAGCTTTTGCATGTTTTAGTTCTTCTGTACAATTGGGTGATGTAAGACTCTCTTCTTCCACTTGTGAAATGTGACTAATAACTTCATTTATTCTTCCACTATTTTATAATGCCTTAGGATATCCAAATAAATATGTCAAACATTCAAAGCATATTTACCATGAATCTTCCTCCTCTTTCTCTACCGCACTATTCTTTCCCTATAGAAGAATACCATCTTCCTCTTTGTGACTGATTATGATTTTTTAAACTTATTATTTCATATTCACAAGTTTTTTCCTCTAACGTTTTTTGTTTTTCTTATTCCTCTATATAAAGTCCTTGTACCTCATGTTTTTTTTCCTTCTATAAAACTTTTCCTCAACCTTCAAAGCATAGTTATATTATTATAATTCTAATGTAGTCATATCATTAAAAAATCAAATTTTATGAAAATATATTATATTTATCATATTTAACATCACCTAATCAAATGTTGAGCTTGTAAAAACCTTTTGTGTAATATTTCACACATTTTCCCCTGAAATTATGATAAATAGTGAAGAAAATCAATTGTTAATCAGAAGGTAGTAACTTACACTTTAGTTTTGAGTCATTATATCTAAAGATTTGATTTTGTATTTCCTCTTCTAACTATTTTCATCTGCACATGATACAACCACAAGGATGCATGTACATTTAACATTTTACAAAAAAATTCAATTTCTTTGAATCTTGCATATATTCATAATCAAAACATTTTGCTAGATCAATGATATAATTAATGAGTTTTTCAAGACATAAACTAGTATAATATCTAAAGGAATCCACCCATGGTGTGTTTCCTATCTTATAAATGGACTACATAAATTATTTTGGTTAATCTACCATCTCTTCCACCTAAACCTTAGGTTCTTAATTATGTTCATTTTTAATTGCTTCTATAGTAATTCTTTGTGTTACAAAGTTTTAATAACTTCAAAATGATCTTGCATTCCTCTCATAATTTTCACCATGTTTATAATTATTGGCACTTTGTTCACTTTTCCACTAGTATATCCTCTCTATTTCATTTATCCTAAATAATATAATCTTATCTTTAAAAACCTATAATTGAATCTATAAGAGTCTCACACTCTCAACCCATCAAGTAAAATCCTTTATCATATACAAATTTATATAATCATGGTTAGAGAGTCATATGAACAACAAAATATCATGATGGAAATTATTAAACTAAATCCCTCTTTTACAAAAACCCTCTCTCAAATAATTCCTATTAAATAGAAATTGCTTCCCAAACCATTATGTAAGTCTAATAATTTTACCTCCCATATGTATGTTGTTTCATCATCATGATGTAAATCTTCAACTCCCATCCAGTAAAAAATATCTAACTATTTTTGGACTCATATTTGATTTTTTTTCATGAATGAATACATATTTTTAATTTAACATGAGATGACATGTAGCTTTCACAAACTTAAAAATAATGATGTGAAAAACTTGAGTGTGCACAATTTAAGTATTTATGTGGAAGTTGAACCTTAGTCATTTTATTCTCTAATTAAAAACCACACATTCCAAATGACCATAACTTTTATGTTGTGTGGGAACTATGAAATAAGGTGTGGGTGTGGTGATGTGGAGAACTTATTTACCTTCATATTAAAAATATCCTATGCATATAATATACATGGTTGCATGCCATTAACATGGTTCTAGAGAGGCATGAACATGAGGAAGTGCTTATGAAAAATCACATTCTCTCTAAGAAATAGGAACCTTATAGTGACATGTGGTATGTAGAATCCTAGAGTTGATTGATACTTTCATGGACCTTGTAATTTGACTAAGTTATGTGAAACGTCATAGGTAAAAGAGAGTGTGTAAAAATTTCATACTGCATAGGCATATAACCTTTTGAGTTTTTTAAAACAAAATAAATATTACATAAAACTTCATGAATGGACCAAAATGATGTATAAAACTACCTAGACATAGTAATCTAAATAGGTCTTGTGTATAACTAAAAATATAAGCTTAATTTTAGGAAAATTTTAACAAATGAATTTGAATGCTATGAAAAACTATATAACCCTTTTCAAAAATGTAATATTGTGTAAATTTTCATGTAAAACCAAAGAAAATACAACTTTTAGTGCTTAAGAATACTAATTATTTCTACTTATGTTTTTTTTAATGAAATATTACTTTTGGAACCATATACCTCCTCATCAATATGTGTGTGTATTGGTTTACATGTTTTTTAAATCTATGTAAGGGTATAATGTTGGTAGTACATTTGAAAAAATAACATTTTTAAAAATGTTGTGAATGTCTAAGGGTTTGTATTTTTATTTTGTGTTTCCTATTATATGTAGGTATGCATGTGTGTGTGTGTGTGTGTGTGTGTGTGTGTGTGTGTGTGTGTGTGTGTGTGTGTGTGTGTGTGTGTGTGTGTGTGTGTGTGTGTGTGTGTGAGAGAGAGAGAGAGAGAATGCATGCATGCATGTACACACACACACATACATAACTCTGTATAATAGGAAATACAAAATATAAATCCAAACCCTTAGGGATTCATAATGTTTTCAACAATGTTAGTTTTTCAAATATCCTACTAACATCACACACAAACACACACACACACACACACACACACACACACACACACACACACACACACACACACACACACACACACACACACACACACACACACACACACACACACACACACACACACGCACGCACGCACGCACACACACACACACGCACATGCACACACGCACACACACACACGCACACACACGCACGCACGCACACGCACGCACACGCACGCACGCACGCACACACGCACGCATGCATGCACGCGCGCACACACACACACACACACACACACACACACACACACACAATGGTAGTGTTTTCCCATATCCTACCAACAATATATAACCTTAAATAGATAAAAATAACTACATTAGAAGTAAATAAGTTTCCCTTAGACACTAATCATTATCCCAATTTATCATCTATTTATAATGACTTGAATCATCCTATATATAGAAACCCTTAGCCTAAACTAGTAACATGTGGATCCATTCACATCACCAAGTGTCCATTCTATAATTAAAAATTATCATATGCATCTATCAAGTGGTATAATCTTATGAATTATTGATATGGTAATATAATAAACTTACTCATCCTCGATCCGTATGTGATGGGTGTAATTTGGTGCATCTCTCTTAGCACATAATCCCTTAATCCTTATATTTTATCTCTTAGATATCTCCTAGTATCTCCTTATAATCCTTAGTATTTACATGGTTTTTCATTTGTTAATTTTCCTTATTTTAGTTTCCTAATTATGATACAAACTACATTTGTACTACAATGTTCCATCAATATAATAATTGTTTATGCCAATATCCCCATAATGTTATTTTTTTCCATACCAAATAAAACACTCATGAATCTTGGATCTCTAAATAATTAATGAATACATAATTCACTATGATAATTATTTAATATTATCTTATACCATCACTTACTTTTCATAACCCTCAAATTTTAATTTTTTAAAAATCCACTTTATAGTAGTTATGCTCACATATTCTAGCATTATAGTCATTCAATAGTTGAGTTACACTATACAACTAAATCTCAGTATGCACATTAAATCATAGCTTAGCTTGAACCTTATTAAAGAGAGTAGAAAATAATCAACTATATGATGTTAAGTAGATATGATTAACTAATTTTGTGTGGAAGGTCGATAATGACAATTAAGTCTTTAGGATATTAATATAGTTCTCATAGTTACAACACAATATAAATCATTACTTATTTTAAACATGACTTAAAATATGATTGGCATTATTAATTATTGAACTCCATGTTTTTTTCCAAACGAAAATCTCCATTAAAATTATGTGAAGTCATTGGTGGCATCCATGGTCATAATCATAGACTATAACACCTTACTCATTGGTTTACCACAACCAACCACTCATGTAACCAACCTTATATTTATTTCATTACATATTTCATCCTAATTATGTAAATACTTATATTATACAAGAACATAGTCACCTAGTAAATTTTTCTTGTAAATGGTTGGGGTTACAAAATAAATCTTAATTATTTCAACTATTCATAACCATTTGTAGTTCATAATGATTTCTAGACATCTTAACTAAACTACATCAAGTTATTTGAAATATACATGAGGAAAATACTCATTTAGATCATAGTTGAGATGAGTAATTACATATTCATCTTTAATTCCATACTCAAGTTATCATTAGGTTTTATATCCACTTGTGGACCCTTGAGACTTAAACATTTTTATCAAAATACCAAACACATGAGGTACAAGTATTAAATGTTGACCAATCATTTTTTCACTTCACCCTTATGACTAAGATTTGTAGGTAAAGTTAGACCAATTGACTACTTAGGTAATATGATTGGAACCCAATGGTCCATGTAAATAAATTACCATTTTTCATTGGGTTCCCTAATGATTTATAGTGCAATTAACAATCACTGATCATATAACTGAGCTAAATTAATAATGTTTTTAGGAACGCATATTGTCTACATATGGAAATGGATTACCTTTCATTTTATTTAAATAATCAATCAATGGATTTTAAATTCTAACATAATTTAATCCAATTACAAATTTTCAATATTTAGTTGTTATAACTAGAGTATAATTTAAACATTTAACAATCAATCATACAACCAAACTACCTAGAAACATTATTATACTCATTTATATAATATACACATTAGTTCATATCCATCAAAATTATTAGACATCTATGTTACCAAATAATTTATTTGCATTTATAATTATTATAATTTCTATCATTTGCATTAAAAACCTTCATAAATAACTAATAATGGAACTTTATAATGAACCTTGACCTCATTTGGAGTTCTGCCACAAAAATGGGCAATGTGAACATTTATCTTAATATTATAAATGGAATTGACATCCTTTTAATTGAAAAATTTAACTAACATAAATAGAAATTAAATTCTTTTCACAACTATTGGCACATATTGTCTATATTATATTTCATAAATAAGTATAAGTTAATGTTTTTCAAAATGAACTCAACCAATAAATTAATCCAAATAATGTTCCATGTATTGAATACACATATAAATAAAATCCAATAGATACTAAACACTCTTCATAATCGATGGAAAAATTGATCACTTATCATTATAAGTAAAATACATACGTAACTAAATCAAGTTCTAATGATAATGCATAGCAATAATATGAACCATAAAATTTCAAAAAATGAATACTTAAATGCAAATTTTATTGATTGTATTAAATTCCAAGTATCATCTTAGCTTGTTTAGAACTAATAGAACTATAGAGTTATATTCCAAGTATCGAGCATTATAAATACCTTTTATGGATGAACTTATAAAAATATTTCATATAAAATGAGATGAAAAAAATCTAAATAATACTAAAATATTATTATTCCCTTTTCTAATTCAAATACTCTTTCAAAATAAGGTAAGTTAATACATGATTTACATATAACAATCATATTAATCATGCATTAAAATTTTTAGTTGATCAAAATAAGAATATAACAATTAATGGATCAATTAATATACTTCCTAATTAAAATTAACTAGTTTGATATATGCATATGGTTTACCAAATGAAACTATATAGTTATATTCAACAAAGAAATTAGTTCCGAGTTATTACCTTAGTGTTTTAACATAACACATCCACACATCAAATGGAAGATATCTCTAATAACCAATCTTAAAAAAGACTTCACAATCAACTCATAATAGACTTAAAATAAAGAGAATAAAATCCCAATAATAATAATAATAATAATAATAATAATAATAATAATAATAATAATAATAATAATAATAATAATATACCTTTGTTAGAGTAGACTCAAGTTAAATATTATAATTTCCTCAAAGATAAATTTGCATAATATAAATATTATTTCTTAGAAAAAAATTAGATCAATTAATGAATAGACTAACCTTTAATTTACTTGAATTAGATGTGTAAATAGAATATGAAAATCAAACTAATGTTTCCTTCATAAAACTACACAAGCATTGATATAATTTAATACATCAATATTTGTTTTTTAAAATGAAATAATGAAATACTAAGTTAAAGGCAAAGGATTCTTCCTCCATTTCATGCCAAATGGACTATGTTTTAAGATTTATTTCAAAATGTACACACATATGGTATAACCCAACTAAAATTCATCCATAAACAACATGTCCATGCAAATAAATTTGTCCAAGTGAGCATAATGAGCCTATACATCTATGGATTTCCCTACCCACCCAACCAATGGTTGGTAGGGTAAGGAGGCACACAATGGTGAATGTGGAATGTCCAAATAATACCAATAACAAGATGTAATGGGTCTAGGTAAACTTAGAGTTATAGACTAACTTCTAATCTTAAGACCACATAAACCACAAACCCTAAATAATCAAAAAGACCATTCAAAAATAAGATATGCAATGAGTACATACATACCATAAAATTTTAGTAATGTCATTAATAAACTAGATTCAAAGAACATCATGAAAACCCATAAAATAGAAAGACTCAAAACAACATTCAATGAAAAATTAACAAACAACAAAACTAAAACAACCAATAAAGCTATGAATCTTTATAGGTCACATATACATCATCCAAGGGTGAGGATAACCCATAGTTTCACCATAATTATGCTCATAGATTATGTTAAATAAATGGTATATTGAAGAGTTTATTAGTTACCTTCAAACTAGAAACATATTTTCCTATAGACTATGTAAAACCTAAAAAATATTCAATTTTAAAAAAGACATTCAAAATTATTTATTAGATAATTATAGCCAAGTGAAAGATCAATACACTCTTTGCATTTTAAAATTATTTTATTAGTCTGTCTATCCACCATCCTCATTTTTTCTTCTTCAAAGGTATTTTATGCATTTCCCCCAATGTCCAGTGGTAATTCCATCTAATATAACTCCTAGTTATGCCAAGTGAAACTCCCACATGAACCTTTTTTAAATTACATGCATAGTTCTAGCAGTCATCATGGTGAATTTCAATACCTTAAACCCATGTATGAATTCAAACTCTATATGCATGATTCATCAAATTCATCACGTGCCTTTGACCAAATGAAACCCGAGAGTTTCCTTCCAAGTCAAGCACTTATATAACTAGTTTTTTTTGTTAAACAAAACATAATAATTGAATATGCCATCAACCTATGTCACTAATACTTATGGTTTATTTAAACTTTAAACTAATGCCAAAACCCTAATAAGCCCTAGTCCCCTCTTAGACCATAAACATCTAAACCATAGTCCTTCCATGGAATTATAAAATTGATGTCAATGCATCTAGACATGAAAATAGTCTTATACACACAAAGTAGTATAGAAAACTATCAAGGGCCTCATTAAATTCAACATCTATTTTCAATGCCTCTAGATGAAAACTACATCTAATTCTATTTAAATCTTCCCTCAAGTTGTTAGAATGGTCATGTTATCAACTTAATGTTAGTTGGTTATTAAAATGATAAACAAATCAAAACTTAAATAAATAAAAGTAAATAACTAACAAATGATTGTACTTCACAAGGAAGACTAATACAAATCAAGACCATACATTAAAAAAAAGGCTTGGGTATGACCATCATTACATCATGCCACTAATATTTACCTACATAATCCATTTTTTCCACTTCCCACCATCTTCTATTAACCTATCTCATCAAAGTAAAACATACAAGTGCATCCACAAAGACATCAATACTTATAAAATTCTTTATAATAATTCCAATGATAAATAATTATGGTGATGAAATAAATGAATTAAATTAAGTTCATCAAAAATATTAATAATAATGTTTTTAAATAATCATAATGTCCATCATAGTACCAATACACATCTAAAATCAAAGAAATAATCAATATTAAAAGTCTTGGTAGGTGTGGTCATGAAATACATCCTCTTATAAGAATGGAACCATACTTATAGTCATAAAATAACTAAGGATAGTGCTAGTAGAAAATAATTTAATATTCCCAAGTCACACTCCTTTACTCCATTTTATCCCATTGGAATAGTTTATTGATGCAATTTATTTAATAAATCAATGTTGCACTGAGATATAATCTTGATGGGCTTCAAATGAACCATTTCCTCATCTTCCATCTGAATACTATTCCAATTTAGAATATGTGATGAATCTAAAACATATTTTATTAATAATTCTAAATGAAAAACATCATGGAATCTATATAAAGAACAAGAAATATGTAGATGATAAGCCACTTGGTTGATCTTTTCCACTATATCAAATGGTCCAATAGAATGTGGTGATAACTTAAAATCCTTGCTAAAATTGATTGAATTTTTTTGAGGTCTTACAATTAGAAATACCTTATCAATATCATCAAATTATTAATGAAATATTTTTAAATTTTCATAATTTTTCTATCAATTATAAATAGCTTTGAATGTTTGACGTATGATATTTATACTAATCTAAAATGCCATTTTAATGTAATGGGTGTAACTTGAGATCACCCTATCCTTAGCTTATCCCTAGACCTATCTTAGGGCCTATTTTTAACATTTTACAACTTTTATGCACATCTATACCATGTACAAATATATTAAAATAAACATTTAGTCATCACCTAGGCATCTAGGACCCTTTTTCAGCCATTTCAGCCACCTATACAATAGTACATCCCTTTGTTCTAGATTACATTGTGTTATTATCAAAGGGGTAGTGTTATTTACCCTCAATATTATGTATCCCTAAATATATATTTCCACTTCCCAAATCATTTGAAGGTCATCCTAAACTCATTTCATGTCTTGAAAAGCATTGAACTACTATATGAACACCACTCTCATTCTTTTATCCCCTAGATGGAAAATACATGTAATTATCTTGAACAAACTTAGAAACAATTATTTAAACCAATGTCATTGATATATATTATACCTTAATTATATAAACACCAACTTATAGTACCCCAATATTAGATTAATCAAGTTTTTAGTCTCAATACACCCTCAAATAATTTAAATCAACATTCACTTACACTTGCACTATCAATTATATTGGAAAAACTACACTGGTGTTGATCCAATGTCAAGGTATTGGTATGTAGGTAATTTTTATAACATGGGGTGTTGAGGTCATGTATGACCTACCCTAATAACACCACTCTACTTTTAATTGTGTTGCTCAAAATGTTGGCAAGCATGGAGGCTTAGGTTTTCACATTGAGATTAGTCAAAAACATAGAACAAATAATGATTCAGGACTTGGCCATATAGACATAGGATTTTTAGAAGAAGGTGAACATCCTCCAAAAAACTCATTATTTTATGTACTCAAGGTCATTACTACAACATATGATGACACTAATATAGTGCGCTATTATCAAGGGGGCCATGCTACTATTCTAATAAGACTCTAAAACATGTTTCCTATTGTTGACATCCTGCATTATTCTTGCACCAAATTTCAACTTGCCACTTAATTATTCTAATCATATTTTCTAGATAAGTACCTCCTTTGTAATGCATTTCTATGTATAGGCTAAGAAAATAAATAAATTATTTTATAAATCAATGGTTGTTGATATTTATATATTTACTCCCTAATTTATTACTTAAGTCTTTTATCTCTTAGGGTTTTATATTAATTCCCAAAATAATTAAATCAACAACCATTTTCTTGTCATAGTCTTGAAAAGTTTTAGAACAGGAAAATATGTGGTTTTCCAAGCTACTCCAACCTAAAGAAGTTATTCACTTTCACCCATATAAGGATTCAAAAGGTGTCATCTTTATTACTAAATGGTAGGTATAATTATATGAAAATTATACAAAGTTAATACAATCTTCCCACTTGTTTTGATGATCCATGATGTAAATTTTTAGCATGTCTTCAACAATCATGTTCAACCTTTCATTTTGTCCATCCATTTTTGCATGATAGGATGAACTAAAATTTAGATTTGCACCAAAGGTAACCATCATGGTTTGGAAAAATTGAGAAGTGAATAGCTTGTCTCTATCTAGGATAATCACTTATGGTATACCATGAAGATGAACTACATTTTTAAGAAATATTATGTTAAAGATGGTAGCATCATCTATGATGTTGCCTACTATAAAGGGAGACACTTTTGTAAGTTTATTAATCACAAATAGTATTGAATCATCATTATTTAGATATTTAGTAAATCCCATGATGAAATCCATAGATATCAATTCTCTTTTCCTTTCTAGAATAAAATGAGGATAAATCAATCTTCTAGGATGACCATTATCAAATTTCACATGTAGGCATTCCAAACACTTGGCTACATATGTAGCCACATATTTCTTTAAACTAGGCTAAAAATACAACAAAATAGATATTATGTCACTTTATTGACACTAGGATGATCATAATGAGGTGCAACATGCACTTCACTTAGCACTTATTCCCTTAGATTTATTTATCTTGAACTAAAATTCTACCTTTATATCTCAATAAACCATCTGAATCAACCAAAACATTCCAATCATAACTTTCCTATGTTATTTTAGCACAAAATTTTAGGGAATCCATGGCTTATTTCTATTGTTCAAGCACATAATCCTTGAAATCAAACAAGAGAATAAAGAGAGTAATAATGTATACTCACCTAATTAATGCATCAAATACTCTATTTACCTTTCCTTTTAATTATTGATAAATTCTAGCCACTTTTTTTCCTTGCATTCAAATAATCTTGAGGAAACAAGTACACAAGGCTTTGATGTTATGATTTAATCTTAAAATGATTTTATAATAATAAATGGTTCAACTATTTTAATGTATTAATTATATTAACTAATTATAGATCACGTCTAGGGTAATTATACTCATAAGTCTTGATTTTTATAGTTTCACAGGCAACCACTTTTCCATCTTGAGTCAAAATAATATCAATACCCACTTTATAGGCATCAATCCAAACTTCAAATTTACCATTAGGATCCGGTATGGTAAGAAAAGGGGTTGAGGTAACCATCTTAGAAATTTGATTTTCACTTAGAAGACCAATCAAATTTATTACCTTTCATTTACAAAGAGGCTATAATATTATCAAGTCATGAGAAATATTGTACAAACCCTTAGTAGTAGTCTACAATCCCCATGAGGCTTATCACTTCATGTATATTCTTTTGAGTTGGTCATTCATTAATGGATATAAACTTTGTAGGGTCTACTACAAGTCCATATTTATAAATCATATATCCTAAGTAATGGATTTTTTTTGAAATAAATAACATTTGGACAACTCTCTAAACAACTTATATTGCCTCAAATGTTACAACACTAGCCTTATGTGTTTTTCATGTTCTTATTCATTCTTTGAATAGATTAAGATGCCACCTAAAAATACCAACACAAATTGGTAAAGATAATCTTGAAACATGATGCTCATTAAATTCATGAAAGTTGTAAAAGAATTAGTTAGTCCAAAGGGCATAACCACAAATTCATAATGTTAATATCTATTTCTAAAATTAATTTTATGTACATATTAATCCTTAATATAAAGTTTATGGCACCCTAATCAAAGATCTATCTTCAAAATCATATCTTGTCCTTTCATTTCATCAAATATATCATCAATTAGATGAATGGGATATGTATTCTTAATTTTTACTTTGTTGATCATTCTATAATCAATGCAAAGTTTGAGCATCCCATCTTTTTTATTCACAAAAACCACTAGATCTCCCCAAGGTGATACAATAAGATGTATCATTCCATTGTATAATAATTCTTGCAGTTGAACTTTAAGTTCTCTTAGATTAGATATATTCATCTAATATGTTTTTGTAGATGTAGGTACTACCCCAAGTGTTACATGTATTGCAGATTATAATACTCTATGAGGAGTCAATCTAGGTATTTATTCTATAAAAACATCCACAAACCCTTCCAAAAAAGGATATTCTTGTAAAATAGTGTTTGTATCCTCCACAACCTCATTAAATTTAATGTCATATAATTAACATAATTTTCAAATAGACTTCTTAAGTTTTACAACTAAGATTACTCTTTGATTTTAAGGTTTCATGATCCCTTGAATAATTATAATATTACCTTCTTCATCTACACATTGGACTCTCTTGTTCTTATAATCAAGATAAGATTAATGTTCTTTTAACTAATCCATGACTAATATGATATCATAGGATCCTAAAGGGGAAAGGAATAGGTTCACACAAGTCTTTAAATTACCTTAAGTTTAGTTCATCTTATTCTAGACATTTATTTACAACTACTTTCTTCCCAGTGCCAAACTTTTCTTTTCATCATTATCTAAGTCTAGTTGGGCTAGTTTTAGATTTCAAAACATTAATAAGAGAAATAAAATTTCATATTGCTCCTAATTATATCAAAATATAGAATGAAAAACTAGAAATTATACATCTAGTATCAATAGGTGTTGATTGAAATTTAGCATTTCCATTATCTACTGCTACTTAAACCTTATGATTACCTTTTAGTTTAGGGAAATCCTTGCAATATTGGTTATCACTACATTCCAAAAATGTCACAATAGTCTTTTTTGGAAGATTAACTATATTATATCTTGTGGCAAGTCGATGAAAGTTTAGTTGATTATTAGTTTCAACATTCTTCCTAACAAAGGATTGTGGTTTAGAAATCTTATTATTATGATATTTTTCCTAAATTTCATCTACTTCCAATAGACCTCTTAGAGTCAATCTTCTCTAAATTAGTATTTATTATAGGAATTGATGGCTTTGACTTGCAACCTATTATTCTAAAATTATTGTTTTGCTTTTTTGTCAAGACTTATCCTTTTCTTTAGTATGGTGTGTTGATTCTAAAGTAGAAACTAAGGTTTTTGGATTAGTAATGTTCACCTCATAAATGATTATCTCATTTAAAATTATTTTAAACTTTGTGACATTTATTTATTTATATTGAATTTAATTTTAATATAATAAGAGTCCTAAAAACTTATTCTCATATTCAAAAATTGACATAGTTCCTTGTTTCAGCAACTAAAACTTTATGATTTTATGATTTCTATAAATGTTGTTTAGATACATTTTTATTAAAAAAATTAAAATTTTCCCATGAAAGTTTCATGTAGTTATGCATTTTCAAATCACATAGATGGTTCTATATCAAATATGCATCATACATTAGTTAGTAAGCTATAATATGACTTTGATGTTAGAACCCATGTTAATTAAAGTAAAATACTTTTAAAATTTAATCAACCAAGACCTCAGTGACATAAATAATGTCTTCACCATAGAATTTGGGAGGAGGAATAATTTTAAAATCCTTAATTTTTGGGCTCCATAATATCAGGTTGTCATGGATGTTCACCATTAAACTATTCTTCATACCCACCTTCTTGCATTTTTTTAGGTGGGTCAACATTTGATCATAGCCTTCCATCTAATATTTAATATTATGCAATACACCATGTATACCTTTAAGTAATTTTTTTCCTTAGGAACATGTTTATGGCTATATTGGGCTTTAACATGGCCACCATCATGACCAAAATCAACATCAACATGTGCATGTTCATCTAGGCCATGATTGTCAACCAGAGCACTTCTAGCATTCTAATTTTCTCAAATTTCTATAGTTCTGGCCATCCTAACATATTAAAAAATATATGTTTATAAAAAATAAACCATAAAATTATTTAAATAAATTTTTTGATACCAACTATCATAACCCCCAAATTTTGAGTTTATTAAAACCTACTTTTTAGGAGTTATGCTGATAGATTCCAACACTAGAGTCATTCAATAGTTGAGTTACATTGTATATCATAATCTTAGTATTAAAATTACATCATAGGTTAGCATTAAACTTATTAAAAATAGTATCAAATAATTAGATAGATTTGGTTAAGTATCCAATAGTAACTACTTATACATAGAAGGTTGGTAATGACTAATTAAATCATTCAGGATCTTAATACAACCCATAAATACATAGCTGAATACAAATAATTAATTATTTTACTCATGATTGAAAATATGGAAAACATTATTAAATTTTTAACTCCATGTTAGTATTCCAAATTAGAAACTTCATTAAACTTACGTGAGGTCATTGGTGGCATATGTGGTCATAAACATAGATTATACCACCTTTCTCACTAGTTTACCACAATTGGCCACTCATGTAACCAAACTTATATTTATTTCATTGTGGATTTCATGATCATTATATAAATAACTATCTTATACAATCACATAGCCACCAATTAAATTTTTCTTACAAATGATTGGGGCTAAAATATTAATTTTAATCCTTTATACTATTCATAACTAGTTAGAGTTCATGATGCTTTATAAACACTTTAATTTAACTACATAAATTAATTGATATATCAATAATCAAAATACTCATTTAGATCATATTTGAGATGAGTAATTAATTATTCATCTTGAATGTCATCCTTTAGTTATCATTAGGTTTTATATCCACTTATGGACCCTTAAGACATAATCATTTTATCAAAATATCAAATACATGAGGCATGAGTATTAAATGTTAACTCATAAATTTAACACTTAACCCTTATGTCTAAGATTTGTAGGCAAAGTGAAACCAATCAACTGCCTAAGCAATCTACTAGAACCCAATGGTTTATGTAAATAAATTACCGTTCTTCATTCGTTTCCTTGTAGATTTATACTCTAGTTACCAATCACTAATCATATAACTGAGAAAACTTAATAATGTTTTTTGGAACCCATATTTTCAACATATAATAATGGATCACCTTTTAGTTTATTTAAATAATCAAGAAATGGCTTTTTAAATTATGATAAAATTAAATCTGAATACAAAAGTTTAATATTTAGTTATTTCAAGTACAGTATAATTTAAATATTTAACAATCAATCATACAACCACACCACCTATCAATGTTATTATAATCATTTATTTAATATTTACATCAATTTATAACCATCAAAAACATTAGAGGTCTATGTTACCAAATAATTTATTTGCAGTTATCATTATTATAATTTATATCATTCATATTTATAAACTTCATAAAGAACTAATAATGAAACCTTTTAATTAAAATTGACCTCCTTTTGGTGTTATACCACTAAAAGGGGTCAATGTGAGAATTTACCTTAATTTTATAAATCTAAATGACATCCTTTTAATTGAAACATTTAATCAACATAAATAATAGTTAAATTATTTTCACAACTATTGGCACAAATTGACTATATTATCTTTAGTAAATAAATATAAATTCATTCTTTGAGAAATAACCTCAACTAAAAAATTGATCCATATAATGTTCCATGTATTGAATACACATATAGACAATAAATCCAATAAATACAAAACACTCTTTATAATCAATGGCACAATCTATCACTTATCATTATAAATACTAGAGATATATAACTCATTCAAGTTACAATGATCATGCACATCCATAAAAACCAAAAAAAAAAAAAAAAAAAAAAACTTAATGCACGTTTTATTGATAATATTCAATGCCAATTCTCATATTAGCTTCTCAATCACTACTAGAACTATAGATTTCTATTTGCAGTATCAAGTTTTATCAATACCTTTTTTTCATGAACTTATAAACAAATTTCACATCAAATGAGACAAACAAAATATCAATAATACTACAGTATTATTAGTCCCTTTTTAAATTCAAATATTCATTAAAAATACAAAAAAAAATTATACATAATTACATAAAATATTCCAATTAATCATCCATTAAGGATTAAAATAATAATATAAAAATGAAGGAATCGATTAATATACTTTCCAATTAAAATAAACTAGTCTGATATATTTGTATGGATTGACAAATGAAATTATACTAGTTTTATTCATCAAGGAAATAAATTCTAAGTTATCACCTTAATGTTTTAGCATAACACATCCACAAGGTCAAATGTAAGTGCCCTCCAATAACCAATATGAAAAATACTTCACAATCAATCTAGAATAAACTTCAAACAAAGATATTGTAATCCCAAAAAAATAGTAGCATTCAAGAACTCTTTTAGAGAAGACTCAAGTTAAATATTAAAATATACTCAAGGATAAATTAATAGAATAAAAATAATATTACTCATAATAAAATAAGAACAATTAATGAATCAACTAACCTCCAATTTACTTGAGCTAGCTATGTAACCAAAATATCAAAATCAAACTAATGTTTCCTTTATACAACTACAAAGGCATTAATATAATTTAATACACCAATATTTATTTGTTATAATGAAACACTAAGTTATACACAAAGGATTCATCCTTAATTTCATGTGAAATGGATTTTGTTTCAATATTTATTTCAAAATGTACACACAAGTAATATTACCCAATCGAACTTCATCCATAAACAAAATTTCCACACAAACCAATTTTTCCACATGAGTAGAATGAGCCCAAAAATTAGTGGGTTTACCTACCCACCCTAACCATTATTTATTAGGGGAATCATGTACTAAATTATGAATGTGAGATGTCCAAAAATACCAATAACATGTTGCAATGGGTCTCAGTGAGCCTTTATAATTTCAAACTAACTTCTAGAATTAAGACCACATAAATCCCAAACCCTAAATGATCGAGCCTAACATTTCAAAATAATGTATGCAATGACATTGACCATAACAAGAAGCTAAAATAATGTCATTATAAAAATATATTTGAAACACATCACATAAACCCTAAAAATGGAAACACTCAAAATAACATTCTACAAAAAATGACCAATCAACAACACCAAAATAACCAATAAAGTATTGTATCTTTATAGTTCACTTATATGTCATCGAAGGGCAAGGATAACGCATATTATTACAATCATGGTGCTCATAGACTATGTTTAAAAACACAAAATAATGGTTTATTCAAGAGATTATTAGTATTTATATTAATGGTAAAGTGGAGTTTTTAAAAAGGGACTCTACTATTAAATATAAGAGCTACAGTCCAAGACAAAAGAGCTAAAATATTAAAAAAGAACTACAAAATAGAGCCAAAAAAATGAAATGATTGGGTCATAACTAACTTATAGTAACATCTTAGTGAAGACAACAAAATCCAATAATAGATAGAAAGTAAAAAATCAAAAAAGTAGTGGGGCTTACCCTCTAAGGGCTTCATTCCAATTATCCAACATTTCCTTCAAGGTTTATTCTACATTATTTAGTTCCCATTATCTTCCCTTAGACATATATTTCCCTCTTTTGTGCTTCTTAATCATACCACAATTATTTTTAATTAGTTACACAAGAACTCCATATTATCAAGGAAATTATTAAATATGACCTTGTTGTGTCCCACCAGAGCTTTAAGATTGTGTTTGAGAGAGATGTTTTGCCCCTCTAATTTTTTGAATCTTTCCTTCATCCTTCTTACCTAACTAGATAAATCCTAAAATTCATGTTTGTTTATGACCACTTCTTTGGACCCCAAGCCCTTTTTAGTGGATTATTTAATTAAACTTTGATCATTTTGAATATATCTTAGGAAAGCATTGTGTAAATATATTTCCTCCCAAATATCTTTGATCATTTTGAATTTATTAGAAGTGCTCACCCCCTTAGCTTTCCCAATTTTTTTTTTGATCTTACCATGCTCATTTTCTCTATTGTCTATGAGGCCTTCCTAAGTCTTTAGAATATTAACACTCTCAATCACCTATTCTAACCCATCTTTATTAGTACTAGTGTTTCCATCCTCAAAACTGAATAATTTGCTAATGGATATTTTATTAGGCCCATTCTCATCTTTCCTCTAAGATATATTATTTATCCTTAATAATTTTATCTTATTATGAGGTTCATTGATACTAATATGCTTTGATTCTTCTATGAATGGGATAGGGGATATGGGTAGGGCTAATCTTCTTAGTTTTCACATACTTACATAGTAATATGATAACCAATTGATGTAAAGGAAACCTCCCTTCCATTTTTTTAAATCTAAAACCAAAATCTCAATTGAACATAGTATGTAATATGAAATGCTAAACAAGATTGATGTCTAAAAAGATTAAGAAAATTAAAATGAAAGGTGAGAACCAAGTTTTACCTTCCTCCAAGGTGATGAATTTCATAATCTATTTCACCACAACATTATAAGGTCTCGAGATAAAATTTATGAGATATCCATTTTGGAATGGGATGAGGGAATAGATTTTTATTAGTTACCTCTAAAACAAAAACATGTTTTCCTCTAGATTATCCAAAACCTAAAAAACATTTAGTTTTAAACAAAAGATTCAAACTTACTTATTTATAGATCATTATATCCCAGACAAAGCTTAATAATATCCTTGTGTATTGCAATTATTTTCCTAGTCTATCTATCCACCATCCTCCTTTTAAATTCTTCATAGGTACTTTTATGAATCTCCCCCAAATGTTTAGTTGTATTTACAATTGGTAGAACTCCTAGTTATACCAAGTAGAAATACAACTAGACATTGGGGGAAAATTCATAAAAGTACCTATGAAGAATAAAAAAGGAGGATGGTGGATAGATAGACTAGTTTTAGATTAAAGGTAAAAACAGGTTTTGAAGGGGCCCCGAAACCCTATACATCAGGTAGATAAAAACCATAAGCCCATCCAGGAATCATATAACCTGGAACTTACAAAAGCTAAACCCAATAAACCAGTAAACCAAAAACAGCCTACAAGAGCTTGACAAACAATAACTATTAGTTATTATTTTTTTTTATTACAAGACCGAAGTTTCATATCTAGAGGAGGGACCAGAAGCTTAGATTTTTTCCTCTTTACAGTAGTCCAGCCATCCTCTACCTTAGCTACCTCAGCAGCCCATTCCACAGAAGGCCAAGAATCATGAAGCCCAGGGGGCGACAAAACCTCAGCCAAAACCTTAGGAGAACCAGCCACCAACTGACTCCTAGGAGAAACCTTCAAAATAGGTCTAGGAGCCACCACCTCCTCAGAAATCAATTCTGATAGATTACATAATCCAATCTCCTCCAAACCCTCAATAGGAACCGTCTCCAGCTAAGGCTCTTGATCCGTCGAAACAGATAAGATACTCTTTTCCCTCTCGTTCTCAGAATCAGTCGAAGCTTCCTCTGGTTGTTCTACAATATAGTGATCATGATCAGCTTCTGCCCACCAAGAAGGAGATCTTCTGGGTTTGGATTTCCTTATAGTACACCAGGCTGCAACATGCCCAGTCAGATGACACTTTCTACACCGAAAAGGTAACCCTTCAAAATCTAACATTTGCGTCCAAGATCCCCTAGGGGACTCCAGGCAAATCGCCTCAGGAAGGCCCTTAGAAACATCCACCTCAACCATAAGGTGAGCACAGGTCAATCTAAAATACCCCTTGGTTTTTGCATCCACAAGTAAAAATTCCCCTATAGCATTTTTGATGGTTTTAAACACCGAATCATGCCATAGAAACAATGGTAAATTAGGGAGCCGAACCCAGATAGGAATCTTGTTGAAGGTTTCCGTAGCAGGATTGAAATCCATATGCCACCATTTGGTAAAGAGAGGGTATTTACCCTGCCAGAAGAAATTTTTGTTGGAAAGAATGGTCTTCCTGTCCTCAGCAATATGAAACAAGGCTATAAAAAATCCTTTACCACAAGGATAAATTTCAATATTTCCATCAATTAGTGGCAGCCATGTCTGGGAAATCCAGCCATGTAAGTTGGCATGAGATGGCCAGAAGCCATGAAATCTACAAATAGCTACATTCTTTGAAAAATACTCAGCCTGATCAAATATTTCCTTCACAATATCAGGGTCAAGATTAACCCTGACAGGTTTTCAAATACTTACAGGTGATTCTCGAGCATGGCATTTCACTTCATGGATTTCGACTTCATAAGCAGCCACGTCAGCATATGATCTTCCCTTAGACCCTGTGACAGCTCCAAAAATAGGGGAACCATTTGCAAAATCCTTCAAAGGAGAAGAGCCCCCTCCCACAACCAGAATCGGATCATCCAAACCAGCCGCCCGATCAGCAGCCAACTAGATTAAGCTGGAATAACGTGCACTCGCCTAAGTGCTCACAGCATTCAAAGCTTCCATGCGCGCGTAGGGAATAGCATGCACGTGCGCTGGGAGTTTTCAAATTGTTACTCACTATGAAATTTTCTCTTAGGAGAAATAATATATGATTTCTTGGATAGATAGACTAGTTATACCAAGTGGAAATTCCACTCTAACCTTATTTAAATTACATGCATACTACTTCCATTATTAATGGTGGTGAGTTTCAAACCCTTGAACCCATGGATGCCTCTAAAGTCTTCATGCATGATTCATCAAAACCATCGAGTGCCTTTAACAAAATGAAATCCTAATGAGATTTTTCTTCCAAGTCAACCACCTATATAACTATGTGGTTTTGTTAAAAAAAACATAATCATTGAATATTCCATCAACCTAAGTCCTTAAGACTTATTATTATATAAAGATACATGCCATATTCAACCTAATTTCATAGTCCTATATATGCCATATATGCCATTGCAATAGTATGAATATACCACTACACTAGTATGAACTAGAAAAAATATGGACCATAAGCATATAAACTATAGTCCTTTCCATGGAATCATTAGTCATGTCAATACATTTAGACTTTAAACTACTCTTATACACCAACTAATAAATAAATCTATCAAAGGGATCATGACCTTAAACATCTATTTTCAATGATTTTAGATTACAACTACACCTAATTTTATTTAAATCTCAACTCAAGTTATCACAATGGTTATTTTTTGAACTTAATGTTAGTTGGTTGTTCAAACAACAAACAAAACTAAAGTAAAATCAATGAAAGTAAATAACTAGAAAATGATTGTACTTCAAAATGCCAAACAATACAACTCAAGACCATACATTAAGAAATAAAATTCTTGGGTATGACCATAATTACATCATTCTACTAATTTTAACCAACCACTAAGATGCTAAAAGGCTCAAGGATTCTATGGACTAAAGGAGTTCTAAAGTGTTTATCTAATTTTATAGATTGTACCAAGATATAGATAGAATTCTAAACTAGGTTAGGGATAACATGATCAAGCACACAAAGTATGCAAGTATCTCTAGTGGATCCAATCATAGTAGCATACGTATCTAAGACTAGACTATTTATTACATATAAATTATGGAAATAACAATATCAAATAAAGAGAAATAAAAAATGAAATGTATATCTAGAAGCTAAGTCACTTTGAGTCTAAATGAAAGACATTTTAATTAAAAACAAAAAAAATTAATATAGGGTTCAAGAGTAGGTCTGATATATATTTGAGATATCTTTCATGATTCAACACTATTATTTTCTATCACTGCAATTTTCTAGTTTAGCAAGAGAGAAAGATTATTTAAGCAAGTTGTATTGTTAATTTTTGATCATGTAGAGTCATAATTATGTAATATAAATGTTTTAAATGAAATCATAATATGTAATGGTAATATTTAAGGTAATGAAGATATCTTATAACCACATATGAATGCATAAACTTTAGGAACTATTTTAAACAATCAATAAAACAACTAAATCACTAAAACAAATCAAACCCTATTATATACACTACATAAAATAATGGATTTTCACATTTCATAGCAAAGTTCCCTTAGAACAAGCTCAAAGATGAAGTGTATACGTTCTACCAACTAGGAATCCAAGATAGGAAACAATGTAGGAAAAATACCAAGTTATGTGCAAGCTAAACTCCAAACCAAAATCCAAGAGCCAAGGAGTATGTGAAGTGAGAACTTGTAATGGTGTAAGAGCTCTAACCAAGAGCACAAATTAGGATTAATTCTAAATGTATATGCTATAATCAAGCCACAAGGAATCATGAATAACTAAGCTTAGAAATGGAGTCTCCAACCAAATGTGTAGAAGCATATGGGACCTTCTATCACCAATCAAGCTTAAGAGTGCCCATAATGAATGAAGAGAGATTCAAGAAGGAATGAGATTAAAGAGAGGGAAGAATAATAAAGAGAGAGTGTGGAGAGAGAAGAGAGAGGCCCAAAATGAATTAGAATGAGGCATATATCCCAACCCCTATTTTCCAAATAACCTAAACTATCCATTTTTTACCATTTGGGTCTGAATAGGCACTTTTGCACATGTTCTACCTAGGCCATGACCTAGGTCAAATAGGGGCCTAAGATGGCCAATAGGCTCTTAAAAGGCCATGAGTGTCCCTATAAGGATTTTCTTAAATGAAAAAGTTTTAATATGGACTAAATATGTATTGAGGGTAAGGATATGATGTAAAAGAGGTCCAAGTAGCTTATGGATGTCTCAAAGTGGGATGATCAGGTTCATTAGTCTACATGTGAGATGATGTGTAATCATAGGGAGGAGTAGGGTCATAATAATTACAAATAAATATGCCCTTAATGTACAAGTAGTTAGTGTTCAAATGATCAAGGAGTGTTGTGTAGTACCTAGAAGCCACATGAAAGCAAAGGAAAACAAGAACTGAAAAGATAAAAGGAAACATTACCTACACTTACCAAATAAGGATGGTAGTAGAAAAATTCAATGACATGATCCATGGGTGAGAGTGCAAATGCTATGTAATATAAAATCCAACTCTAACTCCAACTCAAGCTATAGCTCTTATAAATAAGGGACATAAGGGATATCAAATCAAATCATACTATCTAGAATGGCATTCACTATGGGGTCAACCCTAGTGTTCTCCCTATAAGGGATATGGGTGAAATGGACATCTTTAAATAAAGAGAGCAACTTAGATCTAATGATAACCTAGATATTGGTGAGTTGAGACATGACTAAGAGTAAGTCATAGAATAATTGTACATAATACATGCCTAACTCACATGAATCAGTCAAACCACCAATGATTGCATGATACTTGATGGAATTATTAATATCATTAGTAAGAAATAAAATAGTTGCAACAAGATTATGTCTCCATATATCATTGACAACCCAAGCCACAACTATCAATCTTGGGTTTCCCTAACTAGTACCATCTATATAAATCACCATTAAGAGGTACACCATGATGGGGGTCAAGAATGCAAGTCTAAAACTTATCTAAAGGTGATCTCAAAGAGGAGTGTAAGCAAGTTACACAAGGGAAATAAATAATGAAACTTAGCCATAATCATAGTGGTTGAACAACATCAAATGTGGTGAGAAGTAATAAGGGAAAGTGGGTGGAGTTTAGAGAAGATGATGACTAATTAATAAGACTAGAGCAAGTCCCAAACCACTGTATCCAGCTAACAACCCTACCTACAACCATGATGAATAAGAGAGAGGGAGTTAGAATAGATCAACTATAAAAGGTAGAGAAATGACTAACTAAAAGAAGTAAAACACGTAACTTCTATCCTTGGGTTCCCATGAGATGGGCACATGCTTAAGAGGTTAATGGCTATTTGGAAGGGGTCTTAGGAACCAAAATGGGGATAGAGTGGTCCCAAAGAAGCTTTAGATCAAAAAATGGAGACTTATAATACACTCAAAACATGCCAAAACCTCTAAGATGAAGGTTTCATGGTTTGAAATGTAAAAATGGGAAAAACACCCAAAAAGGGCCCATAAAAGGCAAGAAAAGGGGGCTAAAAATAGAGAAAAGAGGTCATTTGCACTCTTTTTTTCACTCTGAGAGAACCAAAGGAGAGCCCATAGGAAACCAAAGCCTAAGTGGAATAAATAAGGACATGGGAGAATGTTAGAGACACACAAGATGGTTTGGGTAAACTCTATATATGAATTTTTGCAAATGTATTCATTTTTGGTGGGTCTAAGAGGCCCTAACCACATTTTTACTTGTTCAAGATGATTCAGTAGATGAATAAGATAAAACAAGGAGTCAAAATGTAAAGCTCAATGAGCCATAGAAAATGGGACCCATGGGATCTTTAACCATAACCCATGTGGGGAAAGAAATAAGGGTGCCAATGGATCCCAAGGGTGTTCCAATATAGGCTACAACTTGGCTAAGCTAGGCCACAACTTTGCCCAAAATTTCATGGCCTAGGGTAGGGAAGCCATAAGACAAAAGATGTTATTATTTACTTATTTTTGCTCATTTTTTGGTAGTAGACTAATCCATTTTCCTATTTTATTGCTTGTGCAAACACATAGATGATTTAACATACTAAAGGATGGAGGACCTTCATAGGTGAGAGAGAAGCTAACATAGTGAGATGGGCCATGTGAGGTGACCAATCAAGAGAGAGTCCCAACATGGTTATCTAAAGAGGTAGATGCTCTACTTATCTCAAATCAGGATTACTTGTGGAGTGTAAGACTTTAGAGAATAGTACATGTGCCATCATTGTGTTACTCTAGGGGTCTAGTGAACATATTGGTGACCACATGGGTACTAGAGAGGCATGTGTTCCAACTAGGGCCTAAGATAGAGGCCATATTTAGCATTGAAAATGTCTACCAACTCTATGAGGTGGATCAGATAGGTAAAGAGATAAAGATACCACTATTATATGATATAATGGTAATAGAGCTCTACTTGGTTGGACCTCACCCATATAAAAATAACCATAGAGTGTAGATCACATAGTTGTCATTAGGGGTACCCATTCTTAGGACAATGATAGTAGGTACTATGGTTAGGAGGATCTATATCAACTAGAGTACAGGGTAACTACCACTCTCATGGATATGATTTATCCAATGTGTAGTGGGAAGATAAAGATATGCTTGAGGATAATATATCCTAGGTAGAATGTACCAGTAGCTAGATCACATTTGGCACATAAGAAAAAAAATACTAACATAACCCAACTTACTCATGTCTTAAGCCTATGAGAGACTCCCATTAACATGGCCAAGGGTACCATATGGTAGTGATACATACCCTTCACTAGTGGAGGGAATGGCATGGATTGCATGGTTTATAGATAGGGCTAAGCCCATGCAAACCATATTAGATTTAGATGTAGTGGGTAACTCATCTGTGATGCCTACAAGTATACAACATGGCCAAAGTATGTTGAGGTAGATCCGTATATAGGATTAGAGGATCTCTAAGGTCTACAAGGGTTAACCATCATCCATGGAGATATGCTTTATTAGGGTAGGATAGATGATCACAACCCATGCCAACTATGGTTGAGACTAGCAAGCAGTCAAGATAGAGTAAGGGGTAGTAGTGGAGAGAGGGCACCATGGTGAGGACCACCACCACCAAGAGGAGAATGAATTTTAGGAAGGATATAGAGGCCATTATTATTACCAATTAAGACAAGTGTATTTATTATATATCACTTAATCTTTGCACTCATCCTTAACAAGAGTTGATATATGAATAATACAAATGGTCTATGTGTGTGTGTAAGAGATTATCCTAGCTATAATTTATCCTAGGTGGACCTACTACTGATGAATTTGTTCCCTAATGTGGTATAAATTCCCATGATGGAGTGGGTGCCACATTTACTAATAGGGGTAGAGTTACACACTCACTTCAGGTGGGTGGGTGCTTGAGCTTCACTTTGAGCTAGTGAGGGCACAACACTAGATACCATAGTTAGAGGTAGATTCAATATGACATAAGGCATCCATGGAAAACTATAGGGTGACTTTATTAGAGTCTAATGTGTGACTAGCTAGAGTAGAGACCAAAATTGATTAACTACAAGCTGAGCTAGCCTGAGAGTAGGCTAAAGGAGTTGAGGCACCTCAAATAGGGGTAGACCAACTAGATGCACTAGAAGAGATTATAGCTTGATTGGTTGAGAGGAAGAGATAAAGTTCTCCACCTAAATAATTACTATGATAGATAGTGCCCAGTCATAGGATAACTAGGATATGCATAGGTACCCATACATGTGGTAGTTTTTAGGGACTACAAACCCAAGTTGAAAACAATAAATGTGATGTACCTAGAGAAAAAATGTTTTTTCTATGATATATATAGTGGTTTTATCATTATTAAGATATGTGTGTATATGATTTTGTGTGTGATGTTGATATTTCATTTGATAAGACTACTAGATACATGTGATTAGATAATAGGAACTACTAATAAAAAACCCTAATGCACACACATATACCAATGGCATGAAGGTTAGTGGTCTAAGAAGAGAGGAAAGTATCATTGTACCAACATAGGTGACTTCCTAGAGGTCCATGTGGGCCTTAGACATGAAATGTTTTGAGGTGTAACCCATTGATCAAGTACCATAGGGGCTCACCTTCTAGGGTCAAGAGATGATATGCCCCATTCTCTAAATAGGTGCTGATAATAAAAGGGACAAACCACTTATGTGAGTTTTTTCCCTTATAATAGTGCTCCTTGTAAAAAATGAGGATCGTATCACCTAACTTAAAGTGATGAGGATGCATAAACTTCTCAAATTAGTGGAATTGATGGCATTGATAAGCACGATTGTTATCAACAGTAGCCAAGCATCACTCATCTAATTGTTCAAGCTTGGTGAGGTGAGTGTAATGTTCTTCCTCATTATAAAGAGACCTAAATGTCTTGACCCAAAACAAAGGGATTAATACCTCTAAGGTAATAACATCCTCAAAGTCATACATGAGAGAGTATGGGGTTTCCTTCATGGATATTTATAAGTTAGTGTGATAGACCTAAAGGGTAGGATAGAGCATAAGATTCTAATCCCTCTTAGAATAGGCAATGGTATAGAGCAACATAGTTTTTAGATTTTTATTTGAAAATTATTTCTTGCCCATTTCCCTAGGGGTAATGGGAAGAGGATAAGTGGTGGAATGGGTGTCTTAATTTCATGAAAAAGAGATTGAACCCAAAGTGGTTATCTAGTTTATGAATCTCAAGGATTTGGAATCTTGGACCATTATTGGCCATAATCATAGTGGGAAACCTAAATGCACAAATAAGCTAGTTCAGGGCAAACTTGGTGATGGTCTTCCCACACATGCTGCTAAGAGGTATGGCCTTAAGCCACTTCATGAAATACTTAGTTGCCATGATGAACCATTGATGGACATTAAAAAAGGTGAGTTTTAACTCATCAAAAAATTCAAGATCCCAGATCAATAAGGGCTAAGGGGAAAAAAAAGAATGTAATAAGTCAACCAAGGCATTGCTAGCATCCCCTATGACTTGACACATCTTACACTTCTTGGCATACTATAATAAATACTTGACAAGATTTGGCAAGTATTATCCATCTTAATAATATGTTGGGAAGTGCCTTGCCCTCTCAAATGGCCACTATATATGTTCCCATGAGAATCCTCCAATGCAAGAGGAATATCCTTGAGGGTGAGGCACTACATCAACATACCATTGGGAACCCTCTTAAACAAGACACTACTAATGATGACATAGTAGGTATCAAACTTAAAAATTTAATAACATTCCTAATAAGGAGCATCAATGGGATAAGACAAGTCTTCAAGGTATTAGATAATGTCATGATACCATTCACACTTATAGACCTTAGCATGGTCAAATGAGTAGACCATATCATTATGAAAGGCATTGTCAACCAAATTTACACTAGGGTTAGGTAGTGAGCACTCAGTAATTTCATCAACCAAAACCAAGCCCTTGGTGTAATTTTGGTTGAAAAAGTGGAGGTCAAAATCCTAAAGAAGCACGATCCACTTGCAGTCCTACTAAAAAGATGTGTCTTATTGAGAAAGTAGCAAAGTGGATCAGATTGGATAATCACATTAGTATTCTATCCCAACATGTAATGTCATAACTTATTTTTAGTGATTATAAAAGAGAGGCACTGATGTTTAACAAGGGAATAGTTGAGTTTAGTGGCAACCAACATGTGAGAAATGTGGTAAATAGCTATCTTCTTATTGGTGTCATGTCTTTGGCACAACATGCTCTTGATGGAAAGATCAGTGATAGAGGTTTATAAGATGAACTCACACCCCTCAATGGGTTCCATCAGGATGGGAGAATTATGAAGCATACACTTTAACTCCTTAAAATCCACTTGGACTTTAGTAGACCACAATAATGGAGTGTCCTTGCATAAGAGACATGTGAGGGGTATGGATTTATGAGCATACTCCTCAAGGAAATGTTTGAGAAAGTTGAGTCTTCCTAAGAAAGACTTTAATTAGATAAGGTGACATAAGGGAGGCATCTCAAGGATCACCTTGATATTATCAATATCCACTTCAATGACCCTCTACAAAATGATAAATTCAAAAATCTTTCTATTGGAAACACTAAAAATTCACTTTTCAAGGTTGAAACTAATTTGATACTCTTAGAGATGCTCAAATATGATCCTAAGGTCTTACATATGCTCATCCTACTTATAGGATTTATTGAGGAGATCATATACATAACACTCAATGATCTTATGGATAGGTCATGAAAAACATGGGTCATGGCATGTTGATATGTGGCCCTAATGTTCTTCAAACCAAAAGGATTGATGACATAGAAGAAGGTACCCCATAGGCTAGTGAATGTCATTTTGTGTTGGTCTTCAAATGAAATCTAGATATAGTTTTACCCAGATAAACTATCCATGAGGGACATGATCTCAAAATCAATGGTAGATCAATGATCAAGTCTATCAAAGGAGTAGGAAAGTTATCCTTTGGATAGGCCATATTGAGATCTTGAAAGTTAATACAAATCCAAATGGTTTCATTCTTTTTGAGAATGGAAAAATGTTGAAAACCTATCAAGGGTAGTCGATAGCTTAGATAAAGCCAACTTAGATGAGTTTCTCAATGTTTACTTTGACCAATTAGGAGACTTTAAGAGTTATTTTTAGAAAATGGGATAGGTCCCATTATTCACAATGAGATAATGGATAAATATGTTAGGATCCATGCCTTCATATCAATGTATTCCCAAGCAAATACATCTAAAAATTCATGTAAGAAGGTGACCAAAACATCTCATTCCTTGGGAGTAAGGCTAACATTGATCTTGATGATCTTAAGTGTTGATGAAGTGCCAAGGTTGATTTTTGAATTTATGATTTTTGAATATACACAACCATACCTTCCTCCAAAGACTTAGGCATGGGAGGGAATGATTCATCTAACACTTCAGGTTCACCTGATAGGACATTCACCATAGAAAGGCCTAGGATTGGTCCCTCTATGAGAGAAATCTCTAAACAAATATGATTAAGGGGATAATGATACTTATAGTAAGATTACATGATCTTGGTTTAAGCCTTTATCTTCTTGAATAGGTTACATACTGTAATATGAATGAAACAACACTTGAGATTGGACTTAGCCACTCTAATGGTCTCAGTGGGAGATGCATAAAGAGAGCCTATACACTGATGAGTAAAGCATGACATAAGGGGGAGTTCAACATCTAGGGAAACATCTTATAATAGATCTCAAAAAAGAGATGAGCTGGTGTAGTCATATAAAATTCAAAATTTGGTAACTTGAATGTGGTTAATGGCACCTAATCCATAGGTCCATCTTGCTTGCTCTCATGACCCTTATAGGCATGTTTTCATTGATTCTTAATTATCCATAGCCTCTCAGACTAAACCCTTGTAGATTCAAATTGATCTTTCTATGCTTAATCCATCCCTTAAGGTCTTGTTAGGCATGAGAAATAACACCCAAACTTAGATTATATTTTTGAAACCTAAGGTGTCATATTTTTGGTGTTGTTGTCTAAGTTCATTTTGGCCTCTAATAATCATATTCTTTCAAATCCTTATCCTAATTCATGTTAGCCTAATATGAATTAATTTAACCCATGATGATTAAATACCTTATAAAAGGCCATTCCAATCCCATTTAGAAGTGTTGGTACTCATTTAGAAGAGATAAGCAAGAATACAAGTAAGACTACTCAAGCACTTTTCCTTATTCTATGCATACATCCATCCAATAATATTTCAAGCTTAATCAAACCTTTACACTAGTCCTTAGTCATTTTTAGTACACCCAATTTTTCATTTAATTGAATTTTCATCACACTATTACACCAATAACTTCAATGGGAGAACTACATATAGCTTGATACCTCCTTAGAGTATTTGTATGTAAGTAGTGTGCCCACACACAGGGTTTGTAGTGCGTCTAGTGTATCCTTTACACACTAACCCCTCCTCTCCCTTCTCAATTTTTTTTATTAAATTTCAAGAAAAAAGAGGATGTAGAGTATTGAAAACTAAATTAGGTACACATCAAGATCCATGGACTTTCAGGCTTTGATATTTCATAGGTAGGGTCACACAGACCTAATGCACAAAAATCAAAAAGCTTAGATCACCAAGACAACAATGTTGAGACAGGACTATAGTGACAAAACCTAAGGTGTCCCACTTTAGATGCTCTTATCCAATTAAGAAATTAACTCCAAATTCCTATTTATGATAGTTTCCCAAGCTTGCACATAAATTTCTAGACCTTTTCTCAGTTAGAACAGCACATAATTAGATAAGTTTTATTTTCTCTCTCTCACTACTATTTTTATAAATTCCCTGACTACAATCAAATTTCACAAATTAGTAGCCTAATTATTTTACATTATTTATTGATTTTATATACTCAGACCTAGTATTATTTAGGAATTAAACATATAATTTCCCAAAAATAATAAATCATTTGGTGAACCTGACTTACTTCAAATTTCACATAAAAACCCTAGAAACCCTAGGGTAAAGTCCTACCTTTTTCCAAATCAATTTATGAATTTTTTATTGAAAATGAAAATAAAAAATCTTCTCAATATTTTAAAATTTGAGGTAAATTTTAAAATAATTTTTTTTCCAAAACCCTAGTTGCATACACTAGGTGCCAATAATTTTCAAGTATTAATCCACTAATTTCCTAATTTTTTTCTTACATATATAAATTAGAAATTTAATTCAAATTCTCAAATTCAATAGTAAATTTCGAAAAATAATTTTTTTTCAAACCTTGCTTGCATCTACTATAGTGGTCCCAATAAATCAAGCACTTTTCCATAAATTTTTGAGTTTTTTCTTGAAAACTGAACTCATAAATTCATTTTCAATTTCCAAAATTCATAGTATTTTTCAATAATATTTTTGAAAAATCCCTAGTTACATGTATTAGATCCTATTTTCTTCTTGATTATCACTTTACATCCATAATCAACTTGAAAAAATGATTATCACTTATGTATAAATTTTTCTTACATTTCTTACAAATAATAAGGAAACCATAATGGGCACTATCATGTACATGAATGATTAAGTCTATCATATGTAAGTATGAAGCTTCATTATTTGAAATTCATGATTATGTTTCATAATATGGGATGATATTACAACATTCATTGCCAAAAATGCATAAAATTTCAAAATTCCTTTTGCATATTCTCTTTCACTCATACGAAATAATTACCAACTCCATTTTGCTAAATGCATTCAAATTGTTATGTTACATGTCAAACATTTATATGCCTTTATGAAAAAAATCATTATCTCTATCCTTTACTTTCTATCACTCATGTGGAAAAGTTTTCAAGATTACCATGATAAACATGTTAGAAAGGTTATGATTCATTTCAAAATTTTCTATGCATTAATGCACAATTCTATGCTCTCTATCCCTTGTTTGCTATCTCTCATGTGGAATGTTCTCTATAATCATATTACAACTTATAAATCCACTTGCATTAACTTTAGCTTATATATATGATTTCTACCTAGATGCATATAACTCTTTTGTTCAAATTACAATAATATAAATTCAATAGAACCAAATTTTCAATGCATAGTTTAAATAGTTCATTTCATGTTCCTAACTCTACTTTGTCATCTCAAAAAATGAAAAATGAATGTCTAAATGATAATTATCTTTCTCTTATTTCTCATATTAAAAAATAATAAAATGCATCTTATGCTTTTAACTCTTCTCTCACTCCTATCAAACACGATACATTACAAAATGTTGCTCTTACTTTTATACATGATTTCATTTCAAATGATGCACATGTCTATGATAACATCACATATTTTATTTAATTATAATGTGATACACTAAATAATAAATATACCAATGAATCTCTCAAGCCACCCCTTACAACAATAACACCTCCTCAACATATGTGCTTACATGTTCAATCATAAGTAACTAGGGTTTCCATTCCTATAGAACAACCAATCATAGATGATACTACAGGGGTAAATATGTCTCAACAACCCTATATAATATCCCAACCTATCTCTATTGCACTAGTCATAGCTAGTACATCCCTATCTCTTGATGTGGTAGCCCTTGTGTAAGAGATAATATCTCTTTAATCCAAGGTGCTACATTTTTAGCAAGGTTCCAATAGACCTATGTAGGCTTTAGATTTTTTTGCTCTTCTACATACACCATTGACACATCACATTAATTTTAAACCCTTTCCAAAAGGTTTTTTTCAACCCAAACTTACTTTTTGTGATGGCAAGGGTGATCTAGAGACACATTTGAGAGTTTTTCATGCAACATGCTTGGATTATGTACTAAATGATTGACTACTTACCAAGCTATTTCTACAGAGTCTACAAGATTATGCTTTATAATGGTTCTATAGTCTAGTGAATCAGTCTCTCAATGCATTTAATCCTTTAGCTAACATGTTCCTAAAATACTTCAGTATCAACATTGGTGATAAGGTTTCATATGCTCAAATTGTTTAGTAGAAATAATGACCAAATGAGCATCTCATAGATTATGTTCCTCGATATAAGACCATTTTAGCTAGAATGACTAGCCCCATGGTAGATCAGGAATTATAGGACATTTTCAAACAAAGTATTCTACCAACACTTCATGAATCAATCATGTTCAAAATATTCTCTTCCTTCACTAAATTATGTCACACATTAAAGGAAAGAGAAGTCAAACTAATTTCAATGGGAAAACTAAAGTACACTAATACATTAGACACAACTAATAAGAGTAACAAAAAAGTCTCACATAAGGTTAAGTTCAATGATACTAAAGGGAAGAATCAACTATAGTTAATGTAGTTGTAGATCCTCCTCAATGAATAATTTTTTCAGCACCCTCTCAGCATATTTGTTCACATCTTCTAATTCCTCCATCTAGGGTTTTACAGTAGATTTTGGATTGTAATATCATATCTCTCCCTCTTATTTAAGAATTTGATCCAACAAAACCTCTCCCAAATGGATATGATCAGTAGGCATTTTGTGACTCCCACAAGGTACTAGGCCATATGACAAACAAATATATCAGTTTAAAGGACAAGATAGAAGATGTAATATATTAAAATGCTATTGATCTTGGCACTTCAATTGAGCCTCTACCAACAAAGCAAACATAGGATAGAAAATGTTCTTAGATCTATTTACACAACAATTAAAATAAGATATGGGGGACACAATAGGGGTTCATCATGCATATCATGCACATCCACCACCAAATATATATAGGGTAATTTTCATTGATTTACATCCTTTGAGCAACATGATCAGTGTATACAATTCTAGAGTTCTACCTAGACCTTCTATCTCCTCATAGTAGGAGATCATCAAGGATGATTCAGATTATCATGCACTCTTTATCAAAACTCACATTCATAATCAGACTATTAAGCTTATTGAGAATGGTTCAAATATTAACATGTGCACCTTGACACAACTACAACATTTGGGTTATTTAGAGAAAGATATCACTCTGATAGTAGACATAGTCATCAATGGTTTTAGTGGGCATATATATATTTCATTAGGTTAGATAGTTATTCCACTCTAAGTTGGTCCTACACATGTGGCCACACCATTCACTATAGTTCTAAGCATAGGATTTTTTGATATGTTATTTCATCAACCATGGATTCAAAAACTTAGATTAGTACCTTCTATAATTCATAGATGCATGAAATTCATTCATGCTAATCAAGTTGTTATAGTCATGAGAGTTCCATATAAGTTACCACTCCCTACTTTAAAACCATCTACCAGTTTGTAGTCACCAGTTTTAATTTCACCACCAATTTTGGTTTCACCACTAATTTTAGCTTCTCTAGTTTTAGTTCCTATTCCACTTTATATTTATACATAGTTAAGGCATCCATGGCTAGTATAGAGGGTTCATACACCTTTATAAATTTAAGATTCTAGATAGCTTATAGCTTTAGTATTCACACCCAGAGTATTTTCATTGAGATCTCATGTGTATACACATAGATCACATTTTCAAAGAGCTTATCCTACTTCTAGATGGGTCCTTAAGAGCCCTATAGTTGCATCCACATCTTAAATTTATAGAGGGACCACATAGTCAGTTTATACTTTAAATATTTTAGAGCATTTACAATATATACAGCTTTCAAAGTCATAGTCTTAACCTTTCCATCATGCTTCATGATCATGCACAATACCTTTATTTGATATAGGACACCATGATAGGTGATGAGACCACCAATTACTTTATTTTATAGCCTCATCCATACCTATTATATATATTTTTATATATAAATCCCCATAACTATCCATGACTCATACAAATGAATGAATAAGTTTAATATTTTATGTGTGCATTGATATATACATGTTATGTTATGAATTAATGATAATTTTTATTTGACTAGATTACACTTATGTAATCTTATTTAACAAACATTTTAATGGTAACATAAGACTAAAAGAATATTGTTTGGGCATAACACTTATAGAGAAGCTTGTAGTAATAGGGGCTTCCACCTATAGGTTTCTCATAAAAACTATTGGCTCCTACCTACAAGTTTCTCGTAATAACTTCTAGATTCCACTTGTAGGGTGCCCATATAAACTACTAGTTTCCACTTGTAAGTTTCTTATAGAAATTACTAGTTTCCACGTGTAGGGTACTCATAGTAACTACTAGTTTCTACCTATAGGTTTCCTATAACAACCATAGGCTTTCACCAATAGGATCCTACAACCACTATGTAGATTAGAACTATTATTGTGATAAGATGTGATTATCTCTTAAAGACACATCCAGGTATTATAGGAACCATGTGGATGATTTTAGAAGATCCTCTATAGCTATTATATAAACTCCTCACATGTAAAGAATCTTTAATGTAATACTAAAGATGAGTAAGATAAGGACAATGGAAAGGAGATAAAAATAATTAAAACAAAAAAACAATATATATTGTCCCTAAGCTAGTCAGGCCTAAAACAAGTAACTCTAGTTACTAACCACCTAAAGGTTAACTAGGGTAGTTCTGAAAGTATTTGTACCTTTCCTAGTTTAGTGTTCTTAGTTGGAAATAATAAATTGCCTTATGTATTTAAAGGTAGAACCTAGATTATATATTAATAATAAATAATAACAAAATAGTATAATTTTAGAATTCATTACATTCTGAATACTGCAATCTTTTGTAGTAATCTTTAATTGCTATAGATCTGAGTAATGAGAAGGTTGATCTTGTAAGAAGCTTTTGTAAGTATCTCAGAGAAGGATTGGAACTCAGTTCTAAATGACGAAGGGCCCCCTTATAAGGAGTTGTAGTGAAGACCATGACCCTCTTTAGTTTAAGTGTGTCATGTAAGTTGATTTTATTATTAGTTTGATTATATAAAGTGTGATGTATGTGTGATTCATAAGTGTGAAGTATTTTTATATTTATGTTATAATAATTTCATAGTATAACTATATAGTGAATTATGTATATGTTCATTATAATACATCTAGTAAGCAAGATAATCTATGGATTAATAATGAATATATAGTGTTGACATTCTTGAAACACATATGTAACTGGGTTGACAATTAATGTTAATTAGACTAAAAAACTGGTATTAACTTGGTAATAAGTATACACAAAATTTTGGTGCCATTTTCAAGGAGGGTGTCAATTATTGATTTCTAGATCAATTATTGTTTTTCAAGATTGATTAATGCACTATCCTACCTAGATGGGTAAGTTGAGTAAGGGCACTATGGTGTCTTATGCCTAATGTTTAAGTTCCTAAATGTTGATGGTGTAAAAATTTGAATGCCACTTTGCAATCTTGTGATTTACTTATTTAATGGTTTTATTTATAGTTTACTTTCCTACAAGAGTGATTTAGTTTCCAAAAAGTGTGCCTTTCATTTTCTACTTTCATTTCCTAATTTGTAGGGTAATTTTCCTACTTTCATTTCTTAATTTTTAGAGTAATTTCCCCACTTTTAGTAGATAATTTTACTACCTTTTAGTAGTAAAATTTCAATTTCAGTCATTTTGAATTATACACCTTTATTTCTCCACATTTTTTTGCTTATTCTGAAGCAAAAAACAAAAGCACTAACCCTATGTAGGAAGGACCATGATAAATAAAGGAGTGGCTCAATGTTTATGTATTAAAAAAGAGATTCCCAAGTGAGATTCTTACCAAACAAGCCATGAGTTGATACTAGGAAATAACTAAAAGTACATATAGAAACTAAGAATCCTATTAAAGAATATATCATAAGATAGAGGGATATTGAAGAAGGAAACACTAAGAACTGAAGGAGGTAGCTTTTAGAAGAATTATTATTAGCTTTGAAAGAGGAAATCAAAGTAGAGAAAGCATTAGCTAAGTTGGTAAGAAGAAATAAGGGAGAAGAACTACATGAACCAAACACTCCAAAAAATAACATCATATCAACATTCCAATAAGGTTTTCTTGAGCAAGTCAAAGAAAGCTCAAGAGAGTCTTCAAAATTTTCATCTGATAAAAAGATTATGGATTAGTAGATAAATGTTTACTATCATGTTGATGAAGGGACTAATATAGAATTTGAAGATGTGATACTGAGTACTTTTTGTATCCATATCCCAAGAAAATCCATCATAAATGGAGAAGGAGACTTTGTGGATGACAACAAGACTCCAAACATAGTTACTTTTGAATCTCTTATTCTAGATGCAATATGTGTAACACTTGCCCAATTTTAGAGGTATATTATCAAAAGACCCAGACAAATTTTTATTCAAATTTTATATCCTCTATAGAAGCTATGACTATAGGTAAGATGCATAAAAATTGAAACTTTTTCCAGCCACCCTCAAAGACTTAGCACTTTGTTACTTCATGGGACTAGGTAGTAATTCAGTCCACACTTGGGAGGACATGAAAAAGAAATTTTTGGCTAAGTATCAAGAAAATGGATGAGGAAGAAATTATAGAATAAATGACATTTTCAGGATGACTCAAGAAGGGGATGAATATTTGGAAGGCTATGTTAAATAACTCATGTTAAGTGTACAAAAATTCAAGTAAAGTGCACTAGGAGAAGAGCTTCTATAAATCATCTTCATAAAAGGAGTTAGAGACGATTGTATAGAAGCCTTGGACATAATGAGTGGTGGAGATATCTCCCACCTACCATTCATATACATCAAAGAGTTAAAGCAAGAATTAATCCAGGTCTATCATAAATAAATTTAGGGGTAATAAGCTTCCACTGGCAGCTACAAGTGGCGTATCAAAATATGTAGTTAGTAACATATTACAAGACATGAAATAGGATATAATTAGTCACTTGGCCACCCAAATAGATAGCCTACACTCAAGGCAAAATCAAACATCCCTAGATCAATCTTTGACCATTTATTATTTGGATTAAAAGAAGAAAAAGATAGATTGTAGGTGTCACGAGGTTTGAGCTAAAGTAGCTAACATCATGTCTAAAGAAATAGAAAAATATATCCACACATTATATCTAGAGATGGGGACCAATTTTTCTTTGTTTCACAAAGGAAGCCATGGATTCAATGACAATATTATCTAAGTATGGGACAAAATCCACCTTTTGCAAATTCTACCTCCTTTAATTCACAATTTACAAATACTACTCTCATTTGGGCTATTCCATGGATGAATGTCCCACCTCCTAATCTTAGCTAAAATCCACCTTAGACAAGCTACCAAACACCTCATATAATCCTCCACAAACTGTATCCCCACCTTGGATACAAGCCTAAAAACTAGCCTAAGGCCCACCCTTCATAAACCAGTGGCAGCAACCATGGAGACACAATCAACCCTAGGGAAACCATCAAGGAGGATTCACTTAAAAAAACAACAATAACCTCCTAATATTATAACCAAACACAAATCATACCCAATTATAACCAACTCCCTACCCAATTTATGCAAAATCTTGTAATAAGTTAGTGCAATTAACATTCAGGGAAAGTTCTACCAACCCCAACCCTACCTATAATAATGGAGTCAAATTACGAAACTTCAAAAAGAACTCTTTGAACCAAAAAATAAATATTTTGATGAAATATCCCCACAATTTATAGAACATCTTAGCCTTTATCACCATGTACTTGAGCCTGAATTTGATTTCATAAGATAGCTCAAGAATCTCTATGTTAAAATTCCTCTCTTCCAGGCCATCAAGGATGTCCCCATATATCCCAAAGTTTTTAGAGACTTATGTCTACATAAAATTAGAAATAATAAAGATCCCAATATAGTGCATGTGATTTTCCAGTTGGTAGATATTATTTTAGAAAACACCCTACCAAAGAAATATGCAGATCTAGGATGCCTAGTAGTAATAGTCTAGATCCATGACTAATAGATATCGAATACATTGATAGACCTAGGGGATAAAATAAATGTATTAAAAATAAAACCATGAATAAACTATAATTAAATCATATTCATCCCACATCTATAATGTGACAAATGGATGACAAGGCTACAGTCAGACTAGAAAGAGTCATTAAAGATCTTGTCATTACTATAGATTCTTGGGAGTATCCTATAGAATTAATTATACTATAACCAAAGTCTACTTTGGGTGTATATCCTATTATCTTAAGATGACCTTGGCTTGCCATAATTTATTCTTTTATCAGCTTCAAATTAGGTAATATGTTTATATCCAGTTGTAACCACACTAAGAAGTTGGTCCTCTATCCTCTAACATAGTTGACCTTGGCACCAGAGCATACATTATGGACTAAAGAAGATGAGGTAGACTAACCTCTCTTGATTATTATATTAACCATAGATCATGCATGCAACTTGGTTGATTATAAGGAAGATATAATTTTCTCTAATCTTCTCCATAATAATTACCAAACTCATTCTACAGATCTCAAACACTTGCAATGTGTTGAGTGCCCATTTTCTAGCCTCTAAGAAGAAGATAATTTTGATGCTTCTATACATAAAATATTTCATCAGATACTACCTCATATTTTTATCTAAAACAAATACATTAGAAATATAGAAATGATGAAATCACTCTCATATCAAATTGAAATCTCTCCAGGAAAAACATTGCTTATTAATAGGAAGTTGGAGTCAAATGAGGAAAAGTGCATAGTCAACATGCTGCATGAAAAACAACATGATTTTGCATAGAATTATGAAGATATGCAAGGAATCAGCCCAAAAACATGCACACATCATATCTATATCAAATAAGAGTTCCAACCAATCAGACATCCAAAACCTAGGATGAATCCAACTCTTAGATAAATAGTCAAAGTAGAATTGTAGAAACTCATGACTGATGGATTTATATATCCCATCTCAGATAGTGAATGGATTTCACCATTGGTAATTATACTAAATAAAAATGGATAATGGCATGTATTCATATAGTATAATAAAATTAACATAACAACTAGAAGGGATCACTTTCCTCTACCCTTCATTGATTAGGTGTTGGACACACTAGTAGGAAAGAAATATTTTTCCCTTTTGGATGGCTTTAATGGTTACAATCATATTAGAATTTCTCCTAAGGACCAAGATAAGACCACTTTAAATTGTATCTATGGTACTTATGATTATTTTGTATTACCTTTTGGGCTATGTAATGCTCATGCAACATTCTAGAGGGTTATCTTTAGTATCTTTGTAGATTTGCCTAATGAATGTGTAGAAATCTATATGGATGACTTCACTATGTATGGATAAATATTTGATAAGTGCCTAAAGAACATGGAGAAAGTGATACAACATTTTCAAGAGCACCATTTGTCTTTAATTGATAATAAATGCTACATGTTTATGATAGAAGGCATTATCTTAGGCCACCATGTATCTGTTAAAGGAATTAATGTTGACTATGTAAAAATCAGCATCATAAAAAACCTGTTTGTTACTCAAAAACAAAAACATGTCAAGATTTTTTTAGGACATGTTAGTTACTATAGGAGATTTATCAACAATTTTAGCAAAGTAGCAATAACATTTTTCACTCTCCTGACTAAAGATGTTGAATTCATATGGACTCTTACCTACTATACAACATTCAAATAATTTAAGGAATTATTAACCACCACTCCTCTTCTACATGGTCCTAATTGGAAGCTTCCCTTACATATTCACATAGATGCTTTAGATACTATCTTAGGAGTTGTGTTAGGCCAAAAAATATGAAGCACTCAATTATACCATATATTTTGTAAGCAAGAACCTACAAGCAATATAATTAATTGACATAGTCACTGAAAAAGAGTTCTTGGTAGTAGTATATGCTATCAAAATAATCTATGACTACATAATAGGGTATCAAGTATTTATTCATACAGACCATGCAGCCATTAGGTACCTTATGAACAAACCAATTGTCCTAGGCAGAGTGATAGGAGGACTAATCTTATTACAAGAATTTGATCTAACTATTATAGATAAGCCTAGTAAGGACAATGTCTTAGTTGAATTATTATCATGATTACAATCCCCTCAAGAAGATACCATAGTAGATGACTCATTTTCAAATGAACACCTATTCTCCCTCACCCTTACCATTCCTTGGTATGTTGATATTTCTAACTAGCTTGTAATATGGTTACTTCCACAATAGTTCCTCCCTAAACAAAAATGAGATTTGATTCAGAAAAGTGGTAGGTATTCATGGATATTTAGATTCCTTTTCTATATTGGGTCTGACTCCATCATTAGAAGATGTCTTAGAGAAGATGAAGTTTTAGATGTCCTCAAATACTACTATGATGAACCTTATAGAGGTAACTCTACATCCAAGTAGTAAAAATATTGAATACATGATTTTATTATCCATCACTTTATAAAGATACAATAAGGTATACTACTCATTATGACATATGTCAGCATATGGGGAGACCCATTTATTCATATGAGATGCCTTTGTAACCTCAAATGGTGCTTGAAATATTTGAAAAATGGGATCAAGAATTTGTAGGACTTTTTGATCCAAAATCCAACAATAAAGAGTACATCCTTATATGTACTAACTATGTCACTAAGTTGGTGGAAGTAAAGGCTCTTACACATGCCATAGATGAGAAGGTGAAAACTTTCCTTTATGAATAAATATTCACAAGATATGGTGTGCCATGATAAATAGTCACTAATCAAGGACCCTATTCATTTCTTGTTTAATTAATGCCTTGGTCCAATAATATTATATTATGCATAAAAAATCAACTCCATATCATCTACAATCCAACGGATAGGTGAAAGTCACCAACAGGGAGTTAGAAAATATTTTGACCAAGACTGTTAGTATGTCCCATAAGGATTGGGAGGCTAGACTTCTTAAAGCTATTTGAGCTTATAGAATCATGTAGAATACTACTACATGCTTCACCCCATATGAATTGGTCTATGGGAAGAAACTTGTCTTGCTAATTAAATTTGAGCATAAGAACTTATGGACAACACTAGAAATTGAGATGGATAATCTAAAGTATAGAAAGAAAGGCTTATGCAATTGAATACCTTAGATGAATATAGATAACAATCATTTCAAAACATAAAACTTGTACAATAGTAGTGGATTGGATGGCATGATAGGTACATTAAGACCAAGTAATTCAATACAGGAGATTGGGCCCTTCTTTTTGATTCAAACTATAAGTATCACAAGGTTAAACTCTAGACTAGATGGTTTGGTCTATTTAAGATTAAACATGTTTATGACAATGGAGTAGTAAAAATATAAGCCATTGATCAGGTAAGATTCTGACTACTAGTCAATGGTAATAGATTAAAGTTGTATAAAAATCCACTCACTCAGGAGGAGCTTACCAAGAACATACATAAGCAATTAAAAAGTGGATACAATGATGTACTAGATCAACATGATGTCTCACCAAACAAATGGAGAACCAACCAACACATAGATGAAGGAGAGGAGGACATCCTAGACCTCCTATGGTATGAAGGATGAGACCTTCACATGGTCCTTGACTAGTCAGCCTCATAACTGACTTAGAAAGGACCTAGAATAAACATTATAATGTGGGTAAGATTTAGAGTAAAAAAATTAACAATGAAAACCCTTTTTGGGCATTGTTGGTAGTTTCTAGATATAAAACTAGCCTATTAGTTGCCCAAAACTATAAAATGGGCCTAAATAGAAATCTAGCTTACTAGCTATTTAGGAGTAAAAACCAAAAGGAAAAATAAACAATTATTCTAAGTAAAACTATTCATCTTTATCCAATTGCCATGGGATATTATATAGCTAATAAAAAAAACTCCCTCATCATTATTATAAGCACCTTTGTCAATGAAGGTATTCCTTCAATTTCTATGGTCTATTTTATAGCTACTATGAGCACCTTCCTCATAGTTGGGCACAATTTTGTAGTTGCTAATTGCTCCACCTATAGTTATTATAGGTATATCCTAACACATATATACACTTCTCTAGTGTATACAGGTTAGTTCTTCACAAATTTTAAAGTCTAGCTTTGGCTATGGAATTTTGATCAATACATTGAAGACACCAGACAAGCTAGAGGAGTGAATGATTATTAGAGTAGAAAAGTCAAAACATTGCTAAGGAATACCCCTGAATAATAAGGTAAGATCCACAACAAAATCATACACTTCCAATCTCTATTTGGGGTATTGAAAACTAGAATTTATGTATACAAGGACACATATGAACCACTTTTAGCTTCTAGTCATTTCATGGAGATGATTTTACTATGTCAAATAGTGAGATATAGGATTTTTTTGAGCATAGGTCCCAAGTTTGAAAACCATGTTGGTTGATAAAGGAAAAGTTCACTAGATACAAAATCCATAGGGAGTAAGATAACATAGAGACATGTCATCAATAGTCTCATGTAGAGGAAGATCACAAAGTAGCACAACCACCATCTACCTCTTCCATGTTTATATAACACCTAACTTGGATAACACAAAGATCTATAGTGACCACCTCGTGGTAGGAGGGTGATAATTTATCATCCCACTACAAGACTCCTACTCTAGTTCCATTCAGCCTATCATGATTGCATGCAGGTTGTTAAGGGCATCACAGAAGGCTAACATCTTGTGATCTCATGATTACTCAAGGGGCCCACTTTATTAAAGTTATAACTACCAAGATAATCATTGCATTTTATTAAACACTCATATGCAACTCTCCTCTATGTAACCCTAGGCAAACCATTAAAAAGGTATGACATATCTTTAGGTCATAGAAAAGCATTTTTATTATTAATATAGCATATATTATATTGAAAATCATATTGAATCATTAATAAGTCATTCATTAAGTCTTGTCTCGACTCACACTCATACCCTCATCATGACCCCCTCCTCTCTTTTTTATCCTACTCATTCTACATCACTTGGGGATAAGTAACACCTCACGTGGATGGGGGAGAATGCTATAGGAAATAAATTACATTCACTCTAGGATAGTCCATACATGTGGATTTAATTCCATTGATGAAACCATATAATCAATAAAGAAAATAATCAGTTTTATTGCTTTCACTTATGAGTACAACCCATTCCTATAAAGCCAAAGCATGACATTACTTTCAACCTGAAACCTACAACCACAAACTACCATTATTGAAAAAAAATTCTTTGCTATAGGTAGAACTCTAGAAACTAAACATAGTGTGTTAACAATTATCAATTGAAAGTGTCATTATAAAGCTAAACCTACATAGAATGGGAGGGTTAGTTGTGAGATAGGAACCCATAGATCATAGGCAACCTCAAGGAAGCCCAACTAGCTAGGTTATCTTTAATAGAGTTAGATGGAACACTTATTTTAAGAAATTTTAGCATTTATCAGAACCCCTTGCTAAGAAATTTGTAGATTCTTTATAGGAGAGAAAGCTAATGTATATGGAATTATATTTCTAGTCACTAAAGAATTGGTAAGCTAGGCAATTAGGATGCCAAGTATAGGAGAAAACTGGGAGGATAAACCCAATGGTCAAGATGTTAGACAATAGTTCTATTAGGAAGATGAAAGGCTAATGCTGAAGAAATGTGGTGTAGAGATACTTAGCCTACCCTTAGCTTGAAGGTAATTAGACTCATACATCATCAGATATATGATCTATAAAGGTACTCTCTAATTTATACTCTATAGTTTAAATTTTTGAATCATTTAAGGCATAATAGGACCATTAATATTCCAAACCACATATGAAACATTCAAAAAAAGATGTCTAAATAATATCATAAGGGGGTTGAGAAAGCCTTGTCTCATCATTATCTGATATGGTTGATATCTAAACATGGAATAAATATTGTTATACTTGACGTCAACTAGGAATAATTTATAACCCTAGATATTGGTGAACCTTAGCAAGAAGAGGGATATAATGAGGAGAATATCCTAAAGAGTAGGCCCAATAGACTGCACATGAAGGTAATACAAGCACTAGTGCTACTAAACAACCCATAGCCATTGAAGGTTCATCTGAAACTATTATGGGTAGAATAAGGAAAAGGAAACTAGTCATACCTCCTTCTAACATAGAGGAGGAAAATCCACCCACAAAAATTGGGTAGAATATTCCTTCTCCCACTATTATAATTATCTCCTCACCAAAGATTGATTCTTTCACCATAGCTCCTTCAAGGGAAGAAGAAGTTCTTCCATCAACTGTTACACAAGAAGAATAGGTTCTAATAGCCACCCCTCATAAAAATAATAAGAAAACTAAAGAAAAGAAACCCTCTATATCAAGAAGAAAGAGACCTCATCCTAATTGATCTTAGAGAATTAATAAATAGAAGATAACCCTAGCCTCCTCACCCGTAGATGTTAGTGAGGATGAAAAGGAAAATAAAGAGCCCAAGATTCAAAAGACCTCTAATGGGTTTGAGATTATAGAATGGTATAATGAAGAGGAATATACTATCGAATAATAATTATAGTCACCTAAGTCACATAGATTCACAGAGGAAGATGTATGGATCACTTTAGACACATTAGGTACACAAAAATGTGTTGAGAATGATAGATCAACCTATAGAAGAAGAAGAACTGATTAAAAAAGCCTGTGGAAGAAGTAGAACAAGAATTAGTTTTTTATGACCAAGAGTTACAAACCTTAGAACAAGACATGAAATAAATATATAGGTTGAGGAATGAGATAACAAAGTTGAAAGGAAAGAGAGGCAAGGAGACACTTATGGGGGCAACAAAATTTATAGAATCATCTATGGAAAAAGAAAGGTTATTAAAGGAACTTGTAATAACTTCTTCTACCTTTCCCACAAAATAGCATTAGTGTACCCTTAGAGGCACCCATAGAAGATAATGCTTTATCTTTGGTACCTTTATATAATATATTTTCTCCTCCATTGACCACTACAAAAATACATACAGTAGAGGAAGTAATTGATGTGGATCTTTCAGCTACTAGACCAGTAAAAATTGATGACCTCTTGAATTTTCTTAAATAAAAATTAAGTGATGATGTAACTTACTGCAAGGAGTTGATACAAATATTTAAGGTATATTTTGAAACAAGAGATCAACAAGATGACTTAGAATAAAGCCTAGAAAAGGTTGAAACTAGGATTAATTATTTGAAAGAAAAGATTTCTAAAATGCATGAAACCATTGAATTGTTAATGGAATGTAGATCACCTTCATGGGTCTATGTTATCTACTTAGAATAAAGATTTATTAAATTCAAATATGACAGGATCTATAATGATTAGTCTTACATGGTTTGTGACCCTAAATATTTTTTTGAAGTCTATAGACATGTTGACCCTGATCTCTAAGCATAGTTGAGTAAGATTTATATACACCAGTATGATGTATCCCATGATACAATTTGGAATCCAAATATATACTTGGGGGATGTCTAATTAAATGCATTTACTTCATATGTCCTTAATGAAATAGGAAAAAATAAATAGGTGGAGTATCAATAAAAAGAAAGAAAATCTACGCTAATGATTAGAGGTGAATCAACTGATCTAGAAGTTGTAATAGATGAATGGATCTCCTTCATGAAATTAGATACTCCAAAAACATGGGTCATAAGGAAACAAGTAGAGGTTCATAATCGCTACTTGAGTCTTATGGAGGGAGATGGAAAATTTTTATTTCTAGGGTGTATTTTGTCTACTTAGAAGAAAGATTGATTAAATTCAAATATGACAAGATCTCTAATGATCAGTCTTACATGGTTTGTGACCCTAAATATTTTTTTCAAGTATATAGACATGCTAACCATAATCTCCAAGCATAGTTAAGTGAGATCTAAATACATCAGTATGATGTATCCCATTATACAAACTGGAATCCAAATATATACTTGGGGGATGTCCAACTAAATTCATTTACTTCATATGTCCTTAATGAAATAGGAAAAAATAAATAAGTGGAATATCTATAAAAAGAAATAAAATCTATGTTAATGATTAGAGGTTAATCAAATTATCTATAAGCTATAATAGTTGAATGGATCTCCTTCATGAACTCAGTTACTCCACAAGAATGGGTCATAAGGAAATAAGTAGAGGTTCACAATCACTACTTGAGTCTTATGGAGGGAGATGGAAAAATTTTGTTTCTTGTTCTCAAAGATGGGTATAAATATCTGATGTTTTGAAAATAAAGGAACTTTATTCCCCTCAAAACCTTATGGAGGCCATACATAGGGTATACATGTATATTGAGCTTGTCAGGTAGAGAAAGATAAAATGGTTGGGGTTTATGTTTCAACCACCTATGTTTTTGTTCCCAATGCTTGATTAGGATGGAAAGGTCCCAATTGAAGAAGATACAGAGAAGAAAAGATGTAAAAACATTGATGATGCTAAAGGTTTCTATATCTTTAAAGGGATGGGTTGCATTGAGCCCCTAGATTTTAAAAAAGTTTTTGGTTTCAAAATGCAGCCAAGGTTTGATTGAGGTTGAGGAAGAGGTTAAGTAGGGTTGTGTGATGAGGCCACCAATTGATTTATTTTATAGCCTCATTAATACCTACTATATATCATTTTATATTTAAATTCCCATAACCATCCATGACTCATGCAAATGAATGAATGAATTTATGATTTTATATGTGCATTGATATATGCATATTATGTTATGAATTAATGATGATTTTATTTGATTAAATTATACTTGTGTAATCCAATTTAACAAACATTTTAAAGGTAACATAAGAATGTAGGAATCTTTTTTGGGCACAACACTTATAGAGAAGCCCATAGCACAAGGGGCTTCCACCTATAAGGTGCTCACAACAACTACAAGCTCCTACCTATAGGTTGCCTATAGCAACTGATGGCTTCCACCTATAGGGTACCAATAGTAGATAATAATTTATACCTATAGGTTACCCATAATAACTATTGGTTTCTACTTACATGATTCCTATAGTAATTACTGGTTTCCACATGTAGGTTGCCTACATCAACTATAGACTTTCACCTATAGGAGCCCACAACCATTGTGTAGAACAAAAATATTATTGTGATGAGATGTGATTATATCTTAAGGACACACCTAAATATCTTATGAAATAAGTGGATGATTGAATAATATCCTCGATAGATTTTGTATGGACTCCTCACATGCAAAGAATCTTGGATGTGCTGCTCAAGATGAATAAGACAAGGACAATGGAAAGGAGACAAAAAGAAGTAAAATAAAAAAATAATATATATTGTCCTTAACCAAATAAAGCCTAAAACAAGTAAATTTAGTTACTAACCACCTCAATATTGACTAGGGTAAATCCAAACTATTTGTACCTTTCCTAGTTTAGTGTTCTTGGTTAGAGATAATAAATTACCTTATGTATTTAATGGTAGAACCTAGATTAGATTGGTAATAGATAATAATAGAGTAGTAGAATTATATAAGTCATTGTATTTTGAATATTGTAATATTTTGTAGAAATATTTAATTTATACAAATCTAATTAATGATAAGGTTGATTTTGTAAGAATATTTTGTAATTTTCTCAGAGAAGGATTGAAACTCAGTTCTGAATGGGGAAGGGCCCCTTGGAAGGAGTTACAATTAATATCCTAACCCTCTTTAGTTTAAGTGTGTTGTGTAAGTTAATTTTATTACTATTTTGATTATATAAAGTTTGATTCATGTGTGATTCATAAGTTTGAAGTATTTCTATTATAATAATTTCATGGTATAACTATCTAGTGAATTTAGTATAAGCTCATTATACTACAACTAGTAAGATAATCTATGGATCAATAATGCATATATAGTGCTAATATCCTTGAAAATTATACATACCTTGGGTTGATAATTAATTTTAATTAGACTCAATAATTTGGTATTAACTGGGCAATAAGTCTGCATAACAATAAGGAGTCTCATCTGAGACTCATTGGTTAGTATCATTTCTTCTCAATCTTTCCTCTACATAGCTTATTTCAAAAATACAAAAATAATACAAAAAATAATCTAGAAACATTTAATTAATTCCAAAACACAAAAACCTTTTGATTGTATGCATTATCCATGATTTAAATTGTTACTACTATGTTAGACTTACATTTTTTGTTCTATGTTATTATTTGTTGATTTATCTACATTACAATACTTCACTTGATCTTATTTGAGTGTGTGTAGTGACATCTAGATCCTTGATTTCTTTAATATACCCATTGAGGGGGTATCCTAATTGTATATTTGAGACACACATCAATATAGATACCCATTTGGGGCATCTTCTACATGATTACACCATACAAGTTATGTCATTCCTACTTCACACACTCTAATTAACATGTTGACATATACATTACTTACTAATATTACATAGATTACCATATTGACACTCACTAGTATTTTGCACTTGCAAATTTCTTAGCATATACCTAGTCTTGTACTAACATGTCTTGCATACTTTCACTTCTTGCTTTGATTAGTTATATGCAATTGCACATCTAGTATATACATGCTTTCCTTTCTTATTTATCATAGCTTGATGTGTTTGAATTTTCTCAATTCTTGTTCCATGCCTTGTATATGTTTTAGGACATTTGATAATGTCCTTTGCTTTTATTCATGTGTGTGCTTTAGGAAATTTGTCAATGTCCTATGGTCCTTGCACCAACATTGTTTGTTTCAATTATATGTTTATATGGCATTTGAACATGCCTTGTATGCTTGATTTCTATTTTGAGTGACATGTGCCCATGTCCCTTGATTGTTTGGCCCCATAACCACTCTTGTATGCTTCTTATTTCTTGATTTGTATGTTTGTTTCCTCATTAATTTTCCTATTTATATTTCCATGATCCATATAATTCATTTACTTACTTTCATAGATGCCATGATGGACATCATGCTCCATCCCTCCTTGCTAACAACTAACACTTTTGATTCTAGTTCAGTATATTACACATGTTATTACATTGTTATATCTATCTAGCATACCCCTATTGATATAACAATCTCTCAATATAAACCTTATTATATCTTGAGATATCTTATCAATCATCATTGATATATCATATATCTATGTAGCATAACACACTTGTAGGGCTCTTTGTTTTGAGGGAATTCATTTTAATGTCTTCATTCTTACCCTTAGAAGAGGGAGAAACAAATAGGGGTTTCATCACAAAGATCAAAGCTTCTAATAGATGAAAAATAAATTTTTAGAACACTCAAAATAGAATCTAGACATCAGACTTGGCAGACAACAAATAATCTAGAATAATTACCAAATTTGGCCCTAGATAAAAGTGCCAAAGTTAGACTATAACACTGAATAATAGAGTGTCCTATTTTAACACTCTTATCTAGATAATAGAAAAATTATTTTTTATATAAATAGATAGAAAAGTGAGTTTAGTCATAGGTTTGTTAGCTCAGTATAGTCTAGATTTAGCATGTTTTAGTACAAGTTTTGCTCAGAGAATCCAAATATAGGGGCATCATGCATGACATGATGGCTTTCACTTATAGTTTTAGATTAGGTATTTGATATAACTTTTAGATTATAATCCATGCTTCAAACACCAGTGATTAGGGGCAATGTGCATGACATATTGATCCTCCCCTTTTTCTGAGTTTAGTTTATTTTCCAAGCATTTTTACGTAGTTGCATGCCTTACTCAATTTTAAAGTGGTTGGAATCCTTTTTCAAAGTTTGGATTTCATACAATCTTAACATACCAAGTACCCAAGTTGACTTCTACATAATCCTATTGCACTAGTTTCATAGTGGCTTTTATACAAGCCTAATCTCCATCTTTTGAAATGGCCAAGATGGCCTAGTTCCCAACATACATTTAGTTATCCATACCAACATTGTAAAATCATAGTACATTCATGAGTTTAGTCTATTCCATACTGGTATTACTTCATAACTTCAATTTATGGGGTAATGATGGAGCCAAAGGATTAGCTAGCCTTTGTATTTTTGAGCCACCTATTCAGAGGGATTAGACACATAGTCCAAACATCAATTGGCTTACACATGATTCATTAGCTTCACTTAATAAGAGATAATGGAGCTAAAGTTCATGTCTTTACATTATTAAATGACTTCCAAGGAATTAAGCACTTAGCTCCATTTATGATATTACTTTTGGTACAACACACACCCAACACAATCCAACATCACAATAGGTTTTGTATTAGTTCACATAACTAGGGAGGTGTATTCATTATTTTCTAGCTTTTATATGTTCTTATTTTAGATATAGAGTATCTAGTAAGGACTGATCTACTCTATGTTTTTCATTGTAGATTCACACTTCACACCATGCTCTCTCTATGCACATCCAACATCACACAACTTCATGAGCTTCACCTTTACAGGTAAGTTTAGGTATGCTTTCTATTTTTAATTTATCCTAGTATTTCACTTTTTTGAATCACTAAAAAAAGTGGAGGGGGGGGGAACGAATTCATATAAAATGCAAAATTTTGTAACTTGAGTGTGGTTAATGACACCCAATCCATAGGTCCATCTTGCTTGATCTCATGACCCTCATAGACCTAAACTCTTATAGACCTAAATTTATCTTTTCATGTTTAATCCATCCCCTCAAGTCCCATTAACCATGAATAATAGTGCCCAAACTTGTATTACAACATTGAAACCCAGGGTGTCTTATTTCTAGCACTATGTCTAAGTTCATTTTGGCCTCTAATGGTCATATTTTTTTGAATCCTTATTATAATTAATGTTGGCATAATAAAAATGCATTTAACCCACAATCATTAAATCCCATATAAAAGGCCATTAAAATTCCATTTATAAGGTTTGACACTCATTTATAAGAGAGAAGCAAGAATAAATACAATACTACTCAAGAACTTTTCCTTAATATTTGTATATAGCCATCTTATAGCATTTCAAACTTATTCAAACCTTTGCACCAGTCCTTAGTCATTTGAAATATACCTAGTTTCATATTTACTTGCATTTTCATCATACTATTATACCAAAATATTCAATGGGAGAACTACACATAGCTTGATCCCTCCTTGGAGTATTGGTATGTACGTAGCGTGCCTACACATGGTGTGTGAAGTGCATCTAATGTATCCTTTAAACACTAACCCCTCCTCTCCTTTCTCTAAATTTTATATTCAAGTTCAAGCACAAATAATACCTAAACTAATAAAGACTAAATTAGGTACACAATGAGTTTCATAGACTTTCAAGCTTTGACATTTTACAAGTAGGGTCGCACAGACCTAATGCATAATAGCCAAAAAGCTTAGATCACTAGGACAATAATGTTGAGATAAGACTATAATATCAAAACCTAGGGTGTTCCACTTTTGGCACTCCTATCCAATTAATAAACAAACTCCATATTCCTATTTATGATAGTCTCCCAAGATTACACAGATTTCTAGACCCTGTCTTAGTTAGAATAACATAGAATTAGATCATTTTAATTTTCTCTCTCTCATTACTATTTTTAGAAAATCCATAAATATAGTCAAATTTCATAAATAAATAGTGTAATTATTATACATTATTTACTAATTTTATCTACTCAAACCCATTTATTATTTAGGAATGAAATATATAATTTCCCAAAAATAGCAAATCAGCTGGCCTGGCATCGTGAAGTGGAAGAGGGAGTCATTAAACATGTGTCAAACTCCTAAGGAATGAACATTGATTGGTACTCAACTAGATAAAAATGTTTATCCTTAAATAAATGAGACTAAAAAATAAGAGGTGTATGAGAATATATAGACCCCCATGAGGAGGCAACTGAAGCCTTAGTTGAGGACTTTATCTTTGTATAGAGTAACACCCAAGGATCTAGGTCTACCTTTATGGTATGAACCTCACCTTCATGCAGAAATTGCATCATGCAAAATGTGGCTTACATTATAGATTACATGGTAGTGGTCCAAGGATGGATAAGAATAATGTTGTATCAAATATCAAGGTCTAATGCACAAAACTTGATTTAGATTATCTTGGGGCCAAATTTGACTTAGAGCTTCATGTTTTGGACTAGTGTAACTATGTCTTTTTTCAAACCAACATAGTTATGGTGAGAATTAGAGAGCTTATTTTAACTAGTACAAACCTCATTAAATACACATAGGGGAATTATATTCAATGTGGCTCCATCAATGATGCATCACTTAACATGACAACCATCAATATAAGTCTTTATATAGAGAGGCAATTGATCCCTCTTTACTAGGATCAAAGTATCTAGTAAAGAGGTCAGGTTGAAAGATAAGAGAGGATGAGGGTGCTCATGTACATCATAGTTTAATGACACTTTGACATCATCTTAAAGTATACCCTTTCAAGAGAGACCAAACTCATCAAATATGATACCCCTTTACTTGGGGCAAAGACAAAGAAGGTCCCAAATTGAGATCCTAGTTGAGAGGCCCTAAAACTCTTTTATGATGGAGTAAGGATGTTGTCTAACCTATGGAGGGATGTTATGCCTAAATTCAAATCTAAATTTATTATTCCCTACACTCATGGTTAAGATAGGGGGTCTAACACCATTATTATATCAATTAAGGTTAGTGGCTCAACTAAAATACATGTTGACAAAGCACTCATACCTTAGTAGAGTCTATGTTAATAACAACAACAACCTTAATACTCTCGCACTTGGCTTTCCCTCTTGAGACAATTTGAGATGAAGATTCAAAAGAGGTGGAAGAGAAAGAAGGAAAATGTGGGGGCCCTACCTTATTTTTATTCTCCTTATCATGGTTAAGTAGAGGCTTCATGAACATATTCAACTTAAAGTTGGGTTCCATAAGAGGAGAACTCTGAGATGGAGGTGAAGCTTATGGACTAGAATTTTGAGTGGTATAATTGGCATCATCATACCCCTTCATTGGATGGAAATTTAAAAACTTGGTGGGGTCATAAGGAAATACGATGCATCCATTATTTTTATGTGCTAGATTTAGAAGACTTATTTTCAATTCAATTGGTTTCTTGATCAAATCATTTAGCTCATGGTTGTCCTTCTTATCATTCTTCTTGGGAGGAGAATCGATGACACCATCACAGATCATATTATGGTTACAATTGAATGAAAAGGATGACATTTAGGAAGGAACAAGCTATATTCCCATGTGTACCTCAAACACTTCAATCTTTAGACACTCATTAATAGCTTCATCATAAGAGGTAGGTTCATGCTTGAGGGCCTCAAGGTGAACCTCCTACCTTAATACTCATGTGAACATATCATAAAGCTAGTCATCTGAGAACCTTGTCCTGTATGTATGAACAACTAAATGCCATCTACACATAAAACCAAAGTTAAACTCACCCTTGGCTTGCACAATGGAGGTGAGTGATTGGATACCAAGGTTAAATAGTCTAAAAATATTAAAATATTAGAGGAAGTCATCCAGAAGGAGCTGTAAATTAAAGAGAGAATCTGGAGGTAGATTATAAAACTAGATAAGAAATTTGACTCATAGAGAATAAGTGAAGAGAATAAATATCATGCCTTCATCTTATTCTCAATCTATACACACCATCATAAAGGCCTGAATATCATTTTTAGGACTAGATTCTAGTGCCCCATTAAACTTAGGTAGTTTAAATATAGGATTAGGAAGGGGAATAACACACACTCATGGGGCTAGTTGATTGTGATAGAGATCTTCATAATCATGATTAATAAAAGGTTGGAGACAAACTCTGAGAGGAGTATCATGATGGTGATGATGTTGCCTATGCCCATAAGCATCACCATGAGCATGACCATGGGGAGGATGATCCTAAGGTCAATATTGATAGGGAGGATGCTAATGATAGGAATCATCTCTACTATGGGGTGGGGAATGGCCATAGAAAGTGTGATAGTCCCCATAAGGATAATGGGAATATGTGGAATCCTTATGGAAATAGTTATGATGATCAAAATCTCCATGATGTTGGTCACATGCTATTAGATGAGGGTCAACAAATAGCTATTGATGCTCTTGATATGCATCCCATAGGTATCTAGTCTATAGGTGGAAATCAAAATCATTATGCTCATTAAAAACTCTAAAATAATGTTGCAAGTAATGTTAGTAGATCCAACCATAGTAATATAAGTAGCTAAGACTAGACTATTGATTGCATATAGTTTGTGGAAATAATAATATTGAATAAAGAGAGCTAACAAATGAAATGTAAATCTAGAAGCTAAGTCACTTTTAGTCAAAACAAAAAACATTTAAATTAATAAAGACATTTTTAAGAAAGGGTTCAATAGCATGCCTAATCTGTATTTGAGCTATCTTTCAAATTCAACACTATTGTTTTCTAACAATGTAATGTTCTGGTTTAGAAAGAGAAAGAGATTATTTAAGCAAGTTGTATATTTCATTTTTGAGAATGTAAATTCCTACTTATGTAATAAAAATGTTTCCAATGCAAGCATAACATGTAATGGTAAATATTTCAAGCAATGAAGATATATTGTTACCACATATGAATGCATAAATTTAAAATCTCTTTTAAACAATGCACACAATAATTAAATCACTAAAACAAATCAACCCCTAGCATATACACTACCTAAAACAATGGAGTTTCACTTTTCATAGTAAATTTCCCTCATATCAAGCTCAAAGATGAAGTTAAAATGTTTTACCAACTAGGAATCCAAGCTAGGAAGCACTGTAGGAGGAAGACCAAGTTATGTGCAAGTTGAAGTCCAAACCAAAAGCCAATAGCTAAGGAAGAGATGAAGTGAGAACTTAAAATGGTGTAATATCTCCAACCAAGTTCAAAAATTATGGAAATTCCAAATGTATAAGCTATAATCAAGCCACAAAGAAAAATGAATAAGCGAGAGTAGAAATGGACTCTCCAAGCAAATGTGTAGCAACATATAGGACCTTCTATCACCAATAAAGTTCAAGAGGTGTAAGAATGAATCAAGAGAGATTAAATAAGGCATGATATTTAATATAGGGAATAATAATGAATAAAGAGTGTGGAGAGAGAAGATAAAGGCCCAAAATGAATGAGAATGAGGCATATATCCTAACCCTTATCTACTAAAAAACCTAAAACTAGTTATTTTTGACCATTTGGTCTAAATAGGTGCTTTTACACTTGTTTTTCCTAAGACATAACCTAGAACATGGATTTTTTTAAGGAAATGTGTGACTTAGGCCATGGGTTTCCTTCACACAAGATATGACCTAGGTTAAACATGGGCCTAATCTAGTCAATACACTCCTAAAAGGCCCTGAAGGATCCCTAGAAAGCGTGTCTTACATGTGAAAGAGCTAAGATGGACTAAGGATGTATGGAAGGTAAGGATATGATGCAAGAGAGGTCCAAGAAGGTGATGTATTTCTCAAATTAGGATTAACATGGTTGTTATTCTACACATGAGGTTATGCGTAATCATAGGGAGGAGTAGGGTCATGGGAAGTATGATTACACATTAACAAATATTTCAAAATGAATTAAAAGTAACCCTAAATAGATTGGTCACAACCTTTCAAGCATTTAATTCATATACTCTCTTAAACTCATTCAATTATCAAATAAAAAAATTTCCATCTTTTCTCCCTTGAACTCTTCCCAAAAATTTCTCCAGCTTCATTGAGGCACTTTCCATCTGCCTCTCTATGTTGAATTTTTGCCACCTTGCTATTCTAGTACATTTTTTACCCAAAAAATAATATCTTGCTTAAGTTAGTTTTTTTTCCCAATGTCTCTTTGACTTTTTCTATCCCAAACTTTAATAAACCTCCCCTCCTTAATAAAACATCTTGTCTATTAACTCCATCATAAATTTATTTCCACATAGACATTCATAAAAATCTACCTCATATCACAGTATCCCTACCACATGGACTTTCATAAATATATACCAAACATAAGCTTTAATATAATTATTTTTAAACCTATGAACCCAAAAATTAATGTGTTAAATCTCATGTAAATTTCATGATATGAGTTAAACACAGTATAACCATACAAAAGCAACAAACAAATAAATGAAATCACATAAACATTTAGCCATTGATTTCATTCATGCAATATTACTTGTAGCCTTAGATTTTATTTCATTAGACATTAGAGGTATTTAAAATGGGAGATAATACTCACATATATTTAATAAGGGTAAAAAAACTCTTTTGACCATAAATGTTAATGGCCATGGTGTTACCTTCCAACACACTAGATACTTCATCTGATTTTCACTCTTTTTCTTCCATTTCTAGATTCTTCTTGTTGGTTTCAAATCTTCCCTCTTTTTCCATTATAATATATTTATTTTCCTCTTTTGGTATTATACCCACCATAAAATATCCTCCTTCACTAAAGGCTTATCTCCTCATCTCTCCATCTTATTGTGGGATGAACCCCACCTTTATTTGACCACCTACACCAAGATGTTTTTTCTTGCATCTTACTTTCTCTTGTGGGATTAAACCCACTACTAACTGACCACTTCATCCTAAAGTCTTATTGGATTTGGTTACTCACTATCCAAATTATTGTTGGATTATTCCTTATGTCAATCTTCTCTATTTTCATCTCCTCTTATCTCATGGTTTCCATATCCTCTCTTGTCACCATCATCATACTTGTGGCTTCTTCATTTATAAGAGTCTTAAGAGACTCTTTTTATTCCTTCACTTCTTATTTAGATGCATCAACTAATATGAAAATAATTTTCTCATCCTCACATATTTTTAAATCAAGAGAATTATCTATTTACCTTGGAATTCATATTTTAATGCCTCATTTCTCTACATATCTACACTTGAAAAATCAAGCTCTACAATTCATTATTGGGATGATACAAAACTAATATACCCCATATCATCATTGTATTATAAGAAAATTATCCTCTTTATATCAGCTCTAGGTTGATTAATGTCCCCTTCCTTCACCACTTCCATTACATTTGTAAATAACCTTGCACTCTTCTTATCCATATGATAACAATGCATATCTTGACTCATAAGAGTATATTATATAATACCTATGTGGGGTGATCACACATATGCAATGACACATTTCCTCATTCCTCTTAGAATAAAAAATTTAATCATCTCAATATCCTTATTTTTATTCCTCATGATTGACATTATTCATCTTTCCTTGCCCAAATGATATTTGGATCAACATTCTAAAATTTTCTATCCACCATTTTGCTTTGTATCCATATCTCAATATGGATATTTTATTCATACCATTATATATCCACCACTATCCTATTTTGAAAGTCTTATTCCTCTTTCCAATCTCTTTCACTTGTTTTTGTGAGATTTTTATCTCCCACCTCTAGTTGTAATAAATGAACATCCTCTTGTATATCTTTTCAATAAATTTATTATACCCATACTTTTGCACTCTATTTTTTCTCCATGATGACTTGAATAAAATATTATAATAATGTTATATCATTACCAACTAGATCTTCAACTACCACCACCACTCTATCCTATTTCTTTACTTATTTATTTTTATTCTCATATAAATGAGCATGGTAGATTGAACCACACATTGACATTTTTTTCCATCTTCTCCATTTTTAGACCTAAGTCTTGAAAAAAGCATTAATGGAATCAAGAGTTCCCACAAACACTTTTTCATCCTCTTCATCATGCCTCATATACATGTTTTCAAACTGTTCTCCATTACTTGCATGATTCTCTTGGTTTTCACTCACATTTTAGACTCCAAAAGTCCCATACTAAAAAAACACCATACTTTTCCTCTCTTCATGCTTATTTTTATTTCCTTATCCTTCAAACAAATGGTATTTAATAATAATATACTTTTTTGCATTAAATTGAACATCAACCACCTTTATTTTTTCCTTCATATAAACTTAAAACTACTCATGGATTACTTATTAATTCACCTCTATTTTTACTCCAAGTAAATATGTATCTTTCCTTGGTTTTCCTCATCCCTTCTTCCCTATAAAAGAGAAAAGATATATGAATTCTATTCATTATCTAGGGAAAATTATGAATATTTAAACTTATGGGATATCAAAAACTCCTTCCCATTGTCAAATAATGGGTCTCTTTATTTAGGTTCAACAACTATCACACCCATATCCTCTTACAAGAGGATTCCTTCCTTTATGGGATTCTCACAAAATTCCTCATTATTTTTGAAATCAGATTTGGAATTATCACATGGAAACCTAACTCTCTTTTTGTTTTTGAAGACAACCTTACTACCATCACACATATCCTTATATTTTATACTTCTCTATGTAGAGTTGATATTCTCACATGGAAACTTTTTTCTAATATTACCTTTCATCGAAATATTCCTATTTTTATTTTCTCTCACACACCTGAATATTGATAAAATTTATATAGTATAATATATAATGCATAGAAGATATAGATGAAAGTCAATAAAAAAAGAACATAATGACATAAATGCCCTATGGGAAAACCTACAATAGAGGTAAAAAAACACACATTTGATATTCATATATGAGAAACATATTTTTCCCAATAAAAATCCTTCCTTCTCACTTGTTCACAAAACTCTTCACATAGATATTTTCCACATGCAAATATTGTCATAAATTGATATGTGTATAATTTATGTTTTACCATGAGGGTAAAACCCTATTTATATTAATAATGAGGGGAGGTTACCATTGTAACCAATGGTTTCAACCTTTTTCCATGGAAATAAATAGGTAATTAATAATATGTTTTATTATTTTATTTACACAAGGTTTTAAACCATGTTCAATATAATAATAAAATACTTATTATTTTACCAAGTGTTAAGGGCCCAATAATGGTACCTACATAACATTTAATGTTCCAACACACCCCATTAATGTTAAATGAGTACACATGCCAAGTTACCTTAATAAAATAATTATGTTATGTATAAATTTGAAGGATTTAAAAACCTTCATCATGCCAAACATCACCTTTTGAAAAAAAAGGGGATTATAATCTATAAACTACTAAAATTAAGTTTAGGCTAACATAATCTTGAGACTACATCTCATAATTTATCATGAATAATAAACCAAGCATTATTAGAGAACTTTATAATATAAGGACCTCCATTGAAATATATGATTCTAAGTATTGGTCACACTTATCCATTAATATAAGGACCTTCATTGTAAATTTATAAAGTTTATAAAAATCACATATAGTGACTTATCAAAATGGTTTACAATGAGAATAAATATAGAGAAGAAGAAGGAACACGTGGTTGTTAGGAAGTGACATTGTCATTTACACTCCCCCTCAATGGAAACTATGAGATACCCAACATTACATGAACATGACAAAACTTGGTAGAGCCAAGTGGTTTTATGAAGATAACTACCACTTGTTCATCTATAAGACAACTATAGAGTGATATCACAATTCACAAAATAAATTTAGATAAAATACACATGAAATTCAACATGTTTAATTAATTAATGTTGAAATTAATTTTTCACTAGTGATATACAACTTTGGTTATCATAATAAAAGGTGGTACTATGAGAGATATCTAATTGAAGCTATTATAATAACCTTCATAGCCACATGGTTTCTTTCTTAGCTTCCATAACACTTTTTTACTCTACTTCATTAGAAGAGATAGAGGCAATTGGATAATTTGTTCTCCTCCAAGTGATATCACCTACACCAAAATTAAACACATAACCAGAAGTAGATTTGTGATATATAGTATCACCATCATGGTCAACATCACAATAACCATATAATTTAGCATTATCAATGAAAGAATAAAATAAAATATATTATTCCTTTGATATAATGAAGTATATATTTTACTAATTTTTTATGATACAAATATGAATCCTACATGAATCTATAATAAACACCTACAACATATGAAATATCTGACCTAGTAATGGTTAGAGAAATCAAACTACTAATAAGCTATCTATAAAATGTGGGATTAGATATTTCACATGTTGATTTTGGATCAGGATTAAGACCAAATTAAATAAGAGTATATGTATGCTTACAATCAAGCATATTAAATCTAAGAATAAGATTATGTGCATTATTATGATATAATAGTTAATTTTTTATCCTAAAATATAGCTATTCCTACAAAAATGATGTAGAATGCCTAAATCAATAATTTCAAATATTTGAATTAGTTTATCATTATATTTATGAGTTAAATTAATTAGATTACTATTAATAATAATATCATAAACATATAACATAATTAAATATAATATGACAATTTTCATCTTTAAAAAATAGATCATTATTAAAATAACATTTAGGGAAACCTATTTTTTTAAAATAACTAGTAATTTTAGAATACCAAGCTCAAGGAGCTTGTTTTAAACCATATTGATATTTATTTAACTTAAAAACATAATGATCTTTGTTCAGTTGGTGATTTTTTTAGCTGAGTCATATATATTTCCTCTTCTAAATTACCATTTATAAAAGCATTTTTAACATCCATTTGGTATACAATACAATTATTTTGAGTTAAAAATTCAATGAGTAATCTAACAATACTCATTATTAATATAGGATAAAAGGTTTCAACATGGTTAATCTTGAATTTTACAATAAACCCATGAACAATAAATCTTTATTTAAACTTGTCAATTTTACCAATCGAATTATATTTAATTTTATAAAGCCACCTACAACCAACAATATGCCTTTTAAGTGGAGGTAGGACAAGATCTCAAGTCTAATTTTTGATTAAGGTATTATACGCAACTTTCATAACAACTTTCCATCTATCATCTTTAATGAATTCCTCAAAATATTTAAGTTCATATTTATACATTGTCGTTAAACCATGATAATAATGTTGACTTCTAATTAATTTATTAATATTATCAAGACTAGAATAATGGATTGGGGATTATACCCATGAGTTATTTTATATTGAACACAAAATTTAGGGGGTTCCTCCAACTCTAAGTTATCCAAATATGGATACATTTCCTTTCAAGAATTTATTTTTTCATAAAGAGAAACAAGAGAGCCAAGTTTATCAAAATAAGAACATTGAGGAGGTTCCATAGAGGACTCACAAAAAGTTTTTTTATAATAATAATACTCACATAATCAGTGATTTATATTTTAGATGGATAATAAACTCTTAATAATTTAGTCTTACCTCAATAACCTATGAAAATTAAATAATATGAGGTAGATCAAGTTTCTTTCTTTTTACTTCAGGAATAAAGATGGAAGTAGGATTACCAAAGATTCTAAGATGAACCACACTAGGTTTATTTTTAGATCACATTTAAAAAGGAGTATAAATATTTAAATCTTTATTAGGTAATATATTCAAAATATGCACATTAATATTCATGGCTTTGGCCCCTAATAACTTAGGAACATTTTCAAAATGTAACTTTGTTCTAGCCATTTCTGATGTGGTTTTTCCTTTCACCAATACCATTTAAATGTGGGGAATATAAATTTTATAATTACATTTAAATATAATAACTTATACAAAAATAATCAAAATACTAATATATTCACCACCATTATCATATGTTAATCTCTTAATATAAAACTTAGAAGATTTTTCAACAATAACTTTAAATTCTTTGAATTTAGGTAGCACTTCAGATTTATTCTTTATAAAATATGATCAAATCATTCTGTTATGATCATCAATAAAATTAAAAACATAGAATAACTATTCAGTGATAAAACTTTAATGTCCTTAAACACCATTATGAATTAATTTTAGAGGATGTTAGTAATTTGCATCATGATTCTTTTGTAAGGGATTAGTATGTTACTTACCACACAAGCAACCTTCACAAGATTCATGATGAGGATATATATATATATATATATATATATATATATATATATATATATATATATATATATATAATGAAGACAAAAAATAATATTTTGGGAATAAATATCATTTAAAATTATTAAATTAACATGTACTAAAATTCCATGCCATAATTGAGATTAATTCTTACTATGCAATGCAGAAGAATTATAAAAAATGTATAAACCATTCTTTTAAACACCTTTATCAACCATAGAACCAAATTTATTTATAATGTACTAGTTATATCTAAAAAAAATTATAATTAAATTATTATTTGAAATTTGAGAACATGACTGAAAAAATCTTAAGTTTAGGTACATATAAAACATCATTAATAACAATATTTAAAATTTTTGCCTTTCCTTGTTGTTGCTTCTAGAAATGAATTATCTCCTAAGTAAGTATTTTTATAAATTTCTCTAGTATTAAATAAAATATGATATAATAAATTCATATGGTGTGATAGACTAATATATAAAATCCATTCATTTTTAGTATAAGAAAAAAATACAACATATAAAGAAATAACATTAAAATTATGTTCCTAATTGTTGTTCTAATTATTATTTTTATTCTTTTGATGGTTCTAATTAAATTTCTTCCATTTTTTATTTTTATAGGTTTTATAAATAACACTATCTTTATTTTTATATAAATTTTCCCTTCTATGACCAAATTTTCCAGACATATTTCAATTCCCAATAAGCTTAGATTTATGATTCTTATTACCAAATTTCTTGTTCCTATTTTTTCCATTAGCATCATTAGGGTTAGATTTATTTTTTCTATTTTAATCAAAAAAATGATTGATAATAATAATTACCTAAGTGGAATTATCTTTAAGACTTGATAAATTAGTTAGGTCAGAGATATCTTGCTCTGTTTGGTATTTTAAATTCAAAATTGAAATAAAATTATGATTTTTTCATGAATATTAAGATAAATAATGAAATATAATAATTGATCTATAATTATATTATATATTTATCCATATAAATTAGATTTAATATTATTAATATTAGTAATATATATTAATAACCTTTTCATCACATTTCATAGGTATAGTAAGCAATTCAAGAATCAACTTAATAATCTTAGATAGATTATTTTTTGTCATGCATAGATGTAATGAGTTTCCAAGCATCACTAGGAGACTCTTGATTACCAATATGGATTAGGAACCCATCCTTAACACTACTCAATATAATAAACATAGATTCCTATGGTTTTTATTGAAATGCATTGGTAAGTTCAACTGAGACATTATGCCCTGTTAGGGATTTTTTAATCCCAACCACAATATTCCACAACTTATGGTCCATAAATTACACTTTAGTTCATATTTTCCATATATTATAGTTAAACCATTAAGCATTTGATATTTATCAAGCATGAAGTTAGATGAAGTCATAACCTCCCTTTAAAATGGACACTACAACATAGAAAAAGATTATAAAACATTTTTTTAAATGTGATTTTATACTTTATTTGATAGTAAGGAAAAAATTTAGTGTAAATAAATAATTATTTTTTAAATTATTTTTTTAACAAATCCATATTTTTGAAATATTGTGATAAAATAAGGTGTCACAAGTAAATAAAAATACACTAATGTATATAAAAATTATTAATATTGAAATAAAAGTATCATAGTAAGATTCAAAAAACAATGAACCAAACCAATGCATTCATATTGTTCCAAAACTTAGGAAATGACTTCTCACATGAGTATTCTTGACCAAATATTGACTAGGTCAAAATTTGAAAAATAAAGGTCAAAGTTGCACTAGGGTTTTACACAGGAGTTACTCTAAAAGTAAACCAAAAAAATTATATAATAATTTAGATTTTAAATTGTCAAAATTTGATAGAAAAATCTTGTTTGTGGGTTTTCAACACTAAACCACCTTACTTACAAGTTTTTAGCAAAATAAGAAACACCAAATCTTCTAGTAGATTACTTAAAAATTTACATGAAAAAAATAGAATTGAACATTTTAAATCTTCTAGTATATATATAGACATATATATATATATATATATATATATATATATATATATATATATATATATATGTATGTATGTATGTATGTATATATATATATATGTATGTATGTATGTATATATATATATGTATATGTATATATATATGTGTGTGTGTGTCTTATATATATATATACATACATATATATATATATATATATACACACACACACACACATATATATATATATATATATGTATACATACATACATACATATATATAGATATATATATATACATACATATATATAGATATATATATATACATACATATATATATATATATATACACACATATATATCTATATATATCTATATACATACATACATATATATATATATATATATATATATATATATATATATATGTATATATGTATATATGTATATATGTATATACATATATGTGTGTGTGTGTGTGTGTGTGTGTGTGTGTGTGTATAATTTTTAAAATAAAGATCAGCTTTAAAATGTTCAATTCTATTTTTTGGCATGTAAAATTTTAAGTAATCTACAAGAAGATTTGGTGTTTCTTATTTTGTTAAAAACTTGTTTGTCTCTCTCTCTCTCTCTCTCTCTCTCTCTCTCTCTCTCTCTCTCTCTCTCTCTCTCTCTCTCTCTCTCTCTCTCTCTCTCTCTCTCTCTCTCTCTTTCTCTCTCTCTCTCTCTCTCTCTATATGATCTTTAATTTTTAGATTTTTGGTAAAAACAAGTTAAAACATGGTGGGGGCCACTTATTTTAAATAAATATTTACTAAATAAATTAATTTTAAGTACATTTTAAAACTATCCAAAAATATTGCATACCTATATCTTGGCATGGATTTGGTATGGTGATCATGGAAAATTTGTAGATGAACTAGTGCATGCATATGTCACCAAATCAATTGCAACATTGGGAATCTTCTAGTATTGGTTTGTTAATGCACAAAACACATTAAGATAATTTTTGGTTTAGAAATTGAATTTTTAGTCCACCAGTTCCATATAAGGGCACCCAAGTGGCTTAAAAAAATAATAGAATATTCAAAAATCCTTCTCAAGCTCTATAAATGTTTTTAGGAGACTTAAACAACCATCATTTTATCTCTTATAGCAATAAATAGACTAAAAAATTAAATGACTTTATTTACTCAATTTTCTTCCTTTAATGGCTATACTTGGGTCATACAATGGCATTTAAGGTATAAAAATATCTTCAAAAGTTGTTGATTAACTCTTGAAACATAATTTTAAGTGATTGAAGAAAAAACATAGAGATATGACCTCTTAGGAGAGAGATCTAAGCAATATCACACCAAAAACCATTTTTTTTCACATTCCTCAAGCCATACCACTCCTATAAGGCTTAAAATAAAGTTAATTTTATTTGAATTTGTTACTTGCATAGGTATTCAAGTCATTAGAATTGATTGTTAATCAACTATACACCCCCAAGCTTTGAAACCATGATAAATTTTATATAGTATAATATACAATACATAGAAGATCTTGATGAAAGTTAATAAGTAAATCACATAGTGACACAAATATAGGTGGAAAAACATCCAATAGAGGTGAATATTCCCATAATTGATATTTAGATATGAGAAACCTATTTTTCCTAATACAAAGCCTTCTTTCTCACTTCTTCACAATACTCTTCCCATAGATACTTGCCACACACAAATATTATGTCATAAATTGATATGTGCATCAATTGTATTTTACCATAGGGGTAAAATTCTATGTATAATATAAATGAGCAGAGGTGAATGTTGTAACCGATGGTTACAACCTTTCCCTAAGGAATTAAGTTAGTAATTAACAATATGTTTTATTATTTCATTTACATGAAGTTTTAACCCATGTTAAATATAATAATAACACATTTATTATTTTAAAAAGTAAAGTGTTAAGGGCCCAATAATGGTACCCACATAAAATTTAATGTTACAATAATTATACTAAACTTATTCAACCACTATACTTGTATTCTTGGTGCATAATATAATCCATCAACTTGGAAACCATATGCTCCTATCTCCTTACCTTATTCTTTCCTTTTCCTTATCTCCTCTCTTGGATAACTCTCCAATACTCATCTATAATTCCACATAGTATCTTACTTGTAATATTTACCCTCATGTGTCTCAAATTAAATTCTATTAAAAATACATTTCTAAATTGACTATCCATTTCATGAACTTTTTTGTTTAATCTTTACCACATAAAAACATGTTTTCATAATGGGCTTAATTCTTTCCTTCACCTTGACCATTTTTGGTCTCTTTTCCTTTCTAGATTATCCTCTATACAAGGATACAAATTCACTTTTAAGGATATTAACATCCTAAAAATTTATTCTTATTAATTTCTTACTCACAATTGAAACATCTTCACTTTTTACATCTTTCATCAATTCAAATCTTGAAGGGAATTATTTAAACATATCTATCAATTATACCCTTGATAATATTCATAATTTATGTTAAATATCTTATCAAAAATTAGTATTATCTTTACAAACATGTAAAATACTAAAACTATAGCCTCTCTCGCTTCTTCTACACTTGCAGGACTTCTCTCACACCTATAATGAACTTATCTTTTCTCCTATGAAAATATATATATATATATATATATATATATATATATATATATATATTTATATTTATAAATAGTGAATAACTCAAGTAGAATTTTTATACAATATAAAATATAGTTGACCTATAAATAAATCATATCTCAGATAAGATAAATCACACTTACACTTTTACTTGTTGGTATATTTAGATAATCAGGGTCAAGACCAAGATGGATCTGCTAGACCTAACCAAAGGATCTCTTAATATAACAAGATTAAAAGAGAGGCTTATAAAAACTCTAGTCAAAAAACACCATGAAATAAACCTAGCTAGCTCTTATGTTTTCTATATATTTTAGAAAGTAAATACAAAGTAAATTAAAATCTAACTTTGTGCTCACTAAAGATTGTGGCATAAAATGGGGGTAATAAACATGAAATTAAACATGCATAGAATAATTATAATTAAGCTATATATAGATATAACCCTAATTCATGGAGATATAAATACATTCAAAATACATTACTCATGATACTTATATCTATTAAAATATAGGAGTAAATTTAGAGATACTTACCTTGAAGATGAACCTGTCGAGACTCAATCTCTCCCTTGGCCAAAGGTGATTTGCAAGAGCTTGTTATGGTTTGTAATGATCACTAAGATAGGAAAAAACATATAAGAATTTTACACAATACAATATTATTATCCAATTATAAGACCCTAATAAATAACTTCTCAAGTAGAATGGTGGAAGAGTAGATTGTAAAGAAGTGAAAATGAATAATTAACTCTCTCTCAAAGAAATGAAAAAAATGATGTGCATATATAGTTTAATCTAACCCTAAACCTTTCTAAAATTTTAGTGGATAGAGTCATCCCTAATCAACCCTATATATTAAATTGATAAAAATCAAGTTAGGTCCTAGTCTAGGTCGATTGAGGCTAACCTAGACCTGTAATGTGTTAATCTTAATTTAAGTACAGGGTTGACTCAAGATAACATTATTTGATAAATGTTTAAAAAGGTTTTTGGATTAGGTAAGGGATTATTAAGGAGGTGAATTATTTGGTGTAGTGTGTTAGAGATGTGTCAAATATTAGTTAAGTGTATAGGAGAAGTTTATGTTGATTTTAAGTGGTAGTATAGGGGACAATAATATTATGGAACACTATTGGTTTGCCCACCCCTTTCTTGGTACAAACTTTAAGGGATGAATTTAGATAAATTGAGACTCAATAGGTTCTTGAAATAGATAAATCATTAGTAATTGATAAATTTTTAAAATATTATGTGTATACATATACCCCAATCAAAGCTCATCATGTGTCACTCAGGTGTAACATGGGATGGTTATTTGATAAAATAACATAGCAACACATAATGTTGAAGCTAAATAAATTATAGTATTTTAAATAAAAAAATAATTTAAATGAAATAACTTAAAATAAAATTAATATAAGAATACCTTGACCTACATTTATCACTAGATTTAACGTTATGTTTTATGTTTATAGTTTTGATTATGGAGGGTGCACATACTACTTTAAACAAACCCAAGGATACGAAACTAAAGAGAAAAAATAAACATAGGAAAGCCAAGATAATTGGACTATATAAGCATGATTTACTTATAAATTTGGTAAGTTAAGATGATAAATGCTAAGTTAGGACCAAATTACCAAGTTAAATTTAGAGTAAATTGGGTAATCACAAATTGCAGGCTACTAAATGATTGACAAAATCAAATAATTAAGGATAAAAGTAAAAATGGTATCAAACATCAATGTGAAAGTAGTGATGATACTTACTTAAACAAATATGGGAAAAAATGGTATGAAAACATTGATGAGTAAGAAGTAGCAATCCTTACTCAATCATCAATGGAAAAAGTACATGAAAAGGGAAAAAAACATTGGTGAGTGATAAGTAATAATCCAACCTCACTCAATAATGAAAAAAATACTAAAAAAATAGAATTGCATGATGTTGTCCAAAAAAAGGATGTACAATAAAAATATAGAAATGGATTTAGTTATCCAAAAAAAGGAAAGTGATAGCAAAAAATTATAAATAGATGCAGTTGTCTAAAAAAAGGAAGTGATAAAATATTTTCAACTAAACTTAGGTAATTTTATAAATGGAAAGCAATGGTGTAAATAAGATACTACATAGTCACTTAAATATACTATTTTGTTTTAAGGATAGATAAAATATAAAAAAAGTAGTGCTAACATGTTTTAAGATGTGAATAAGAGGGGATATAGAAGTGAGGAAATATATTTAGAATCAAACTTTCCTCTTAAGGGGAGAATGAAATGAAATGGGTTGTGGGGGAAATGGAGGAGAAATAAAGGTAGAGAAACTCTTTATCAATGTCAAAACACTAAAATTAGGTTTGTCAAAAGAAGAGGACTTCTGACATTAAGAATCTAAATAACTCCTAACCACACAAATATTAGGTAATCAAATGAAGTATGAATAACATCCCATGAAGGCTCTATGCATGAAAATTAAAATGGACCTACCTCCCACAACATGTTCCCCATTCCTTAGGACCTCTTACAGAGCTATTGGTCTACTGTGAACATTGGGTACTTAGGTGAGATAGTAGGTAGCAATATAGTTTTTTTTTTTTTTTAATTATCCTATTCCAATCTACTAGCACCTCACTCCAATGAACCTATGATCTACCATGAGGCCAACTATGTTTTTTGATCTTAGATTGGAGATAGGAGATGTGCTATAAATCACATTTTTTAGTGTGATTTTGAATTTTAATTTTGTATTTTACCTTATGATCATTACCTTTTGATTTAAATTATTTGTCTTTTAATTTTTGATGGATTTTTATATTCCTCCTCCATACAGACTTAGAGAACTAAACATGGGTGCTAAAAATGTATATCATTTAAAAAATATGGACTTGGTAGATAAAAAAGATAACTTAGAGAGCATGGTGTCTAATAGTCTTATTTATTTAGGTGAAATAAAATTTATATCTTGACTTTGACCTTGTTTTATCTAAAGTGAAACAGAAGGAAATCAAGAGCAATGAACATGAAACAATTTTAATTACTTAAAATTAAAAAATTGTGCTATAGTGAAAATGGATACAATTATAGGTAAGCATGATTCCTTAGCATAAGAATGTATGAAAGTGAGGGAAACATGATAACATGGTTTGTTGTGCAATTTTTATCTACAAAAAAAAAAAAATTGAAGATGAAAATATGGGATCACAAACTTGTAACCTTTTCTTAACATTCTAGAAAAGGAACACTTAGTTCAAAAATTATGTTTCAAAAGAAAATGGTGATTCTATGGGGAGATCCTAGTCCTATCCATGGTCTTACACTAGAACTTATAAAATATAAACCCAAGTGGGTGTAGTAAAGGAAAAAAAAAAGGTATTTTTAAGGAGGGCCTGATCCTATCCATGGTCTTACACTACAATCAGAAAATAAAAACCCAAGAGGGTGAACAAGGTATGGGGGAAAATGGTAAAAATGGTGTTTTTTAGGAGGGCTTGGTTCTATCTATGGTCTTACACTTTAACTCACAATATAAAAAACCAAGTGGGTGTAAAATGTATTAGAAAATAAAAATTGTGTTAGGAAAAAGCAATACATGAAATTGAAAGGGATTCACAAAGAAAATTGGGTCCTATCCATAATATTAAAATTAAAATCATGAGATAAAGAAACCAACAGAAGGCACTAAGGTTTGTGTAAAGATAAACTATTGTAGAGGGTGAGATCCATGTAGAAATCCTACAAGAAGTGTTAGTAGGACTGCATATAGAAATATGATAAGGGAAATATCCAAGCAAAATATTTATTCAAGAATTGTACATTAGTGGGTTCTTTGAAAACATGTCTTTCATTAGTTTAGAGGAGATAAGTGCTAGGACCAAAAATACTTTCACTTGATAAGCCCAACACCATTTTTGGGTGTATTTTCGTTATTTATCATGCATATAGTCTAACTTTATGACTAAATAACTAACATTGAAAGTGTGGACTTTAACCTTTTTTTATTATGTTGCTTGGCAATACAAGCCTTATATTGGCAGTTATGTTGAAGAGGGGATAGATGGTGTTCATAGAGAAGATCAAGATCATGAAGGTAAGATTCATGTAGTTCTTCATTTAGAATGATATTGAAAAGATTTATACATAATGAGGGAATCTTGACTTATAATGGTAAGATAGACTTGAAACCATAGATTAGCAAGAATGGTCTTTCCCTAGTGGTAGTATGCATGTTAGTATGATATGTCCAAGGTATGGGATATAAATAAATATGGAAATCAATGAATGTTTCTTGGATGGTATTTTGGAGGATTTTTTCATAATTTTACTACTAGCCTCATCTTAGACATTACATTGTGGATGGTAATGTGTTGATAATTTGTCAAATATTTTAAATTCAGTGCATAATTGCTTCAATTCCTTATTCTTGGCATTGCCATCATTATCATAAATGATAGTATGGGGAAATAAAAAAAGACAAATGATTTAGTTAAGGATAAATTTATAAATAGTGGTTCCTATGACATTGATTAGAGACATGCATTCTACCCATTTGGCAAAATATTCAATAGTAATTAGGATAAAAACATGACAATCTTATCACTGAGGTAATTTATTGATGAGATCTAATCTCCACATGGAAAATGGCCATGGAAATTCCATAGTTTGGAGCTCAGATGATGGTGAATATATTATATTGTAATTAATTTGGCAAGGACTACACTTTTAAAAAAATTCATAATGTCCTTTTCTAAAGTAGGCTAAAAGTATCCCATACATAGGCATTTTCATGTTGTATCATGTCCTCTATAATGACCACCAAAAATTCCCCATGTTATTTTTAAAGGAGAGGATGGACCTCTTATTACATTACATAGTGGAGTAGGGTACCTTATGCATTACAATAATAAAGGGTATTGTATTAAAAGACATTTAATTTGTTTTTGAATTCTAGTCTTTTCACAAGAATCTTTGTCTGAAGTATAAGTTTTATGTTTAAGGAATTGGATGTTTTTATACCATGGGATCTATCGAATAGTAATATCATAAATGTGATAGATAATAAAATCACGTGATTGGATATAATACATGGACTTTCTTATTTGAATAATAAATTGGGAATCATTAATTAATTGATGCAGATGAAATAGGGATGCTAAAGAAATATGAGAGTCAATTATAGAGTTTTGATATCTTAGAATGGGATAAATGGTAAAAGAGGCAAAATCTTTGGATAGGGTGGTATACATTTGATGATAAGTAATAAGATTTTCATTTTTACATTGGTGATCACTATTAACCTAGTGGCAGATAAGTTGGGAGTCACCCAAAGCATGTAGATATAGGATATATATGTTAATTGTCACTTTCATGCCTAAGATTAATGCTTCATAGTCTATCACGTTATTAGTGGCATCAAAGGTTAGTTGAAATGCTAAAAATATTATTTTACCTTGAGGATTAATTAAAATACAACCTACCCAATCTCTTTGGAGATATTTGACACCATCAAATTATAGGGTCCAAGTGTCTTCTTGCAAATTGATGGTGAATTTAGGAAGCTATTTGATAACTAATTTGGATTTAGTAGTATCAACAATGGCATAGTTATCTTCTTGATTACTTTTATCTAAATAAATAGTGAAATTATAGAAATAATCTTTAAGAGAGAGAGCGTAATTGAGACCTTCAATATAGAGAATGTTATTTTCAAGGAGTCTATCTTTAAGGTGATTTATAGCAGCTATGAGTGTCACTGCAAGTTGGTCATAAATGACATACATTTTGATATATTGTTGCACTATGATGCAAAGGTCAAATTCCATTAATATAACCATCCACTTGCCAATTCTATCTCCAGGTATAAATGCTTTGGAGAAAAAGTGACAAAGTGGGTTTGAATAGACAATGACATAGGTCATTTGATAGAACATGTAGTGATGAATCTTTTTACTACAAAATAGAAAATGAGGTAATAATTTTCTACTTTATTATAATGTTTTTCATAATCAATGAGGCCTAGACTAATATAGTAAATATCATATTCTCTTTTGGTATCATTTTTTTGGAAAATGTTAGACCAACAAATACAGGACTAGAAGACATGTGCAAAATCAAAGGACAATCATTGGAAGGTGGTTGAAGGGTAGGTAGATACAAAAATTATTATTTCATGTTATAAAATGCCTTATGAAAAGGATAAATCCATTATAAATCATTAACTTTCATAAGAATGGAAATAATGGAGTATATGTGATAAGCCATTTTAGGGATGAATCATTATATTGCCCCAAGCTTACCAAGTTAAGTGTGAATGTTTGGAATGCAATGAGGAATGGACATGTTGACTATATAATTTATTTTAGTGGAATTGACATCAATATGATGAAGAGAGACTAAAAAACCTCAAATTTTATAAGATTGAACACCAAAGACACACTTGTAGGAGTTGAGTCTAACTTTGTACTTGATTAATTGATCAAAGATGATGGCTAGATCAGAGAGATGGGTTGTGAATTTTTTTAATTTATTAATGATGTCATCCACATATGTTTCCATAATCTCATGAATAATATAATTAAAAATTTAGGTCATATCCCGATGATAGGTAGCTCTAATATTTTTAAGGCTGAAAGGCATTTTAACGTAGCAATAGGTGCCATATTCTATAGTGAATGTTGTCTTGTGTTGGCCTTTAGGGGATATGTAAATTTTATTGTAGCCTTAAAAAATATCCATGAGGGATAAATTTCCATATCCTAAAGTGGAATCTATGATGACATCTATTTAAGGTAATGGAAAATTATCTTTAGGATAAACAAGGTTAGATTGAAGAAGTCAATGCATTGAGAATAGCCATGGTGAATTTTCTACAAATGGGAATAATTTTTGACACCTATTCAGTATAGTCTATAGGTTTAATAAAATCAGCATTTAATAGTTTGATAATCTCTTTATGGCATAGGGTGGAGGCTTTGGGTGGAAATTTCTATTATTTTTTTTGAATTGGTTGCTGAATGGGTTTGGCATATGGGTATGTGATTATGTTGTGCAAAAAAGTACAAGAGTTAATACCTGACATGTCTTCATATGACTAAGTGAAAGTATCATGATATTTATTGAATAATAGGCTATAATTATCATGTCATTTAGCATAATTTCTCATGGTTGCTTTAATAATTATAGCATTTTCATATTGAAAATGATATGGTGCATTGGGAAGAGAAGAAATGAGATTGGTTTTGGGATCAATGCTAGAAATTAAATTATTAAAATGAGAATAATTAATTTTAAATTCCAAATTTTTTGATGTTTTCAATGAATTTGAGGTTTGCAAGAATGGAGCAACTCAAGTATGGATTAATCACTAGGTAGTGTAGGTAGAGGTCCATAGTAATCCGTGTCTACTTCAAGATCAATGATTTTGTTGCCTTGGTGATCATATTTATAATGTATCTAGAATTTATTTATTTCCTTGGCATCAAGGGTGATCTCAGGAGTAGGTGTAAATATAGAGTAAGGTTGATTATATTCAATTAGATTGATAATAAGCATATCTTTAGAATTGTTAGTAGGGGATGATTTCTTAGAGTGATTGGTGTGATAAGAGGTATAAAAGGTTTTGAAATTTATAAATTTATGAGAAGTAATATTTGTTTAACAATCCAAGGAGTATCAAGAAGTGGAAATTAATTGGATTTACATGATCTTTATGTTCTATCTCAATATCCATGGAAATGGTATGAACATATCAATTGAAAGCATTTCTTTTAGCTAAGGCTTGATGATATTGTTAAACATATAGGTCTTGTGATTGAGTTTGGGCCATGATATAGTTGTCATAGTAGGTTGGAGAGATAGTGCATTCTTGTGTTTCTAAATGAGAATTAGAAGGTGATATACATAGATCACTAAATTTGCAAAGTGGCACTATTAAACAGTATTGAAATAACTTGTCCACTCTATAGTCATTATAAGTGAAATCATCTTCTATATAAGATGATTTATGTTCATTACAAAGAGGAGAGAATTTGATGATATTATAGATGAGAGGGATGGCATGATCATGATTTAATAAGGAAGGAGGGATCCACTCATAAATGTAAAGAGGTAGCTTGGTAGTATTGCATGTGTTTTCAAAATCTTTTGGCTCATCATCATCAAAATTGGCTATTATGACCTATAAATATGGATTCATATTAATGAATTTAGGTAATGGTGGGATTTTAATTCTTGGAATAGTTGGAATCCAATATGGAGATTTGGGGTTAGGAAGATAAATAATCCATGGGTTAGGATCAACCTCATGTTTATACCACTTTCCATTATGAATGAACTTGATACATTGGGTACTAGAAGAGGTAATATCCCTCAGGTGATGTGTCTATGGGTGACCTAGGAGTATATTATAGGATGATGTTAAGTCAAGTGACATAATATTGGTATGTATATTTTTGGGTCTAATAGTAAGAGGGAGCCAAATACAACCAAGTGGTTTTTATCAATCTTGTCAAATCTATGACATGTTATATGAGTTTTTTTGAGATGATATTTGTTATACCCAAATTATTGAATGAGCCAAAATATGTAACATTAATTCCTAACCCTTAATCTACTAATAATTTATGAATAAAGGTGATATTAATGAATATTTTAATAAAGATAGATGGTCATCAACATGAAAGATAATTTCATCATTAATCATGTCTTATTCAAGGAACTCTATGAAAGGTTTTGAATAAGGGAAAATAATTTTAATGGTATGGAATTTTGTTGGTGGAGGTACATGAGAAGGTTGTTCCACTTATAATGAAGATGGTTCATCAGTTTCTTGTAGTTTTTGCATTAGGAATTTATGGTAATAGGGTGAAGTGTGTAATAACTCCATGAGAGGTATTTTATAAGGCATAGAGTTAAGTTATGAGAGATTCCAATGAGTTTTTGAAGAGGAATAACTAAAATTATGCTTAGAAGGTAAATTAGTTTTGGTAGAAAGAGAGGTAGTTGGGGGTTCAGATTGAGGAAATGGTTCCTTATTGGTTTATGAAGGTATATTAGTGGTTTCTCTTCTAATGATGGTTTCTTTGGCTTTATGATGGGATATTTTTGGGTGGGTTTATGTCAATAATTGACTTTAGTAGAATTAACTTATTGGGAATCGGTATATTATTGATCATAGTTGGTGTCAATTTCATAAATATCTTTGTTGGGATATTGAGGGTTGGATGTATAATTATTTTTTTGATTATTTGAGTAAGAATATTTTAAATATTGTTTATTTTGAAAATCATTAACATAATCATGATGATATATTTTTATCATGACATCATGATTCAATTTATCTCCTATCATAAAATAAATGGTATATTTAGTAAGCCCATGACATGTTTCATGGGAATGACCTATATCAGTATGAAACAAAAAAACATTGTTAGGGTCATACCATTAAATGGGATTTTTACCATACATGAATGATTTAGAATGTTCTAAAACTTGTTTCATTTATTGAGTAGTTAGAAACATATTTAAAGTGAGGGGATTTTCCATTTTGGCTAATCCTAGTTTTGGTTTAGGAGGATTTCTAGTGATTGAATTGGTTGAGTGTTGGAAAAATCCTTTGATGGTTTTAATTTTAGGTTTGAAATTTTCATTATAAAATATTGCCACTTAGCTTGATCAATAACATCATTTAAAGTATTGGGAGAAAATGTTTGAACCTTGTATTAGAGGGAAGGTGTTAAAGTAGTGATGAAAAGTTTGGACAAGTTATCATCAATAATGTTATGATTGGATTTATGATCCAAATATTTACATCATTTGATAAAATCATGATTTGATTTGGTATGGGATTTCATAGCATTGATGAAATAACTAAGACAGTTTTTTAGGAAGATCATTTGTTGAAATTACTTAATTAGAGGATTGACTAAATCCTCAAGTTTCCATATATAATGTTGGGGGTGTTGGTTATACCATTATAATATGTCACATGTGAATGTTTTAATTAAAAATTTTGTAGTGGTGATGGTATTAGTTTGGATCCACTCTTTATAAATATTATTGAATGCTTTGAGAAAAGATGTGGGTATTTAATCCCATCATATTTAATAGTTGGAGTTATATTACCAATATCAATAGATATAATGAAGGGGGATAATGGTTTGTTTTGAATGTGTTTCATCATCTTGCTATGCATAATATATTGGAGAATGATATTTCCCATGGAATATTTAAGAGGTGGAAGGATGAAATTTTGGTTATTTTAGGGAATAAGAATAGGAGGCTGATTAGCCATGTTTGTCAAATGATGTTGTAGTTGCATCATTTGATGGGTATTATATGTTTTCATGATGTCCATTTTTGCACTATTTGTGTAATAATTTGAGTTGAATCAATTGGTGTGTTGGTGTTTGAATAATTATTAGGATTGGTAAGAAGGGGATTCCCTGAATTGGTATTACGGGAGGATTACTAAGTGGTGACTTGGTAGGAGGTAGGTTATTAGTGTTGAGAAGGTTTCCTATGGGGTTATTTATTAGGCTTGTGTTAACTCACCCCATAGTATAATAAGGTGCCTTAAAATCATAATTATATTGAGAAGTATAAATGGATATAATCCACTAATCTCATATGTTGGAGTGATTTGGACCATATTATAGTCCAAAGATGAGGGATGAGAAAAGGTGCTCCAGGAGTGAAGATCTTCTTGGGTAGTGAAGGTAGGAATAAAATAACATATTATATAATGTTTAAATGGATTCAGGTTATCCAAAATGATTCTTATAGTGTATTTCATGATTCTTGAAGGAATAATATGAAATCAATAAGTAAGGAGGAAAAATAGGGATAAAGTCAAACAAACATAGAAAAGTAGCAGTCAAGAGGTATAAAATTGATAACATTGATAGAGTCAATGGGGAAGGTCGACACAATAAGAAGAGAAAGACATAATTGAACTGCTCAACTATGTTCTATAGATGGTAAAATTGAGGTAGTCCAACAAGATACACAATAAGATAGGTCAAATTTATACTACAAATGGAGACTCTGAATAGACTAAAAATATACATAGTTATATAAGGTGACTATGCACTAAAGGTAAGCAAAACTAATAGTGTATAAGAGATTATGCCAATAGGGATGATTTTGTTCTAAAAATAGTGAAAGATTTTGTAAGATAATAGCTAAGGAAATATAAGGAATCACACAAGAAATTAGATCAATGTGTTTGATCTAATTGTAGCACACAACACAAACCTTGTACTAATACTAGCTAGGACAGGTTTTAAAATATAAAATATAATGATCAAAGAGCAAGTAACAAAACATGAATGTAAATGCTAAGATAATTGGTTATTCTTAAATGTTGTTAAGTTATAATAAAATTTGAAATTAATATGATAGGGATTTGATTATAAGAAGGAACTAGAAAGAAATCTATGGATAGTTTTAGGTAGTTTAGCTGAAAGTGATCTATATTGGTGATGGCACTAGTTTGATATTATCACCTATACCATCAATTCACAATACCAAAATGATAAGGTTGTTAGGTGATTTTATAATATATACCATCAACCATGTGTTTATACTTTTCCCAAAAACCAAGTAGAATTCCCCTTTGGTGATGACATATAAGTAGGTAAACCTTGGGAAGAAAATGTTTAATATTTTTTAGTGTTAAGTGATTATTAAGTGTGTACAAAAGATAAAAATAGTGTGACTAATTAGTAAATTAAAAACCACCTAATTATTCTAAATTTTTTAATCTAAACATGTAAGTAACTTAAAATGAAAAGTGAATTAATTACTAAAAAAATAGGTTAATTCCTTTGGTTGTGAAGACAAAGGCAATTTAGGTGACATTGTATACAAACAAAATAGAATATTATTGATAGTGTTTTCACTCATATGTGTAAGCAAGATCCATAAGAACATATTCAAATAGGTCAATTGAGTATTCTAGAGATAAGATAGGTTAAATAACTATGTCAAGCTAGTCGATCCAACTTGTTTTAGGGTTACAATTTTATAGACTACAAAATGTGAAAAATAAGACTATAAATGATAAATATAAATGACTAAGAAGATAATAATGGACATTGATAATTTTATATATGCTTGATTTATAATTTTTTATTTTATGCTTATCAAATGATTATTTTTATATTCTATGAATAGAGTCGATGAGGTTGATAAAGTATGCAAAACCTAAGTGCTAAAAATAATCTACAAATAGAGTCAACTAATTTGACTACATCTACAAACCTATATACTAAAAAAGAGAAATATGAACATAATTGATTGGATAAATAAAGTCTAAAATCCTATGGTTGAATAAGATAACTATGTTGAGTTGATCTATCTAGTCACTTGTATTTGGAAGAGACCTAAAAATAGAAAATAGAGTTAATTTGGAGTAACTATGTGTTCAACCAATGCATAAAGTGTTAGACTATATCAATAGGTTTTATATATTACTTTAAAAATAAAAATATATAATATGATAATATAATGAATGTGTGAAAGAAAACCTACAAGACTTAGATTTATGCTAGGTTCACTAGAATTTATACAAGATAAAATCTAATTGACCTATAAATCAATCTTAGCTTAGAGAAGATAAATCACACTTACACTTTCTCTTTCTTGTTGGTATATTTAGACAATCAAGGTCATGACCAAGATGGATCTTTTATACACAACCAATGGATATCTTACCACAATAACATCACTAGAGATGGTTCTAAATCCTCTACTCAAGAAATGCCATGTAATAACCCTAGCTAGGTCATATGTTTTATATATATATCAAAATTTAAATACAAAATAAAGTAAAATCTAACCTAGTGCTCACTAAAAGTTGTGGAATAAAACAGGGATAATAAACAAGAATGTAAACATGCATAGAATAATTCTAATTAAGCTATGAATAAATATAACCCTAAGTCATGAAGAGATAAATATATTCAAAATACATTACTTATGCTACTTCTGTCTACTAAAATAGAGGAGTAAAGTTAGAGATACTTGCCTTGAAGATGAACCTATCAAGACTCAATATCTCCCATGGAAGAAGGTGCTTCATAATAGGTTATTATGGTTTGTAAGGATCACTAATATTGGCCAAATCACCTAAGATTTTTACACAACATAAGATTCTTCTCCAAGTATAAAATCTTAAACAATACCTACTCAATTAGAATGGTGGAAGATCAGATTGTAAATAAGTGTAAATGAATAATTAACTCTCTCTCTTTAATAAATGGAAAAAATGATGTGTATATATAGTTGAATCTAACTATAAATGTTTTTAAAATTTTAGATGATAGAGTCAGCCCAATTAAACTTATATCTTAAATGATATAATTAAGTTAGGACCTAGTCTATGTAGCTGAGGCTAATGTAGACCCAAACCTACTAATATTAATTTGAGTATAGGGTTAGCCCAGCCTAAAATTGTTTGGTAAATGTTGAAAAGGGTTTTTGACTTAGGTAGGGGTGGACTAAAGTGGTGAATTATTTGGAGGAGTGTGGAAGAGAGGTGTCAAATCTTAGGGAAGTGTATAGGAGAGGTTTGTTTTGATTGAAAGTGGTGGTATAGGGGACAAAAATATTATGAACAATCAATGGTTTGCCCACCCATTTCTCGATACACCCTTTAATGTATGCATTCAGAGAGATTAAGACTTGATAGGTTATTACAAGATAGAAAACATTAGTAATTGATCAAGTTTGAAAATATTATGTGTATATTGAATTCTCTCTCATGGTGTATAATTGACTCATACAATAGCATCACACACTCAATCTAATAAGGAAAGACCTTGTTTTGATAAATAAAAAAAAATAGTGAAACTTTAGATAGGGTATCTAATTAAGGATAAATTCTATTTTTTTGATGTTTATTTTCAACACATATAGACGTACAAAGAGACCAATTCATAATTATACTTTTATAAATTTAACACAAATAACACACATCACACTTATCCATTCAAAAAAAATTTAAAATAAATTATAAATAAAAGTAAATTGGTTAGTCATAGACTTTGAACATTTCCTTGTATACTCTCTTAAAATTAGTCCATTAATAGTTTATTGTTTAGGCATATTTATCCTTTGAACTCTTCCTATAAATTCACCTAGTTTCAATGAGCCACTTTCTATTCACCTTATGTCTACTTCTCTATGTCACATTTTATCTATTGTGTTTTTCTAGTTCATTTTTTACTTGAAATATAATACATTTCATATGTTGTTTTCTTATCTCAATGTCTCTTCAAATTGTCCCTTCCCTAACTTGGATAAACACCATCTCTTTACAAAAATGTCTTGGCTTCTAATTACATCATAACATGGCTACCACATGGACATTTATAAAAAGTTTACTCGTGGCATAGTATGCCTACCACATGTACATTCATAAAAATATGTTAGATATAAGCTTGAACATAAGTTATATTCCTTCAATAATGCACCCACAAATAAATGTGTGTATGCTCATGTAAACACCATGATCTAAGGTGGAATTAATATAATCATTCCAAAATAAAAAATTAATGAATGAAATCACACAAACACTCAACTATTATTTCTAGTTGATGTAAAATTTATTATACACCTTGGATTATATTGCATCATTATTTATTATTAAATTCTATTTGTATGACTAAGGCATGGATATTTATTGTGTCCTTTCCATCATCAAGTACTTCCTTAACTAATTAGTCTTCTTTCCAATTATTTATTATTCTTGTTATTTTCACTAATTCATATTGGTTTCATGTTATTGCTATTTATTAATGATAGGTGAATTTCCTCAAGATCCCCAAAGAGTAATCAATATCCCAAGTTTATCATATCATTATTTTATTATTTTTAATGATCTCTTTACTTATGACAAGACATATCATAGTTATTTTTCAATCTAATCTTCCTCACATAGCATAAAAAATGTTTTTATTAATGTTACATAGGATTTTTGTGTAATGCATTCATAATTTATTGCTACCCAATAATTAATTACAATTATTAAATAATGGTGAACATTTTTATAATTTCATTGGTGATATTTGCACTCTTACATGCATTTTTCTCAATCTCTATCAAGAGATATTACTTTTTATTCTCAAGGGAAGTGTATACACCTAAAATTTTCACAATGCAACATTTTTAAAATATATGATGATGATGAAAGGACCTCTATTAATAATAATTTGATAAGACTTGGTATTATACTTATTTTTCCCTTTCAATTCTTTTTAGGTCTTCTCCAAGTTCCAAACTTAAATAATTTAGACATAATCCTTTCAAACTAGGGAGTTCAAAGGTACAAGATATAACTATTTTTGCTTGTATAAAAAACCCTAATTTCATATAAATCATGATATCATTTTTTAATTTTGAACTTTGGGATTTATTTTAGTTGTAATCTAGTTGGTTTTCCTTTTCATGGTCACTACTTTGGCATACCTTAGTTTGAATTAAAATTTAGAACTTAAAAAGGCTTCTCATTTTGTAGACTAGGTTTGAGCAGTAAAATTTCATATATAACACTTAGCTAGAAAATGAACCCAAGAAGGTTTTATGTCTCCCATTATTAATAAAATAATTTTATCTAAATAGGTCTACAAGAGAGTTTCTAGGTGTTTTAAGTGAAAATTGATAAAAATGCCTTTATTAGATCTTATAAGGTATCTAGTAGCATTTCTTAGTGTTAGTTGGGATTTTTTACTGATTAGGTCTAAGGGGATAAGTAGGAATCCTCCCTTTGTTAGTTATAATTTAAATTCCAACTATATCTTTTGGGCCTCAGGACCCCCTTCCCTTTGGTAGTTAGGGTGTAAACCCTAACTAGGTTTAAGGGGGGGGGGTCTTCACTCCACCCTCCTTCTATGTTAGTTGGGTCCAAAAGACCAAATGGGTTAATGGGATCATCTCATCCTCTACCTCATGGTCATCGAGTTGTAAAACTTGAATAAGTTGAAGGGGGTTCTTGGACCCTCATTTGGAAATTGAGGTATAAACATGGTTAGTCTTGTAGGGTTATTGGACCCACATCTATTTGCAATTATGATTTTGAAGCCCAATTAGGTCTATAGAACTCTTTAACACCCTTCCCATTCCAATTTGGAGCACAAATCTCAATTGTGTCTATGAAATTTATTTCACATAATTATTTTATCATATGTTTTGCCTTGAAGGTTCATTTTTAGTTATATCAATTCTGATTGAAATATAGCTCAACCATGTTCTCAATGGAATAGGTTTTGTATGAATAAATTATAAATTTTAAATCTATTAATTTATAACTTGATTTTTTTTATAATTCATCAAAATTAATGATTTTAATTTCTATTTTTTTATTCTAAAAATGTGATGTTTAATTGTTTGTCTTTTGGAAAATTAGATAAGGAGAATAAACAACCACTCAAGGATAATATTATAACTTGAATACAAAACATGTTTCCATAATTTAATGAATCAATAGTTCATCAAGGAAAAAAATTGTCTTGGATATGTGCATATTGGATGTGTTTTTTTTCAACAAATTTTGGACACCAAAATGAAATGTTGGGATTATTTTCTTATTCTTAACATTCATTTCCTTGAGATGATTTTTTTCACTCTGAATATGGTCCTTTGGTATCGATCCTTATATTTTATATTTACACTCAACTCATGAGTGTAATGCTTGTATACATCTATACCACGTGTATATATAAGACTTGAAATAATATTACGATAGGTTGTTGGAGGATTTCATGGAAAAACTATAAAAAAATAGATTTTTATTTGTACTTAGTTTCATTTTATTTTTATACCCCTCCAAACATGAGCTATGTTGTTATGTTGCTAAAATTTGTAATTAAAATGGTAATGATGGATTGAAATAAGTGTTTTATATGAAATATATATCAAATTGAAAGGCTTAAAAGATTAAATTTCCTTATATGCACATGTATATGGTGATTTTTTCATATTTTTTTCATTTCTAAACTATCCTCGTACTTTTGTATCATATTTTATTTAATTATCCATGTATACTAAGTTTTATAATTTTCAATGATTTCATCGTGATGTAATGTAGGTGTCATGGTGATTGGATGAAGTGCCTTGATAGCCTAAGTAACAATGACAAAGTGTACAATGTACTTATTCTAGTGTGTTTGAAGTTGGCTTGGTTAATCTTCATTTGTGGAATGGCTAAAGATGTTCAAGGATAAGTATGGAGTATTGACCATGTGAAAGGGGTACTATAGGAGGGTTTATATGATTGAGAGTTATTTTATTCATAATTATAATCTATTTGGTATTACATATTTTTCATCTAAATAATTTGGGTCCAGTGGTAGAAAATATGAGTACGCAATTTGATTACATCACCATTATCACATATGGATGACTTAGGGGGAGTTGGTCATATTGTGTTGATAATATTAGTCCTTAATTTATATTATCTAAATCTTAGAATGCACCTAAGCACATCAAAATATATGCAAGTACAAAGTTAGGATCTTAGGCATTTTGACAGTGTTTTCCCATACTTAACCAAATTTGCATGAGGCAAAAAAGAGTCAAGTAAGAATTTTGATGGTATCATATCTCACAAATTTGGATGTTTTAGGAAAATGTGATCATATGATTTGATTACATTTTTTACATAGTTTATTTTCACTAAATTTTAGATCATGCACTAAAGCATGGCAAAAGTTATGTAGGAGGAAAATTGGTCTCTTAGATAAGTTCTAAGCATAGCTGGATCTCTGATAGAAGATTTTGAGAAGGAATTTTAATGGTGATATATATCACACATGTGAGGAATTAAAGAGAAAATTTTAGGTCATGATATTGATCTATGCATAAGATATATCTATTCAAAGTAGGCTTTCTAGGCATATTACAGTTGGTCCCCATAGTCAATTTGAATGATGTTATAGATCTAGACTTAGTGGAGATCCAATGGTTCATAATTACAAATACAATGGTGTGCATAGAATAAATGGGTAATTTTTCTATTTTTTATTAAATATAAATATCTATCATCTTATTGAAGATCAAAGGAGTGTGTTGGATCCAAGATGTCAGGAAGCAGTGAGATGGCAAGAACTACATAATATGTAATGATTGGGCAAAGGTAAAGGATAGAGATCAATGGTTAGTGTATGATCATATATTTAAATATATATGGTGCATATTAATTAAAATTATTCAAATTTTTGATTATTAACATCATTAAAGTTCAAGCTTCTTATAATAAGATCAATGGAGTGTGATTGGCCAAATTGAATGAGGACACAAGATGATAGTAGAGTGGTTAAGGTTTAAAATTTGAGAATCAGTGCCTATGAATTAAATTTTGGAAAATATCAATGGTTAATAATTGATATAATCAATGAGTACATGAGATTCAAGCTTAGTGTTCAATGTTTAACTATGATTGTTGACATTTGAAAATTTGAATTTATGAAGGAAAGACTAGTGTCTAGTTTTTGGGCAATAACTTTTGATCCAAGAGGAATTTGGTAGTATAATAAAAATAAAATATTAATATTAACATAAGTCATATATATAAATATAAATTTGAATATCTAGAGTGTGTATAGTCATAAATATTAAGGTTTTAAGTTGACTATGTGTTTGTGCTTATTTTACAAATGATCTGAGAAGAGTAATTGAGCTTATGTAGATTTTTTTTTGATGTTTCATGGTTAATTGGATATTGGGGAGTGTTTTATACTCTATAATTATTATATATTTGAATTATGAAGGTGTTATCAATCATTTTCAGTATGAACAATGTTTTAGAAGTTGACTATGTTTTCATTCATAATGACTGTGTATAGATAAGTCTTTGAGCAATTTAGGATTAAGCTAAAGGGTAATATGATTGTTTTTGTCACTTAAGGGTGACCTATAGATAACTTATAATGGGTACATGCTATTGGAAAATGTTCATATGTTTTTAATTTTCTTGGAGAAGTGTGAAAGAGTTGAATGGTCTCCATAGGACCTAAAAGTGACTTAGGCCTATTTGAAAGTCGATTGTGCTTAAGTGTGACCCATGTGAGATGAATTAAGGGTGAAGTCATGTATTTTGTCCAATAAAGAATATTATGACCTTGTTATTTCATTATATATATATATATATATATATATATATATATATATATATATATATATAGTGAAATCAAAGATATCAATTTCTTAAATTTATGGGAGAGATTTATAGAGGCTAAGTGTGCCCAATGGTTAGGTTTATGAGTAGAGTAGATTGAGGACTATGTGTATGACCTGTAGGTCATAATTATGATGGAATAATAGTAATGTTTTAGGTTTAATATTAGTGAAGAGTCTTTTATGAGTGGATTAGAGTGAAGAGTTGAGGAATAAAAAGATGAAGTGTGCCCAGTGGATGGGTTGATGAGTAGAGCTAGTTCATGATTGTGTGTATGACCTATTGGTCATATTTCTATTTCATAACAAGTTATCTTGTAGGTTTTATGATTTTAAGTGTGAGTGAAGGGTAGGTGATGTTTATGTTATCTTGGAGGTTTATTTATGAGTTATATCAAAGTATGGTCTATGTGAATGACCTCGTGGTTAGATTGTTGATGTCGTGACAAAATTATTGTAGGTGTGTTGAAGTGAGTGAAGATTTGGAGAGTGAGATTAGTTGGGATATGTAATATGTCCTTATTGATATTTATGAATGTTTTGGCCAATAAGGAGTATCAAGTGAAAGAGTGAAGGTGAAGATTGATAAACAAAGATCCATCATCAGGTGTTGAAGACATCAGTACTAAGGTGGAAGGGTTCAAAGGAGGGTCAAAGGAGTTGAAATTTCTTAGGGGTAGTTGTTCTTTATGAAATAAGTTTTTCACTAAATACCTTTGGTCAAGAGGATATGATCAAGTTTTTTTGTTCTAAAGGAGTTTATTGTTCTCTTATTTATAATTTCTCATAGGATAATATTCCATTTTTGTTATAGGCTTAAGAGTGTGTTTAATTCCTCATGTGGGTTTTCCATAGGAGCTATGTGTTATGTGTTTGATATTATTTATACATTGAATTAATGAGATCTCTTATTAATATTTTTTGGTCAAGTTGATATATTTTGATTGTTTAATACTTTAAAAGAACTATAATTGAAATTGAAACATCTGGGCTCACTGATTCAGCCCCCCTCTTAGTGATTGTACCTCTAATAATAAGTATTAGAGTAGGTTCTTTGGAGGAAGGTTAACATATTGAAGGTGATCATAAGTAGGTAAAAAGATGGCTAAGTAGTTAAATAAATAAAATCAATAGTGGAAGGTTGTGATCAAGGAACTTAAATAATAGATATGTACTTTTAATAAAGATGCCAAAGAGGATGAGAATATTATCAATGATCTCAAGGTTTAGCTAGAAAATGCCAAGACAAGTTTGTGTTAAAAATAAAATGACATCATGTTTGATAAATAAGTTTGACATAATAGTATAAAAGATGACAACAAGGAAGAAGAAGTTGATCTAGAAATTGAGCTCATGAGTACACTTAGTGAACTAAAGGAACAAAATAAGAGAAATCATAAAATGAGTAATATAATCAAAGGCCTTGAATCACAATTCAATTATCTTGATGTAATTTTTATAGAGTAAGCATGTAGAATAAAGGATGGCATGGATAAAGAAGATAAGAGTGATAAGGAGACTATCTAAGATCTCAGAGGTTAGTTAATTGCTGAAATTTTAAATGGAAAGGATAAAGAGGATGAGAACATTCAATTAGAAACCAAGCTAGATTCATTGATGGATGAGCATGAGTAATTTGTTTTCAAGATAAGTAAGCTTGAAAAATATCAAAAGAAGTCAGATCAGATGAAGAGCAATGAAAGAAGGCTAATTAGAAAACCTAATGCAATAAGGTATGCAAGTTATTTTCAAGGTCTTTGTTATACATGTAATAAGTGCGATAATAGAAATAAAAAATGTATAAGGAAGTCAATCAAGTATGGATATCAATAGAGCCATGATAGGAGTATTTGGACAATGATTGATCATATTTCAAATTAGTCAAAAGGTATAAAATAAATTACTTGTTTCATTTATCATAAGTCTGGGTACTCTGCTAAATTTTGTTTAAGTGGAGGTAATAGGTCCTCATGGTATCTCAAAGGACATGAAGTTTACATTATGAACAATAAAGGTCATTCTTAGTTATGGAGACCAAATATTGTCAGTGTTAATCACACTAGTCCAAAGGTTGATAGGAAGTTACTTTAGAAGAATGTGTTGTAGATCAGTCTAAACTCAAAAGTCAAGTTGGTAAGTTGGCTATAAAAGATGAGAAGTGTCAAATTATGGTATGGATGCTTGAGGAAGTAAAGACTAAGGAGACTAATATTATTATGCCCAAGAGTCTTAATTAATTGGTTGCCAATGTGGAAAATGGATGAGAAGTGAAGGAAAGTCAAGAGTTTCTATTGTTATCATTTGTTGATAAATTTGAGGCAGATTATATGTCAACTATCCAAATAGAAAAGGAAAAACAAAAGTTATTTCAATTCAAGCTTAAGGAGAAAGGCAAGGTTATGATTGAGGATAGTTCTAGGCATAATAATAAGAAAAATAACTATGAATATTAGATGACCAAGGAGGAAAATGGATATGAGGAGTTGTGGGTAACTCCTGGTTTCACAATGTTATTGGACATTGTAGGTCAAGCTGTCTCTATCTAGGCTTCAAGGAGACACTTGTTAATCAAAGGAAGCTTGGTGGCTATTAGATATTGTTTGATATGAAGATATGAAAAGAATGTATGTTTGTGCATTATTTTTTATATATTTTTTGTTATAGAAAAGAAGTTTGTGAAGAATCCTAGTGGCCCTATGTTAAGAAGGAGTTGGCTTGTTGATCACAGTTTGGATGCTCTGGTATAAAGGTGAATTTTAAATATATATCTACATATTGGTCTATGGTAGATTCTAGGTAAGCCTATAAGTTGAAGGCCTCTCTTTTAGGTGTAGTCCTAGATCTTGCTAATCCTATTAAGGCATGTTATGTAGTTGTGTATGATATAAAAGTTTAGTGGCTCAAAGATGTGAATTATGTGAGGGGGAGAATATGTGAAGTATTTATGTTTATGCTTCTTAAGAGATTGCTTTTAGTGGAGAAGTGTTGCTATGGTGATGTCAAAATGATGTTATGATGTTGATAACTATATATAGAGTAGTCTACATGGTTAGATTAAAGGTTCCCAGATGAAAAAGGAGGATTTGTGATTTAACAAGATTATATTTTTTCATAAAAAGGTCTATTGACCTTATTCTAGCATGTTCCAGGTGGTTTTGTGATATGAAGGTTTATTAAAGTCAATTTGGATATTTTTGTTAGCTCTCAAGTTTCGTAGTTTATGCTTAAGAGCTTATAGGTCTTAAATGGGTTATAGGAAGTCCAGGTTCTTAATGGTGTGAAATCTAAAATCTTGATCTATAAGTTTTTAATGGTTGTCTCTAAGTATACAAGAAGTTTTAAAGGTGGATGTTGACTGGAAGGTTATGTGTTGACTTTGTTTATTTTGATATTATAGGGTTTTGGGCTCTACCAAAAAATAGGTCTACCTTGTGATTTGAGGTTTGAGGATTCTTAATATGTTTAATGGGCCAAATGGGTTGTTAAATAAAGCTTCCTAAAGATTTTAAGGTTTTTGGTTCTCAAGTTATTCAAGTTTTTGTCAAGTTAGAGGCTTAATTAGGTAGTTGGTTTGTGAGGAAACATATTTTAGAGGATGATATAGTTGTTGTAATTATGTGTGCTTGAGGGGGCATATGAGAGTGTTATAGATATAAATTTTTAGGCCCTGAATTTGTGCCTACTAAAAATTATGGGCTCTACAAGTTCTAGGTAGGTATATAAGGAGGATAGATAGGCCTAGTATGAAGAAGAGTGACTTTTTGTTTAGTTTATCCAAAAGGAAAAGGCATTAGTTTTTTAAGGTATGTTTTTAGGTTTTTTATAGCATGTTTCATATTTGGTGTGTGGCATGAATTCCTATTGGTGGTCCTTGAGGTGGTTTGAGAGAGAAGGCTAGTAAGCCTATATGATGGTTCCTCATGGTATATGGAGATCTAAAGATGTTCAAGTGATGCACTAGATCAGAAATATTAGTAGAGGTCCCTCTCAAATGTTTCTTGATGAGTTATATTATATTTTAGTATTTTTTGTGTGTTCTTTCTTTATTGGTTGTAGTGCTTGGTTGAAGAGGTTATTGGCATGGAGCAAGAAGATGTTATCAAGGCAAGTAGAAGTAGGCTCAAGGTAAGGGGGAGTTTTTATCATCTTTAAAATATGATCATTTCTTATTTTATGGTACTTTTAGGTCATTAGTATTAGTTGGTTCCCACTTTCTCACTGTGTTAAAGGGAGAGAAAGTTTCTATTGTGGGAGTGCTTGAAGAGAGAGAAAGTGAGCTAAATGATATTTTTTGACATCAATGACAAAAAGGAATATTGTTAGAGAGTTGATAATTATTTCATGATGATGTCATGTAGGTGTCCTAATGAGTGTATGAAGTGCTTTGATATCCTAATTAATAATGACAAAGTGTGAAATGTGCTTGTTTTAGTGTCCTTGAAGTTGGCTTGGTTAATCTTTAGTTTTGGCATGGATAGAGATGTTCAATGACAATTATGGAGTATTAAGAATGTGAAATGGGTCATATAAGAGGTTTTATATTATTTATAGAGCCTGTGTACATAAGTGGAATTTATATATTAGTCCATAGTTTTCATTTAGATAGTTTGGGTCTAGTGGCAGAAAATTTGAGTAACCAATTTGATGATGTCAACATTACCACATGTGGATTATTTAAGGGGAATTGGTCATATGGTTGTGATCACATTAGTCCCTAGTTGTTATGTTCTAAATCTTAGGTCATGCACCTAAGTGAATCAAAATATTACAAGTGTAAAGTTGGGCTCCTAGGCATTTTGACAGTGTTTTCCCATACTTAGCCAAATTTACATGAGGCAAGAAAGAGTCAAGTAATAATTTTGATGGTGGCATGTCTTACACATGTGGATGTTTAAGGAAAATATGATCATATGGGATTTTTTATTTTTTTCATAGTTTATTTGAACTAAATTTTAGATCATACATCAAAGCACAATAAAAGTTATGCAGGAGCAAAGTTGGTCTTCTAGACAAGTTCTAAGCATAATTGACTTTGTGATAGAAGATTTTGAAAAGGTATTTTAATGGTGATATATCTCACATATGTGGTGGTTTTAAGATAATTTTTTTACATAGTTGGATTTCCATATTAAATTTGTTCATATGGTGCAAATGTTAGGTCATGAGATTGATAGAGGTAAGAGATATATCTATGCAAAGTAGGCTTTCTAAGCATATTACGGTTGGTCCTCATAGTCAATTTGCATGATGTTAAAGATCTAGACCTAGTGGAGATCCAAAAGTTCATGGGAATTTGTAATTATAGATATAATAGTGCATGTAGATTAAAATGGGTCAATGTGATAGTTATTTAGCAAAGATAAAGATCGATAATCTTACAAAATATCAAAGGAGCGCATTGGCTCCAAGATGTCAGAAGCAATGAGATGGCAAGAATTGCATGATATTTAAAGATTGGGTAAAGGTAAAGGATAGAGATAAATGGTGATCATGTGATAATATATTTGAATATTTATGGTGCATATTAAGTCAAATTTGTCAACCTATTGATGTTTAACATCATTAAATTTCAAGCTCCTTATAATAAGATCGATGAAACGTGATTGGCAAGGTTGAGTGAGGACGCAAGAAGATATCAAAATGGTCAAGGTTTAAAATTTAAACATTGAAACCTAAGAGTTAAATTTTAAATAATATTAATAATGTGTAATTTATTTGAGTAGTGAGGACATGAGATGTGATCTTAGTGTTTGAAGTTTAACTATGATAGTTGACATTTGAATATTTGAATTTATGAAGGAAAGACCAATGTCTAGTTTTTTTCGCCATAACTTTTGATCTAGGTAGAATTTGATAGTATAGTAAAAATAAAATATGTAGATGAATCTAAGGCACATCTATAAATATAAATTTACAGATTTGAAACTGTTTATAATCATAAAAATTTAAGGTTCCAAGTTGATTGTGTGTTCATGCTTATTCTGCAAGTGACCCAAGAAGAGTAATTAAGCTTATGTAGATGTTGTTTCAATGTTTCATGGTCAATTGGATATTAATTAGTGTTGTAGACTCCATAAGGATTATCTATGTGTATTATGAAATTTTAATCAATTTTTTATAGTATGAACAATGGTTTAAAAGTTGACTTTGTTTTCATTCATAATGATTGTTTGTATAGAGAAGTGTTTGAGCAATTTGCGCTAAGCTAAAGGGTAATGTGATGGTTTTTGGCACTTAAGGGGGACCTATAGATCATGCATAATGGGTCCATGCTACTATAAAATGTTCCTATTTTCCTTTTTTTTTTTCTTGGTCTCCATATGAACTAAATGTGACTTAGGCCTATTTGAAAGTAGATTGTGCTTAAGTGTAACCCATGTGAGATGCCTTTAGGGTGAAGGAATGCATTATGGCTAATGGGAAATATTGTGACCTTTTTAATTCATGAAATCTATATATATAGTGAAATCAAATATAGTGATTTCTAGATTTTATGGGAGAAATATGTAGAGGCTTCAGTATGGACAATATCCATTGAAGCAAAGAAAAGAGGAGACTAAGTGTGCCTAATGGTTAAGTTTATGAGTAGTGTATATTGAGGATTGTGTGTATGACCTATATGTCATAATTTTGATATAAGAATAGTTCTCTTGCAATTTTAAGTTGAGTAAAGAGGCTTGTACGAGTGGAGTAGAGTGAAGAGTTGAGGAACAAAGAAAGGAAGTGTTCCCAGTGGATGGGTTGATGAGTAGATCTAGTTCATGATTGTGTGTATGATATGTTGGTCATATTTCTATGTCATAAAAAGTTATCTTTCAAGTTTGATGATTTTAAATATGAGCGAAGGATAGGTGATGCTTATGTGAGCTTGGAGGTTGATTTATGAGGTAAACTAGAGTATGGTCTGTGTGAATGACCTCATGGTCACATTATTGTTGTGGTGAAAAAAAAAATTAGGTGTGTTGAAGTTAATGTGAGTAAAGATTTGGAGAGTGGGGTTAGTTAGGATATGTAATGTGCCCTAATTGATCTTTGTGTATTGGTATAAATATGTAATTAGCTTTGGACAATAGGGAATATTGGGTGAAAGAGTGAAGGTGAAGAGTGATAAAAATAGATCCATCATTAGGTGTTGAAGACATCAGTTTTAAGATGGAAGTGTTCAAAGGAGCGTATAAATGAGTTGATCTTTCTTAGGGGAAGTTGTTCCTTGTGAAACAAGGGATTTACTAAATACCTTTGGTCAAGAGCAAATGATCAAGGTTTGTTGTATAAAGGAGTTGACCATTATCTTGTTTATAATTTCATATAGGATAATAGTCCATTTGTGTTTCAATCTTGAGAGTGGGTTTTATTCCCCATGGGGGTTTCCCATAGTAGCTATGTGTTATGTGTTTGATATCATGTATGCATTGAATGAATGATCTCTCTTGTTAATGTTGATTGATCAAGTTGATATATGTTAATTGTTTAATAGTTTGAAAGGAATGTAATTGAAATTTAAATAGTTAAGCTCACTGATTCACCTCCCCTCTCAGTGATTTTACCTCTTACATACTAGTCAAGATAAATATGAGTTTCATGGGATTTTCTTAATAAACTAAATTGAATTTATCAAAATCACAAAACATGATCTATTTCTTGTTTTCACTTATCTTTTTATTTTTTCATGAATTTTCTAGAGTATATTTAAAATTACAATTCATGTTTATGAGTTTTATCTTGATTAAAAATTTGAGTTATTGTTGTCCATGGAATTATTTATTTATGTATTCAATGAATGTGTATTGAATCAACTATAATTTATATTATTAAACTCAAACTTAGTACTTATTTGGGAAATTTGTTTGTGTTTTTTTTCCTTTGTTATGTCTATAAACCCAACATTAACAAATAAACAAACTTGTATTGTCTCTCATTTTGTTTAAGCATATATTTATACTAGCATGACCCTTGCAATGGAATAGTTTCACATCAACAAACTAGGTTATCCAGTAAGCCAAGACTTGGAAATATAGACTTTGGGGAGGTTACATCTCCTTTTAGGAGATTTTTGGCTTATTTTCCACTTTACATAAGTTAGTGTGCCAAACCATCCATCAAAATAGTGGTGGTAGAAGGAGGGACCAAACAAGAATATTTTTAGATATATGATTTTTTATGGTATTTTAGCCCATCATTTATAATTTCCATCCACTATTATGTTTATAAAATGTAATCAATAGATTGGCACTACAAGGAGGACCTAAATCTAAAATTGAAATTTAGATTTCACATTTTAGAGACATTTTTAAAACTAAAACATTCCAAGTATAAAACTATAAAATTCAAGAATTTCATGAGTTCAAAGTATATTGAGGTGTTTTTGAGCTATTATAGCTCATAAAGGATACTAATTCTAGATTTTTAAAAGTAAAATATAAATTAGACATACAAATTCAAATAAAAATTCTCTAATAGTTTTTTTTTCCTTTTGTTAATCTTGTATATATCCATCTAAACCATCCAATGAATACTAATTGGACTAGTGGAGGTAACTATCCTTTGAATATTCTAAGAGTTTCCCTTGATTTACCTAATAATCCTAGGAAATTCTTCCCTAAATATGTGCATGGTGGAATTTAAGCCATAAAAGAGCACATATAAACTTTCAAATATGTCATTATAATAACTTAGATCCAACATGAGGATGTGCCATTATTATTGGTCCCTTATACTCTAGATGAAATGGCTTATGGTTGGTAACTTGACCTGATAGATGGATCCATAACATCTTGGAATGACATTGAAACTACAATTTTTAATCATTTTAGAGTGTCCATTGATCATAAAATCCTATATCACAAGTTTTATACTACCCATAGAGAGCCTAATGATCCCATGAGTATGTTTAACACTCATTTACACAAATTTTACAAGGATTTGAAATAACTATACATGAAAATGGAACCTAATAATATTCACATTTATCTAAGATCTTTCAATTTGATGACTTGTATGTTTTACAAAAAACTCTAGTAATACTTGCATATTATATTGTGAAGCCATTAATATTGAAAAAAAATGATGCCACAAGGGTATATTGATAATCCATTTCCTTAGTTAGGATAATCAAGTGCATATAATAAACTTACAATGGTTAATCAAGTGTTCATAAAAAAAACCCTATTCATGAACTCAATCCTAATTACAACGTATCCTTCTTACTATTAACTTTATAATCCAACACTTTAAGTTATATGCTTATGAATCATCTTATACCTTCAAAGGTTTAAAGAATAAAATGTCTTCTAATGTTTTTGCTAACTTAAATAAATTTATATTAGCACCTATAACTAACTCAAATCTATAAGATGGAAATGATAGAGGATTGAATCTAAGTCTAATGGTGAAAAATCTATAATAGATGGTATAAGAGCTAACTAATGACACCTTATTTATAAAACTAGAACTTGTAGTATATTATATTAGAAGGAAGATAAGATCTGAGGAGTTATATAGGTTAAAAGTGTTGCATATATCAAGAAAGAGGTAGTCAAATAGAATGGTGATGGTTTTAACTTTGATGATATATCATTTTTTTATAAGAGTTAATGGGTGAAAATTTGAATTTAAATAAGCTATATGTGTAAGAATAAATTTAAAATACAAGTTATGAACTTGAGGGTGAAGTTGAAAAGATAGAACCAATAGATAAAGAAGAAACAGTCCATTTGAATCAGTTTCATTATATGTTGTTTCTCTTATACCCAAAGATCAAATTATTAACAAATAGAATGCAAAACATAATGGTCTAGTGTTAATCTTAATAATGTAAGTGGTTAAAATAGAATTGAGAAATCCTGAACATGGTAGTATAAGTTAGGAATAAGAGTTAACAAAGTTTAAACCTAAAGATACCTCAATTAAAGATAGATTTTCTCATAATCTAGTTGATGTATACATGACTGACACAACCAAAAGGTCTCTCCCAAAACAAGGCATGTAAATTCTTGGTGTCAAGAAAAAAGATAATGAAGGTGGCATAAATACATCACCCATGTTGAAAGACAATAAAAATCAATATTTTTGTGATAAACTTCCTTCAATAGCACATCTTCACCATGTTTGGAGTGTCATTTACTTTTTTATGTGATAATACCCTTGCTTCTTCCTCTTTTCAACTTACTATATGTGTGGATGTAATTTTCAAACCTTATTCAAATTATTATCTAAAATGTATTATTAATGATGTTGTTGAATTGTAAAATGAAAATTTAATAGTTTTGATTTAAAAAATTATGGATAAAAGTATTTGGGATAAGGTACATGAGATAAAAGGACAACATCAATGAAAATATAACACTATTTAGTTACGAAAATTTCACATTACTAAAATATTTGGTGATAATGTAGTCATGCTTAATATTTTAATTGGTAAATATGTCTCATTACCTATGAATGGGTAGTTCCTTAAGAACTATTATTAACCAAATTTTGGCCCTTTAGGCCAAAATTAGGCACCCCTATTTGCAAAAATCATCAAAGTCTATAGCTTTGGCCAGGTCCAGTACTTCACTTTTCTTTGGAAGAAGTGTTCTTTGTCAAAGCCCCAACAAATGTACAAGTCTATTCCTTTCAGCAAGTTCACTTTTGGTCTTTGTTAAGCCTTTGCCTAATTATTTTGGGTTTTTGTTCTAAGCCTTTTCCAAATTATTTTAGACTTTTTGTCCAAATCTTTTCCTTAAATGTGTTTCTTTCAGACTTTTCATTCGATAGAATTCTTTCAAAAAAATTGTCCAAGGAATTTTTTTTGAAAGGTATGTTACATTTTTTTGAAGAGTATACTTTGTTAGGAAAAGTTCCACTTCTATTTTTATAAAGGATCATTTGTAACTTTCCTTAAGTATATTTTCTTTGGAAAGTGAACACTTTCATTTTTCCATAGGGTATGTTTCAAATTTTTTGAAAGACTTTTTAAAACTAAAGGACAATTATAATTTTTCTGAAGGACACTTGCAACTCTTTTGAAGGGTATGTTTCAAATTTTTTGAAGGAATTATTCATAATTTTTATTTGAGACAAATTTTATGAAAGGCACTTCAACTTTTTTGAAGGGTATGTGACAACTTTTTCAAAGGGTATGTTTCAATTTTTATAAAGGTATTTTTCAAGCTAAAGGATCATTTGAAACTTTATCAAAGGTTATTTTATTTGGAAATTGGAAACTTAATAATATTCCAAAAGAGTCACTTGAAACTTTTTTGAAGGGTATGTTTCAACTTTTTTGAAAGAATTATTTTTGACATTTTGTCTGAGACAACTTTTTTGAAAGCCACTTTAACTTTTCCAAAGGGCATTTCAACTTTCTCAAAGGGATGTTTTCATAAGTCTAAGAATTGTTTCCATAGGAAGGTGGACCATTTAAAAAAATCTAAAGGGTATTTTTTTCCTTTTGGAAGATCATTTTTAAAAGTTGAAGGACACTTTTAACTCTTCTAAAGGGTCACTTGCAAAAAGTTGAAGGGTATGTTCATTTTAGAAAAGGATTTTTTCACTTTATCGAAGGGTTATTTTAAAGAACCAAAAGGGCTAAGCCAAAAGTCCAAAATAATTATTTCAAAAAGATTATCCAAGGAATTCTTTTGAAAAACTTGTCTAATACAAAGGAATCAAAAGAACAAACAAAACTGACCATGGGAAAATTTTCGTAAGAGATGCTTGAGTGATGGCCCATAAAACATCAATTTTAGATAGCAAAAACTAGCCATTAGAGTTTAAAATAAAGGCTCGATGGGAACTAGATGGTGAGGATAAAGGTAACAAGTGGAAAATATAGCTGAGGCTTTGGTTTAATTGTAACAAATATAACTAATGCTTTTGGTTCAATTATAACTCATTATAACTATCCCATTTGGTGACATGGAATATCTCACCCACTTCTCTCCCATACAAATGTAATTGTTTATTTCAAGATGACACATGTCCAAGTGACTCTTAGACTCCATTTGCTTGACATCCCTCCTAAAGGCTATAAATATGGATTCTCTTAGCTCATTTGAGCATCTCTCTATTTGGTATAGTGAAGACCTATGAAAATTTTACCTTGAATCAATAAAGAAAAGTGTTTTATATTATTCAAAGAGTGAATTAACTATAAATTCCTTTTATTAGTCTTGTTCAAGTATAATTTCCATTTACCTTAACATATTAATTCCATTAGTACCTGGTGTATTATGGTTTCCTTCTTGAAAGTCAACAAGAAGTGTTAGAAGAGATTGTAGGTAAAATGAATAGCTAATTCAATAGAGTGTCTTAGAATGCATATTATTAAGTCTTCTTAAATATTTGTCATCCCTTGGACCCCATTTTGAAACACTGATGTGTGTGTGTGAGAGAGAGAGAGAGAGAGTCGATATTGAGTGAAGTATATAGGTAACTTATCCTTATTTCAAGTGTATGTTCAAGCTATGAGTAGATCAAATATTTTGGTGCATCACCCCCAAAATAATAGGTTTTAATTCTAGTTATTTTAACCCTTTTCATCCCCTCAAATTGTTAATAGTAGGAATATAGGTGCATCCAAGGGAGCTAGCCCCTAATCTAGAGATTTATCTCAACAAAATTGTCACCCACAGCAAGAGAGATGATTCCATTTTTCTACTTGGATGAGAAGAGCTGAGCATCTCCTCAAGGGTGCAAATCCAAGAATCAACAACTTTTGGCATGCCTAGTGGGACCTCTAAGTACTAGAATATTGTTTAAGATTGGTGTTGATCTTGGCATTGTTAAAGAGAAAGGAGCATGTACATTTAGTACTTGGTGACTCCATTAAAGAATTCAAGTCTTTGGTTGATAATCAGTCCTATTTTCCATGCCAAAGGTGACCATTTAGTCTACTACTAAAGGTGTACCCTTTAATTTTGTGGAATTACCTCCATATTCCACCAAAAGGTTCAGGTTGTCAATATGCATCCTTACAAAAGAGATTTTGTGTTTAAAACTTCCAATTTTGTGTTACATTCCATTCCTAATACCTATAGTGATCATTCTAAAATGGATATAAGACAACCTTGTGTGCCTTTCACTAGGGCATCTCCCTTGCATCTTCCCAATATGACCAGATTTTAAGAGTTGCCCTTAAAAGTGTCCCATCTTTTAGCGGAGCTAGTCTAATTACTAACATTGAGCACATTGGGAATATAGAAAACCTTTGTAATCTCCATAATATTACATAAGAAAATTTAGCTATTAGGTTTTTGGCCTTGTATTTCAAAATAAAAGTCTTAGACTAGTATGGGACCCTACTTGTAAATTCTATTGGCTCATGGGATGAGTTGGGGACTCTATTGACTGATAAGTTTGAGGAAAACAGTGATCACCTATCTTTAGATAATAAATTGACCATAATAAAGAGGACACCACAAGAATTCATGAAATATTTTAATACTAGGTTCCAAAACACTTGGGATAGAATCCTAATTCTTGTGAGGATAATTGCAAACTATGCATTTTTGTACTACGTGAAAGTATAAAATAGTGACATTGTCATGATGATTCAATATATGGGTAGAAACACACTACATGTCACCTATGAAATAGATATAAATTTTGAGAATTGTCTTGTTTAAGTAGGAAAGATATCTCCTAGAGCTCCAATGCCATTATTTCTTGATTTGCATTCTCCAAGTTAAAGTGCATTGCCCACTTTAGCTCCTTTTCTTGGTTAAGAAAAATCTACCACTACCCATACCAATGAGATCCATGAAGTTAAAATCCTGATTCAAAGTGTTAAAAATTATTTTGTTTCCCTCAAAAGACAATAATATTAAGGTTATAGACCATATCAATCCTACAATCAGTTTGGACAAATAAACATACCTCCTTTTCAGGGAAATAAATAGGGACAAGGCCAAATTACCCGTGTCAAGCCTTATCAAAGATATAATCCTAGTGTTACTTCATTCTCCAAAGCCCTTGTCCCCACTCAAAAAAAATTTGTCCAAGAATAGCCAAAATACCCATCTTTTAAACATGGTTAAGAACAAGTTACTCATGCAAATGAAATGCACAATCAAGGTATGGTAATGCAAGGAAGTCAATCGTTCCAAGCTTCAAGTTTTGAAAGATCCATGCAAGGTGGGGTGGAAAATGGAAAAATTTAGATTAATTATACCATCATGAATAATTTGGATAGTGGTTTTTATGCCATTAATTTCTTGGGAAATACAAGCAATCAGAATACTAATGTTGCTTCCAATACTAGGTCCAAAAGGAGGGCTATCAATGAAGCTCAAGGAGATAATCAAGGACCTTTTATGACTCCTACATCATATCTTATGGTAATTAGGTCTAACATATCTCCTAAAATAAAATAAAATAACAATATTCCAAATTTTATGATAGTTACTATAGCTCTACCTCCATAAGCTACACCACAAAGTGCAAATGTTCATAAAGAAAAACCCAAGGTGAGTAATCCTTCCATCAATGTGGTGGACCAAATGAAGAAGATTCCTATTAATATTTTATTTTAGTATTACATAACATTAATAGGCTATAAACATATACTTCAAAAGTAATTACATGGATTGGGCAAATAGGCTAGCCCATCTAGAAATGACAATGTGGTTTTGGTCAATGGAACTCAATCTATAGATGGTCAAGTGAAAAAAGATGAGAAGACTCCCCATTTTTACATACCTTTAATTATTGTTAATTTCATGGTTCATAATTTCATCATCTATAATGGAGCAAGCACATCATTTATGCCAAAATGTATAGTAGATAAGTTAGGCCTCAAGTATGAGCCAGTGACTAAAGGAGATTTGTAATTAGATGGATCACCAGCTAAGAATTTGGGGGTAGTGGAAGGTTTGAATTTGACCCTTCATGATTTTCCTAAATTTTCAATTCCCCATTATGTTTTAGTATCATATTTACCTCCCTATTTTTATCTTTACTTGTCAAGGTACTTTACATCCAAGATAGGTGGATATTTGGCATCTAATTGGTCTTACATGGTGTTTAGGACAAAATATGGCACTACGGTGAAGATTGAGTCAGAAATTATCCATATAAATCACTTAGAACCATATTAACCTAAGGTATAAAATTTTAAATATTCCATAATTAATGAAGAGGAGCTTCATATTGACCAATCTCCATCATCTTTGCTTGAGGGAGTTTATGATTTGTTCCTAGATGAGTGGGGAGATGACAAATATGAGCATGATCCTTACAAGTTTATTGAAGAATATAGTCTTGGAGTTTATTATATGCATGAGAATGGATCTTTCATGCCTAATTTTATGAATCCAAGTGAACATTGAATGTTTTATGGAAGCTCTTTTTGATGGGTCTAGAAACAAGATGGGGGCAGGTGGTGGAGCTATGCCAGATTTACCTTCAAAGGAAGGGTATTTTTCAGCCTTAAAATTTAAATTCTCATTCACTTGTAATGTGGTAGAGTATGAGTCCATTATCCATGGCCTTTAATGGGCATGGAAAAGAGGTGTCAAGGAATTACAAGTGTTTGGTGATAGCGAGCTTATTGTGAATCGAGTTAGATGGTAGAATTTGACCAAGAACTCCTTACTCAAATCCTATAAGCATAGAGTTTGAGACCTTTAGAAAATTTCATGGATTTTAACATCATATTTATTCTAAGGTAAGATAATAACCATGATAATAGGTTTTCATCTATTGTTTCTCAATTTTATGTTCGAAAGGGCATAAAAGAAGACAAAAATCAGCCCCATCTAAAGGTGAATGTGAGACCATCCATACCAGATAATGTCACCAATTGGTAGGTTGTTGATAGTGACCAAAAGATAAAAAAATTATATAATAAGAGGATGAATTTTTTTTTCAAGAATCAGTCTAAACTATAGCAACAATATGGAGGATAGATTGTCCAATTAAAGTCTAATAAGCTTCCCAAAGGCCTAGTGACTCTCAAAAGCATATTTAATGAGGATGACCAGCTGAAGAAGAAGGTGAGCATGTAGACCAAGAAAGAGAAATATGTAAGGGAATAAATCTTTAAATATAAGCTACTTTAACTTGGGAAGGTATGCACTAGTCAATAAAATCATGATTTCATTGAACTATGCAAAGAGTTTAGTGATATTTTTGCATGGGAGTATAGTAATTTGAAGGGTTTTCACCCAAGCTTGGATAAAAACACCATATATCTAGATTAAAATGCCAAACCCATAAATTAAATATAAATTAAAATAAATCCCAAGATTGAGCCTCTCATGAGGAAAGAACTCACCAAATTGATTGAGTCCAAAATCATCTTTCCCATCAAGCATTCTTCTTGGTTGGCCATCTTAGTCCCTGCTAGAAAGAATAATGGGGAGATCAGGTTGTGTGTAGATTTTAGGGACTTGAATAGAGTGTCTTTGAGAGATAATTATCCCCTCCCTTCCATGGAGTAAATTTTTCAAGTGGTGGCAAGTAGTGAGAGGTTTTCCCTCCTAGATGGTTATTCTATGTATAATCAGATTTTAGTGAAGAAAGTGACCAATATAAAATAGCCTTCACCACCAAATGGGGTACATATGCCTATAGGAAGATGAAATTCGGGTTTTCAAATGTTAGATATACCTTTAAATGTGTAATGGATATGGATTTTCAAGGATTAATTAATGACATTATATTGGTATATCTTGATGATGTGATAATTTTCTCCAAGGAAGCAAAAGATCATTTGAAGCACCTAAGGTATATTTTTTAGAGTTGTAGAGAGTTTGGGATCTCCATAAACCCAAGGAAGTGTGTATTTATTTTTCATAAAGGTAAACTCTTAGGCCACATTATTTCTAAGAAAGTTCTATCCATTGATCCATAAAGGGTAAGTGTCATCTTGGCATTGTCTTTACCTAAACATAAGAAGGGCCTACGGAGCTTCTTTGGTAAGATAAATTTCCTTAGGAGGTTTATTCCTAATTTTTATAATATAGTAAAGCCCTTGAACTCCATGCTAAGGATGAGATATTCACTTGGACAGGAAGAAGGAAAGAAGGTTTTGAGGAGATCGAGCAAGCCATTGCCCAAGCTCCTACTCTTGCAAGTCCAAACTTCTCTAAGGACTTCAATTTGTAAACTTTTGGGAATGAAGAGGTAATTTATACCATGCTTAACCAAGTAAATAATGATAATTTATAACAACCTATTTCCTTCTTTAGTCAAGGTTTGGAAGGCTATGAGACAAGATACACATATGTTGAGAAATAAGTGCTTTTAGTCATAAGGAGTTTAAATAAATTTAGGCATATGTTGTCTAAAAACAAGATTCACATTTTTGTGCCTCATCCTAGTATGAAATACTTTCTTTTCATCAAAAATTTGAATGAGAAAAGGGTAGGTTGGATCATCAAAGTGATGGAGTATGATGTGGAGATCAAAACAACCAAGCTAGTGAAAGGAAAAGGATTGTGTGAACATCTTGATTTACACTTAAAGGAGAAAAGGGAAGTTTTTTTGGCACTACATGGTGATCCTATAGTGGTTTTACCTTCATCTATGATAATTTATACATAACACATGATCCATTTCCTTCAAACTAGTGAGTACCCACCTGGTCTTGATAAGGCCAAGAGAAGGTACTTTAGGTTACAATCCATTAATTATGTACTTGTTGATGTAATGCTATTAAAAAATTAATTTTTAGGTGTGATTTTGAGGTGTATTTATTTGGATCAGATTGATAAAGTGTTGCATGAGTTTCATGATAGACTAGCTAGTGGTCACTTTGCCTAAGAACCATAGCTACTAAGATTATGAGGGTTGGTTATTTTTGGCCTATATTGTTTAAGGAAACTCATGATTGGGTAATTAAATGCCAAAAGTGTGCTCTTTTTTATGGAAAAAAAAATATATCTACCTTTCCTCTTCATCTAATCTAGGTTGAGCAACTCTTCATGTAGTGGGGTCTAGATTTCATAGGTCTGATCAATCCTCCTTCTAGTGCTAGTCACAAGTGGGTGTTGATAGCCACTAATTATTTTACAAGATGGGTGGAGGCTATGGATATTAAGGAGGAAAATGAAAACTTAGTCCTAGATTTATATAAAGGTATAATAACCATGTTTGGATCTCCTTCAACAATCATTTTAGATAATGCATTAGCCTTCTTAAGAATAAGGACAAGTGAATGGGCTTTGAATCATGTCATCTATCATAGCACATACTCCAACTACTATCCTTAAGGGAATGGACTAGCTGAGTCCACAAATAAGAAATTAACTATGATCATAAAGAGGACTATGGAGGAGAATCAAAGGGCTTGGCATACCAAGCTAAAAACAACCCTTTGGGTTGATAGGATCACCCCAAAGAGAGCAATTGGGAACTCACCATACACACTTATGTATGGAAGGGATGATAGGCTTCCTATCTCACTTGAGTTACCAGCTTTAGACCTCACCTATTAGATGCAATTGATGGAAAATGAGAGCATGGAAGCTAAGTTATGTGAGTTGATGGAGCTTGAGGAGATAAGATACTAAGCTATGTACACCATGACTACTCACCAATAGCAAACAAAGAAGTATTTTTATAAGAAATCCATTCTAAATATTTTTAAGGAAGGAGACACTATCCTAAAATGGGATGAAGATAGGGACAAACTTGGAAGGCACACAATGTTTGATGCTCTTTGGAGGGGCCCATATGTGATCACATAGTGAAAACAACATAATTCTTTCCAACTCTCAAAGCTGGATGGAGAAGAGCTGCATATCCTAATCAATGGGATATATCTAAGGAATTATTACTGAGGTTCTATTTTTCTTTTTTACATAGTTTCCTATTTTCCTTGTGTTCCCTAAGTGCTTATGCACATGTGAGAGTTTGTCCTTATCTTTTTTGTGTTAACTTTACTTGGTCTTGTTATTGTTGTGTGGTGTGTTTCTTTGTGTTTTATTTTGGCATAATCCATTTTAGTCATCTTCAAGAATCCATTAACTCCATTGGCCCTGAGATGGATAAGGCTACTAGTATAGTTAGTATAGTAGGAATACTACCCCTATGAGTCACCATTTTGTTGACTAAATTTTGGCCCTTCAGGCTAAAATTGGGAAACCCTATTTAAAAAAAATTGTCTAAGTCTATATCTTTGGCTAGGTCTAGTACTTAGCTTTTCTTTAGAAGAAGTGTTATTTGTCAAAGCCTCAACAAATGTACAAGTCTACTCCTTTCAAAAATTTCATTTTTGGTCTTCGATAAGCCTTTACCTAGTTCTTTTGGGTTTTTCTTCTAAGCCTTTGCCAAATTCTTTTGGAATTTTTGTCTGAAGCTTTTCCTTAAGTGTATTTTTTTTAGACTTTTCATTTGGTGGAATTCTTTCAGATGGCAACTTTTTTGAAGGGTATGTTACATTTTTCCAAATGGTTGTTTATAACTTTCCCAAAGGATATTTCCTTTGGAAAGTGAACATTTTCATTTTTTTGAAGGGTATGTTTTAACTTTTCTAAAAGACTTTTTCAAGCTAAAGGACACTTGCAATTTTTTTGAAGGACACTCATAAATTTTCCAAAGGAATTGTTTTGGACTTTTTGTCTAAGGAAACTTTTCTGAAAGGCACTTCAAATTTTTTGAAGGGTATGTTTCAAATTTTATGAAGGAAATTTTCAAGCTAAAGGATCATTTTCAAATTTCCCAAAGGGTATTTTCTTTGGAAAGTGGACACTTACAAGTCTTCTAAAGAGTCACTTAAAAAAAATTTGAAGCATATGCTTCAACTTTTATGAAGGAATTATGTTAGACATTTTGTCTAAGATAACTTTTTTGAAAGGCACTTCAACTTTTTCGAAGGGCATTTCAACTTTCCCAAAGGGAAGTTTTCAAAAGTCTAAAGATTGCTTCTGTAAGAAGGTGGACCATTTCAAAAAAATTGAAGGGTATTTTTTCCTTTTGGAAGATCATTTCCAAAATCTAAAGGACACTTTCAAGTCTTTCAAAGGGTCACTTGCAAGAAGCTGAAGGGTATGTTCATTTCAGAAAAGGCCTTTTTTACTTTGTTAAAGGGTCATTTTAAAGAACCAAAAGGGCCAAACCAAAAGTCTAGAAGAATTCTTTTGGAAATATTGTCTAAGTAATTCTTTCAAAAAACTTGTGTGATATAAAGTAAGCAAAAGAGCAAATAAAAATGACCATGTGAAAAATGTTTGAAGAAATGCTTGAGGAGAGATGATCCATAAAACATCAATTTTGGACTATGAAAACTAGTTGTTAGATTTTAAAAGAAAGGCTTGATGGGAACCACAAGGTGAGGATAAAGGTAAAAAGTGGAAAATATAACTAAGGCTTTGGTTTAGCTATAACAAATGTAACTAATGCTTTTGGTTCAGTTATAACTCATTGCAACTGATCCATTTGGTGACATGGCATAGCTTGCCCACTTCTATCCCATGCAAATTCAATTGATTCTTTCAAGATGACACATGTCCAAGTGACTCTTAGAATCACTTGGATTGACATTCCTCCAAAAGGCTATGAATATGGGTTCTCTTGGCTCATTTTAGCATCTCTTTGTGTGGTATGGTGAAGCCCTACTCAAATTTTACCTTGAATCAGTAAATACAAGTGTTTTACCTTATTCAAAGAGTTAATTAAGTGTACATTCTTGGTATTAGTCTTGTGCAAGTGCAATTTGCATTTAATTTCACATGTTAATTCCATTAGTATCTGGTGTATTGTGATTTCCTTATTATAGGTCAACAAGAAGTGTCTAAAGAGATTATAGATATAGTGAATAGATAATTCAATAGAGTGTCTTAAAATGCTTGTTGCTTACATCTTACTAAATCTATGCCATCTCCTAGACCCCATGTTGAGACATTGATGTGTGAGAGAGATAGAGAGTTGATATTAAGTGAAGTGTATATGTAACTTATCCTTATTTCAAGTGTATGTTCAAGGTATGAGTAGAGAAAATATTTTGGTGCATCACCCCCAGTAGAATAGGTTTAAATTCTATTTATTTTAACCATTTTCATTACCTTTAGTTATTAATATTATGAATATAGGCTTTAAAGGTGCATCAAGGGGAGCTAGCCCTTAATCTAGAGATTCATCTCAATGAAATTTTCACCCATAGCAAGAGAGATGATTTGATTTTGCTGCTTGGATGAGAAAAGCTAAGCATCTCCTCAAGGGTGAAAATCCAAGTGTCAACAACTATTTCTAAGCATGAATTGGTCAGGTGAGGCCATTTACATAGTTTCCATTTTTTACTACTTTTAATGTTAGTTTATGGTTTTATTTTTATTTTTTCCATTTGTCTATCCTTATCCTTTTCCTCTTTTTGATCTAGTTTCTTTTTAAATCCTATGGGTATCATTTGATTGAAAAAAAAAGGATTTATTTAGTAACATCAATAGTGTTTTGTTTTTTAAGTACTCTGGGTATTTTGTGACACAAGACTCTATTAAATAATTTGGTCTCAAAGTTTTGGGATAATTACATATGTTCTAAATTTATTCATGTTTTGTTGAGTTTGGGTAAATGTTTTCACTTTTAAAGATATTTTATTGAACCCTCACATAAAAACACACTTTAGTGTTTTTATGTTTGCACAAAAACATATATATAGATCAATGTTTAGGTAATTGTTTCAAGTTACAATTAAACACTAGCTTGAGATATTGGGTTGTAGTGATTAGTTTAGGTGACTTCCATGAAGGAAATGGATCCATTTTCACACACTATGGTCAATTTAAATGTTTGATTTTGTATTATAATCAGTCCCTTATTATCCTTTCAAGAGTTTATTCATGTAGCATGGGATGTCTTATCTATAGATTCTAGGTTTATAGATGTAAGGCCCCTCATGAGAAAATAAGGCGATTACAAAAACTAGAAATGATACTCCCTTGGTGATGTTGATTGTAAGGTGGGAAAATCATGGAAATGGTAAGAATTAGCTAATTAATGATTGAATTATTTACATATGTTACAATTGAAATTATACATGCATTAGGTGCTACATGAATGTCACTTTATGACCATGTGAATTTATTGGTAAGCTAACTATGTTAGTTTAAATTGAATGATCTAGTATATTATAATTGCAAACTTTAGCTATTAGAATAACATATTTCATGGGTGTAATAAGTGTGCAAGAATAGGTCATTTCCAATGAAGGTAAAAAGGACTATGTCATGTATTATTGCATCATGTGTGATCCCACCTCTAACCTTAATCTTGTCTTGGACCTTGATTGATCCTAATTGAATTTTGTGTATGCCTTTTGACCCCTTATTTAGTCTTGGCATGTCTTAATGGATGGTAATCACTATTAGGTTGTTCAAACCATCTTTGGTTGATCATATTTAATGTGTGAATATAAAGTAGATCATTGTCTAGATTACCTTATTAGATAATTGTAGACTTGTTCATTATTTTCCCTTACCTTGAGCCCTATATAGGAGGTGGATTATCTTAGAAGAAACCATAAGAATCTACTAGAGCCTCTATGTAAAATTATGGGCTGCAAAATACATCATCATTAAGATGGTATGGGCTAGATAATATAAGTGGTTGGCCAATCCAAGTGAATAACAAACACATGTCATGTTCTGATTGGGTGGAAAGAAGGATAAAATGCCTATTGAGGAAGGTTAATCTCTTAGAAAAAGGTTATGTTCTTTGAAATTTAAAATTTAAGAGATTTTGGGGACCAACCTAAGAGAGGAATAAAGAAAAAGAAGAGATTTAGGAGAGGGAGAGCCTCAACTGGTATAAACCTACATAAAATATCCAAGGAAGGGCATGGATCATATGGTAGGTATCCCATTGTCTGGAATATCTTATTAATTGAATAAATTATGTTTATGTGATTCTTGATTAATAAATTATGTTCAAGAGGAGTAAAACTACTTGGTTTACTTCCTCTATTTATTTTCTCCATGGTTGTGCTTGATTCTATTGAGCATTTTTCCTATTTTTTTGTTTTAGCATTGATGTTATCATTGATGTCAAAGGTTTTTAATATGGTCTTCACATGGTCATTAAAAAGTATAATATATGATTGTTATATGTTATTATGAATACATAAGTGATGTGAATGTCAACATGGAAGATAGTTATTGTCAAAGTTGTCAAATTATTGAGCCTAGTTGTGTCTTAAGAAGGTATGTGAATAAGATGCCTAGACTTGTACATGAATGAAAATGATGGCTTTGTGATATGAGTGCACATAGGTATGAGTGGTTGTATGAGGTTACTTGAGCATGTATATGATGCATTGGAACACTCATAAGAGTCTTAGTGTAAGCATATATGGGTAATACTTTCATACCAAGTTTGAACCTAGACCACTTCTAGACCTTGCTTAGTCTAATGAGGCATCATGATCTATTATCAAGGCCTATGAAGGATGTATAGTAGTATTTAAGCATGAGAGAGGTTGTTTGATATGTGAGTGAGGGTTTGTTTAAAATGTATGTATGGATAGGCAAGTTTTTTTAGAGGTATTATATATTGTTTCAAGAATTTTTACAAAGTTTAAGGTCATGGAGTATAATAAAAGGCACAAAAAGTGGTTTTGAGGTCTCTCAAGTACACAGAATGAAGGGATGCAAACCCAGGAAGGACTTTAAGGTGTTCATTGGCATGTGTAACCTTTACATGGTAACTTGATATATTAATGAGAGGTGGGTAAGGGTATTATATAATAACTACAAGCACTAGTTTTGGATTTAATGTTCAATTTGTTATGAACAATTGTTAACACCAAAACCTATGTTAAACCTCTCTAAAACCTTAATAAAGACCCAATGTGAAATGTATTATTAAAAATAGACTAGAGTGGTCTCAAATGACTCTAAAATATATTTTATGTTGTATTCAAATCTCCCAAACACCTCCAGGTGTGATTGAGTTGTCAGGAGTGTGAGTAAACCCTATAAGAAAGTGCACATTTATTGGAGATTTATTCTAGTAGTCAAATTTGACCAAGTCAAAGTATGGAAATAGATGGAGAACAAATATTAAGAATCATGTTTCATTTTTATTAAGTTTTATATATAATTTAAATCCCTCAATTATCCTAAACTATTCATCCAAGTTAGTTAATCGCTGACAAGCCTAATGGTAGAAATAATGAAAAACCTAGGCAGTAATGAGAAAATGATTAGGGATGTGTTATCATGAAATAGTGATTAAACCAAATGCATGGAAATGTTTTTTTATGAATTTTAATACATTATAATGTTTGATATAAGTTTTTTAGGTTAGTGGTTATAGTGAAAAATTTGCTCACAAGTTGACCTATTTGGTTTAATTGAGGTTATGAGATATAAGGTTATGAGATTGTTATGCAAGACCAATATTTCCATTTGAAAACATTATATTTACATCATATAATGGTATAATTATATAATAAGATAATATACATACATAATAATTCATTTAATATATATATATATATATATATATAGGTGTTGGAGGTCTGAGTCATCATGACTGGTCTTTAAGGAAAACTGGCAGTTCTGAGTGAGCAAGTTGCAAGAGTGTTTTTGAGTCCTTTTGCCTTGTTTAATGAAGTATAATGAACTTTTTGAAATTTTTTAGGTATTTTACGTAAAGTGAATGTGATTTATTATCATTTTTTATGGCTAAATAACATTTTATATTCATTTTTTCAAGACAAACCTTTCTATGTGTATGAAGGCCTAATGTGAATAGTACTAATTATGTGCTTCAAGTGGTGGTTGTATCTAGAAAGTGTCATAGACCTAAGATGAGATTATTGGGGGTATATTATAGTGGTATATTAATTTTTAATACCATTTGAATTTTTTTAAATTTTTACAAGGAAACCAAAGGGTAATATGTAGTAATGAAGGCCTAATTGATTTAGGTCTTCTTAAGGCCTAAAAGTGGTTTTGGTCGACTAGGTTGAAGATGACCTATTTTAATGATTTATTCATAAATGAAATGTGTTATGAGACCTATTATAAGGTTAATATAATAATTCAAGTGTGTAGGTCCAACCAAGAGGTGTTTAAACTAGAGAATTATATAAGAATAAGGCCTAATAGGCACAATATTCTAGCTTGCAAGTATGTGTGTGTAAATAAAGGAAATAAAATTTTGAAGAGCTTAAGGAGGTATTGAATAACATAATATGGGTGTATATAAAAAATAATTAATATATAATAAGGTTATTATACATGAATATCAAGGTCCTATGACCTAATCTATATTGAAGAGACCTAGTTGAGTGAATGAGCCTAGAAGGCAGATTGAGAGCGATAAGAGTATGATGTGATGAAGAGGTGGTCATATTAGTTGGTTGGTAAAAAACGTTTTTTGAAGGTGATAAAAGTATTTAGTTTTCTAATTTGGTGTTGAGTCATTTAGGGGGTTAGTTCCTCCTTGCAAGTTGGTGCTTGTTAAAGCCTAGTTGGGTTAGTGCTTAATTATTTAGGGTTGGTGCTCCGTGTGGAGTAGGTAATTAAAAAAACTATAATATTTTGACTTATATGACTATATTAAATTTTTAAGGATCAGTGGGTTTTATTCCCCTTAAGGTTTTTCCAATCATTATGTGTTTTTATGTTATGCTCATGTGAATGACTCTTTATGCATTGATATATCTTTGTATTGCTTTGATGGTTCAAGGAATGTTATAGTACCTATGAAAGAATGTTTTAAGAGATTGATTCACCCACTACATCTTATTCATTATGTTTCAAATAATTTATATCATATTTTGGTGATTTGAATCAAGTATAACATCTTGAAGGTGATCCTAAGAAGTATAAGATGTCTAATGAACAAAAAGAAGAAGACAACATATATGATGAAGAAGTCTACTATGACATTGATTAAGGAGAAGCTGAAGTAGACCTTGAAGCTTAGCCCATAAGTTCCATTGATTATTTTAAGTATAAAAATAATACTATCAAGGATTTTAGGAGTCAGTTAAAAGGTTTCAACATAAGGTTTAAGTCAAAGGAAATAAAGTATGACTAGTCGAAGATAAAGCTAAATTATTTGAATTTTGAGCATGAGAAACTCATAAACAAGATGAGAAAGATTGATATAGAGAATATGAGATTAGAAAAAGCTAATATTACCAACATGAAAATACCAATCAGTTAGTCCAATGCAATAAGGGATAAGCTATCATGGAACCATGGGAAAAAGAGTAATCAATCAAGAGGTAAGTACATAAATGTTGTTTACTACAATTATCATAATATAATACATATTTAAATCTTTTATTATTATAGAGTTAGAAGGTCCTAAAGATTAATATATATATATATATATATATATATATATATATATATGAATCTCCTATAGTACATTAGAAGTATCAAAAATTGGTATGAAAGATAAATCAAGTTAGGACTGATCATATTGATATCAAGAATCAACATGGAATATTTGCTAAGGAAGAATAAAAGATTAAAGTGGACTATATGCTAACTCATACTAACTTTTACATTCAATATGAAGGTATGAAATGGTATATAGATAGTGGTTTTTCAAGACACATGACATGAGATAAACATAATTTCATCTCATTAAATAAGAATGCTATAAGAATAATGAGACTTGGAGATAGCATAACTGCTAATATAGTTAGGAAGGGTATCTTGAGTTTAGATAATGGGAAACCAAGACATAAAATGTGGTGTATATGGAAGGTTTTAATCATAAATTTCTTAGTGTAAGTCAAATGTACAATCAAGGACACACACTAACCTTTCATTATAGAGGATTTGAGATAAGGAGAGACAAATTAGGAAGGATAATTGTAAATGCTAAGAGGACGTAGAATAATCTATATGTCTTGAATGAGATCAATAAAGAGATATGATTTATGATCAAGATGGATGAAAGTTATCTATGACACATAAGGTTGTGCCACCTAAAATTTGATAATCTAATTAAGATAATCACTAAGAAGTTTGTGAAGAACATGCTTAAGATCACCAAACTTATAAACATACTTTGTAAAGCATGTCAACATGGTAATCAGACTATAATAAGGTTCAAGTCTAAGGAATACTCTACTACTATACCCTTATAGTTAATACACATTGATATCTATGGGATTAAAATAATTCAAATCATTCAAGGAGATATCTAATTCATTATACTCATAGATTGCTACACATGAGTGACTTGGGTATCATTCTTGAGAGAAAAGTCAAAAAATATTGAAAAGTTTAAGTCATTCAAGTCTCTTGTTGAGAATGAGAATAATGGGAAGATAAAGTGTCTAATATTTTATAGAGGATTATATTTTTGGTCCAATGTATTTGATTACCTTTGTGAGGTTCATAAAATAAGGAAGCAATTCTTAGTAGCTAGTACACCTTAGTAGAATGAGGTAGTGGAAAGAAAGAATATTATAGTTCAAGAGATGGATAAAACTATGCTAAATGAGTTTATATTATTTGATAGATATTGAAGAGTGGTAGTAAGCACTATAGTCTACATTTTTAATATAAGATAGATAAAGACTAATGGTAACAAGAAACATTATGAACTATGGAAGGGTAGACCTGTCAATGTGGAACACTTTATAGTGTTTAGGAGCAAATATTTCATCAAAAGAGATGATGAAGACTTAGGAAAGTTTTATTTTATATATAATGAAGGCATATTTATAGAGTAGTCATAAATGAGCTTAGCCTATATATATTATAACAATAGGTTACAAAAGATAGTGGAAAGCACCAATGTGAAGATTGATGAGACAAAGAATCCACACTCACAGTAAATGGATACTTTAGAGAATATAAAATTAAATAATCAAGAGGAAACTATAGAGGTTGATGAGGAAGAAGAAAAATTTGAGAGACAGGATTCAAAAATCCCCTCAAGATAGATTCAAAGAGATCACCTTGAATCTCAAATCATTGGCAACAAGAATGTAGGTATGCAAATAAGGAGAATACTGGTAAGTAATCTAAATCAATATAATGTTTCTTTATTATCTAATATTGAACCTAATAATTTTATAGAAACAAGAAAGGATAAATTTTGGATAGATTCTATGAATGAGGAGTTAGAAAAAATAAAGAAAAATGAGACTTGAGAACTAGTTCCTAGGCTTAAAGACACAAATGTCATTGACACAAGGTGGGTGTTTAGAAACAAGTTGAATGAATAGGGATAATTCACTAGTAAAAAAGATAGATTGGTATGCAAGGGATATGCATAAGTTGAAGGGATGGAATTTGAGGAGACCTTTGCACTAGTAGCAAGATTGGAGGCCATCAAATTGTTTATATCAAATGTAGGATTCAAAGGGTTTGAGGTATAATATATGGATGTAAAATCCACATTTTTGAATGGAATATATAATAATAGGTGTATATTGAGCAACTTGATGGGTTATTACTATCAAATGAAAAGGACTGTGTTTCTAGATTGAAAAAAGCTCTGTATGGGCTAAATAAATCTCCTAGAGCTTGGTATGCTAGGTTGGTCAGGTATCTATTGGATCAAGGATTCAAAAGAGGAGTTTTAGATAGAAATATATACATAGAGACAAAATATGACCATCAATTGATAGTAATTGTAAATGTAGATAACATCATATTTGGTAGAAATAATGAGAACATGACCAAGGCCTTTAAAAAGGTGATGAAGAAAGAGTTTGAGATGTCCATGCTATGAGAACTATCATTATTTCTTAGGTTGTAAATAAATCAATCTAAAAAAGTTATATTCATATCACAATCCAAGTACATAAGAGAGATGTTGAAGAAGTTTGAGATGGAATATTATAAGTTAGTACACCCATGATCACAAGGTTTAAGTTGAGTAAGGAATATGAATTTTCAAAGGTCAATCAAATGTCATACAGGTCAATGATTAAAAGTTTGTTATATACCACTACCTCTAGACCTAACATCATGCAAGTAATAGGTCTTATGGGAAGGTTTCAAGATAACCCAAAATAAAATCATCTACAAGTAGTAAGAAGGAAACTCACTTATCTCAAGGGAACTTGGAGTTTGGATTGTGGTATCTAAGGAGCAAGGAGTTCAATTTGATAGACTATAGATAAAAATTGGGTAGGAAGTCTAGTTAATAGGAAGAGTACTAGTGGAGGATCTTTCTTTTTATTTGGGTGTCTAGTTTCATGGATAAGTAAGAAGTAACCATTAGTAGCATTATGCACTTGTGACATTAAATACATTGTAGTAGGTTCATATTTCACTTAGGTCCTATGGATGAGATAGAACATTAAAGACTAAAAGGTGGGGTATGATGGTCCTAGTCTTATCTATTGTGATAATACAATTTTTATAAGCATCTCAAAGAAGCATTTCATGTACTCAAGGACTAATCACTTCCCATCAGGTATCATTTTATAAGAGAAAAGGTAAGTGAACAAAGCATCAAAATTGAATATGTTTCTACATAGGATCAGATTGTAGAAATTTTGACTAAGCCACTTCCTAAAGCAACATTTGAACACCTAAGAATGGAATTAGGTATAGATCCTACCCCTAAAAGTCACTAAGTTAAGGTATTAGGGGGAGATAATCAAGTGGTTCATTAGATCTAAGTACAAGAGATTAGTGTTGAGAAGGTATGAATGGAGATAAGGGGGCATGTTTTTATGATAACTCATAAGTTATGAATGTTGAGTGTTTTGGGTGCAAGAAGTGTGGTCTAAGGAGTTACACACATCACTTTTTCATTTATGTCAAAGGGGGAGAAAAGATCAGAATGAGGGAGAAGTTTTTTAAGAGTATTTTGCCATTAGTAACAAAGGGGGATATTGTTGAGCATTGTTCCTATTATTATTTTTTGGTATTGATGTTTTAATTGATGTTAAAGGTTCTTGAGAAGGTCTTCATGAGTTTATTTAAGAGTGTAGCTATGAGAGAGAATATTGATCAATGTTATAGTGATTTCAAGACTATAATATATTATGAGTATATGTTATTATGACTACATAAATGATGTGAAGGTTAGAATGGAAGGTCCTTGTTGTCAAAGTTGTCAAATTATTGAGCCTATTTGTGTCTAGAGAAGGTATGTGGATAGGATGCCTAGTCTTGTGCATGAAGGAGCATGATGGCATGGTGATATGACTGCACATAGGTATGAGTGGTTGTATGAGATTTCTTGAGCATGTATATGAGGCATTAGATAACTCATAAGAGTCTCAAGTTAATATTACATGGGTAATAATTTTAGATCAAGTATGCACCTGTAAAACTTGTAGACTTTTCCTAGCCTAATGAGGCATCATAATCTATTTTCAAGGCCTATAAAGAGTGTATAGTAGTGTTTAAGCATGAAAGAGGTTACTTGAGTATGTTACTAGAGTTTTGTTTCTAAGGAAATTATGGATAGTTGAGTTTTTTTATAGGTATGATATGTTTTTTCAAGCATGCTCACAAATTTTAGTCTTATGGATTGTAATAAAAGGCATGAAAATTAGTTTTGAGGTCTCTCGAGTACACATAATGAAGGCTTGCAAACCCAAGAAGGAATTTAAGGTGTTAATTGGCACATGTAACCTATGACTAGGAACCTAAGTTGTTAATTAGATATGGGTAAGAGTCCTAGATAAGAAATACAAGCATTGGTTTTGGATTTAAGGGGTAATTAATTGTTTATGAACAATTGTTAACACCAAAACCTATGTTAAACCTCTCTAAAATTGTAATAGGGACCCAATGTGAAATATATTTTTAAAAAAAACCTAGATGGTTTCAAATTAATATAAAATATATTTTAGGTTGTATTTAACTCTCCTGGTACCTCTAGGTGTGATTGAGTTATCAAGTGTGTGAGTAGACCCTACATAAAAGTGTAAATTTCTTTAAAATTGCTATAACAGTTAGATTTGACCAAGTAAAAGTATGAAAATGGATGGAAAATTAATATTGAGACTCATGTTTATTGTTCATGAAGGTTTATAAATAATTTATATCCCTTAATTATTCTAAAATAGTCATCCATGTTAGCCAGATGCGAATAAGTCTAATGGTGGAAATAGTGAGAAACACAGGCAATAGTGAGAAGATGATTAGGGATGTGATATCATGAAATAGTGATAAAAAAAAGATCATGGATATGTTTTTTAGGAATTTTAAGAAATGATAATTTTTGGTATAAATTTTGGAGGTTAGTGGTTATAGTGAAAATTTTTCTCACAAGTTGACTTGTCTGGTTCATATGAGATAGTGAGATATAAGGTTATGAGATTGGTCTGCAAGACCACTATTTCCATTTGACCATATTATATTTATATATAATAATGGTATAATAATCTCATATAATAATTTACATTAATCATAACTCATTTAAAATGCATATATAGGTGTTGGAGGTCTAAGTCACCATGGTTGTTCTTTAAGGAAAATAGGTAGTTCTATGTGAGCAAATTACAGGAGTAATTTTGAGTCCTTTTTCCCTATGTAATGAAGTATAATGAATTTGCTAATTTTCTAAAGGTATTTTAGGTTCTTTTAGTGTGATTTATTTTCATGGTTGTGTGGTTAAATTTCATTTTATCTTCAGTTATTCAAGATAGACCTTTCTATGTGTATGAAGGCCTGATGTGAAAAATACTAATTATGTACTTCAAGTGGTGGTTGGAGATAGAAAGTGTCATATACCTAAGATGAGAATATTTAGGGTCTATTTTATTTTTAAATTGAGTTTTCCTACCATAAGAATAGTTTTAAAGTGTTCCAAGGAGATCAAAGTGTAACGTGTATTAATGAAGGCCTAATTGAATTAGGTCTCCTTAAGGCCTAAAAGAGGTTTTGGTCCTCTAAGTTGAGGATTAAATATTATAAAAATTAAATATTGTATTAAATGTGTTATGAGACCAATTTTAAGTATAATATAATAATTCAAGTGTGTATTTCCAACTAAGAGGTGTGTGAGCTACATGATTGTATAAGAACAAAGCCTAATTATATAGCTTATAAGTATGTGTGTGAAAGTGAAGGAAATAACATTCTAAAGAGATGAATGAGGTATTTTATACCATCATAGGGTTATATATATACTATCATGAATATATTATATGGGTATTATATATTAATATCAAGGTCATATGACCTAATCTATTTTGAAGAGACCTAGTTGAATGAAGGAGCCTAAAAGGTAGTTTGAGAGGGATAAGAGTCTTAACAGATCAAAAAGTGGTCATCATCAATTAGTTGATAATAAAGGTGTTATAAATGTGATAAAATTATTTAGGTGTGTGATTTTTTGTTGAGTCATATATGGGGTTGGTGCCTACTTGAAATTTAGTGCTTGTTAAAGCCTAGTTGGGTTGGTGCTTACCTAGTTAGGGCTAGGGATCTATGTGGAGTTCATGCTTAAAAAAATTGTGATATTTTGAATTATAAGACTAAAGTAAATTTGTATGGATTATTTGGGTTTCTTTTGCTTGATTTTTTCTAACTCATATGTGTGTTTTTATGTTATGCTCATGTGAATGACTCTTTATGCATCGATATATGTTTGTATTGCTTTGATGGTTCAAGGAATGTTAAAGTGCATATGAAAAAAATGTTTTAAAATATTGATTCACCCCCATCTCAGTCATCATGTTTCTAGTAGATTTTCCCCATAGTTTTATTACCCTTGTGTGGGAGTGTGGAATCAAGATATTCCTCCATGATAGATTTAACTGTGGTATTTCTGCTTACATGGATACTATGATTTCATTATGTAAGACTTATAATGTGTAGAAAGGTCACATTATTCATGATGGAATAAAGGTTAGACCTCTCATGTATTACATGATGGTATGTTTTATAATCTCTCTCATGACTACTTATATAATTTATATCTCAATTGTTGTATGCATGTTTGTTTTTACCTATGGGAATGCTTTATTATGATTGTATGCTTATGTAAATAGATTCAAGGTTGGTAACCTCTTGAATTAGAGATGTTTGGTTGTCACCTTTTGAGTATCTATCTACCTAATCCCAAGACATATTGACTGATATTTACCTTTATTTTCCTTGAACCATGATGTGAAGATGCCTAGAGTTGGGACTCCTACTTGGGGGTGATTAGAGAAGTCACTTGGTGATGACAAAAGTTTGGGAGGTGAACCCACCTTGGTTTGGCCAAATTTTCACTTGCAGAAAAGAAGATATTGTTTTCATCTATTTAATTTTCATTATTTATTGTTTTGTATAATTTAATATATGCTAAGGATTAATTATTCTTAGTAAAACTTATTGTATTTTTGTAGTAATTATTAATTATGAGCTATGTGAGGGCCACTTTTATTATGTAAACATTATAGTTGTTACTATAGAGAACCATTTTTTATTTTACATGTTTTTTAGTTTATTAGGCCTACCTATGAGGGATTCTTGTTGAAAATGGAATTATAGTGAAGGATTGTACTTTCATGACTAAGTTTGGCCAAGTTAATGACCTTAATATATATAAGCCTATTGATGTCATTATGTTGAATATTTTATAAATGTTTGTTCATTGCATCTTGGATTATTTGTAAAGGTATTATCTTAAATGAACTATATAAATACATATGAAGAATGAGTCTTATATTAATTCATGTGATGTAGTTTACCTATGATTTGGAAGATAATGATTTAAAGTGTGTTACTTTTATGAATCTGGTTAGGTTAACCCAATAATAATATGGATTATGTTTAGCTAGCCTAGACTTAGTTAGCATTTTAAGCATTGATCATCTCCTTTTAATTTGAATGAGAGGAGTTAATGGAGTTGAATTTATCTAATAATGAAAGGAAATTATTAGTGTATCTATAAGATTATTATTGAGAATAACAATATAGCTTGCTAATAAGCTAATCATTAAAAGTACTCTAGTTATGTTTGAGTGTATTTTGATTCTTGGGAAGGAGTATGCATGTGGAAGAAATATCCTTTTTGACCTTATGTCCTCTCTTTTAAAATATAAATGGGTTAATTGATTTAATCTTGATAGAAGTTCATTATTTATGTCAATATCTCTCCTAATATTATCATAGTTATAAATTGGATTGAGCTTGAGTAAGGATTGAGTTGAATGTATCTTTTGAGGGTTGGATTGTTATTTGGAATAAATATTAATATGAATCATAAAATATTATTATGATGTCAAGAATCAAATGGATATCTATAAAATACTTCCTTAGGCCTTAGCAGTTGAGTAATTGCCTATATTGTGCCCTTTCTTCAGCTAGATCATTTTATGAAGTTGTTGAAGTTTTATTAAGATTGATTCTTTGGTTAATAATAGCTAGGTTAAAGCCTTTAGTTGGTCAAATAATTTTTTAGTAGAGGTTCCTAAATCATCATAACATGTTAAGGACAAGGATAGATAGGTTATACTTTAGTGCATAAGATATTGCATCATATTCATATAAAAGGTTGATATATAGAAAAATAACAAGCATGAATTATCATGCATTGAGAAGAAAGTAATAAAAAATAGTGATTCATTAACATAAATAGAGTATTCAAATTAAATTAGATAGAAAGTAATCAAAAATTATACATGAGAATGCATGAAAGGAACAAGGTAAGAAATCACATAGGTAACCATAACCTGATAAGTCTTTATTGATCTCTTTAAAAGTGTAACTCTATTCTTCTTAAAAACATAAGTATATAGTCATTTTATGCATATGACTGTTCATATTATTCTCATACATGGTGCCAAAAGTAGGGTTTGTTCATATTCTAGCCTATTATAAGTCATAGAGATAGGACAAAATAGACTTATATATGAAAAAATCAGTACATAATGTAGGAATATTAGACAAATATCCTACATAGCTTTATAATCCAAATTATTCTCCCAACACTTTCTTGGACTTAAAATTTTGTCTCATCTCAATATAACATTTTAGGATATCCAAAATTGCACATGAGTAGAGGCTAAAGAAATGGTTAGACCAGTAAGAATCATAGTGATCACTTAAGTTTCCATTTCTATTTTTAACTTATTGCACACTACTTATCTACCTTTTCAGGTTTTCAAATAAGTATCATACCAACATACCACCCTTTTAGGTTTTTAATAGACTGGCATAACTAGGTGGCCACCCTTTTTGGGTTTTCAACCATGCTAGCTCTACTTATCTTACTAAGTCATCCCCAATACAAAATCCTATGCAAAATATTTTACAAAATTTGTACTATGTGTTATATAAATTGATGGAGGTGGATGGATGAAAATGATGACTAACCAAAAGAGTCCTTAGCTTTGGAATATGTATCATTTCATTGAGTGATGATCTACTAAAGTTATAAAGGTAGCTTGTATGCAAGGTTTTTTATAATCTAGGAAATATTGCTAAAAAAGGGAGTTAGATTGGTCCTGTAAGCATGCCAATCCAACATGACTTCATGGATCATCCACAGTAGGGTGCACCATGGTGAATGGTATCCAATGATCTACTTGGGATTTATGTTATTAGTGATGCTCATGGATGTCTTGTTGTTGTTGACCCAATTTTAAATATCACCACTTAGGTACTCCATCTTGTTTGCATGTCATTAAGCTTGAATATTGATGAAGGAAATGCATAAAAGCTAACTCTACTAGTTTAGGATGTTATCACACATGTTATCCATGGAATTAAGTGAATCTTAAAGTGCTCCATATTTATCTTGTATAGAGATAATGTGGTTGCCCATAGTTGCTTTGGTGGTGGCAACCATGGTAAATTCTATGTTGGAACTAAGGAATTATCTAGTTATTGATTCCAATCTATAAAGTTTTACACAACCTATTATGCTTACAATGCAATAGTGTCTAGTATGCCCTGATACTCCTCTAGTAAAGTGATGAGGGTTATAAATTTAGTTTTGAAATCTTGTCTTAATGTGTCAACTACATAGAGTTTTTAGGTAATAGATTAGTATTTGGTTAACTTAGAGACAAGAGGTCTTGAGTCTTCATTGGTCAGACATGAATTGGTCCTTGATTGCTTGAATGAACAACTTGAGATAAGCATCTTGGATGAGTTTGGTAGCCTCTGGAGGTGATCCTTCAATTCAACATTATTTGCCTTAGATTGATCCATTTTTATCTCTAAAGAGGTGGCCTTATTCATAATAGACTCCAAAAATGTTGATGCACCCTCAAGTTTTTTCATTAATTGGAGTTATGATACATCCAATGATCTTTCCTACTAGAGGGGGAGTGATACCCATGTACTTGCAATTGTTTAAGGGTCTGGTTATAGCATAATCATAAATGGGAGAGAGAATGTGGTGTATTAGGCACCCATAGTTGGGACATTTTAGAGCCAAATTCCTCCCAAGGGTAATTTTGGAATTTTTGGACCTATTTGAGTTATAATTGGTTCTTCCTCTTATTCTAGATACTCTACTTTAGCCTATTATTTCTTAGCCTATTGTTTCTTAGGTACCTATTATTATTGCATCATGGAATCTATTTTAAGATTGAGTTATTGTGCAACATCTTTAGCCTATTTTATTTTAACCTCCTCCCCCAGTCTCTTGTTTAGTTCTTGTGTAGATTACTATTTGGTTTTTTCTTCCTTTGCTTTCAACTATTGTCCATGTTCTTCTTTATCTTTCTTTTGTTCTTCTAGGGTCATAGCCTTGGCTTGTTCATCCATAGCCTATGTTCATGTTTATGCCTATGCGTGTGCCTAATATTAGTGTAGGGCTTCATATTATTCTTCCTTATTCTTATTTATAGCTTCCTTAAATTGTTTTTTTGCATATGTGGCTTGTTCTGTTACCTATTGTGCCTATGCCATTACATATTGTTTCTATTTTTCTTCTTATACCTTAGTTTTGGTAGTGAATTAAGCTTATTTATCCCTTTTATACTTATGATTCTTAGACTTGTTTGGTTATATTGACATATCATTTTTCCTTCTTAGCTACCTATAAATCCTTCTATCAATTAGCCTCTACATCTTGGGTGTTTTATGAAGACTCAACTTATTCATCTTTTAAACTATCTTATTATTATTTTTGATCTTGTTCATTATGTCATTATTTATCCTCTTTTATAACTTGTCATTCAATTACATGAGTTTCTTCTTCACTTAAGGCCAATTATTATTCTATTATGGGTTATGCAGGTGTGAGCTCTTCAACCTCATGGGCCTGTGGTGATGGTAGTGAATCACTTGGTTGGACTACAAACTTGGAAACCTATGATTTTTTGTATCCCAAGGTGACCGCCCTACGTTTGGGTGGTGGTGAAATGGAGGATGGAGTATGTTATAATTCTTTTTTAGTGGTTGGTCGACTGAATGTGCCTTATTCAAGGATAGGTGAGACCCTCACTTTATTCTTGGTTTGTGGTCAATGCACAAGTAACTATGGTTGGATTTTGAGAAGAGGTATAAAGACATCTTCAATTATAAATGTAGTAGAAAGTTGTTGTTGAAATAAGTGAAACCTTCATTATATCTAATCCACTTATTCTCATATAGGGCCAATGATGATGAATGCAAGGCATGGTATTAGGTCCATCAATAGATTTGGAATAACCTTTTCACACACTTAGACCATGCACACATCCTTCTAGAAGAAGAATTCTTTCTCCTTATCGATGTCATATAAGTTTCTGGCCATGTCTGTAATCATTACCTAGTAGACTTATTATTCATCCATTCCCATCTATGGAAGGTCTCACAAACTTGTAATCTAGGGAACCTTAAGATCATTTAGCTAGGTTACCATGCTCTTTGTATTGTACTTCAATAGAGGAGATATAGATTGATGATCTATGGAAAGATTGCACTTTCCCTTTTATAGTGGTGAAATAGTGGCTTCTTCTTATTGCTATACTACAAGGATGGATACACCAGGTGGTATGGATTTTAGTGGTGTTGCACACTTGGTTACAAAATATTTTTATTTGGAAACTTTGGTTTGTGCGATAGACATGGTGATAAATAATGGTATAGGTCTAAAGTGAGACCTTGGTAGCTCATGGATATGTATGAAGACACCTTTTAGTATTAGGGTGATAGAAGCATATTGGTCCAAGTACTACATTACATCTAGTGATACTTAAGGATGTGTGGTAATCAATTTCAAGAACTCCTCCTACCATGCTTTTAATTTATCCTAATGAGCTAGGGATCTATGCTCAAGTGTCTAGATCAAGTTGGGAAATTGTTGCATTGGCCAACATTCAATGTCAAGGTGTACCTCTTCCTTTGAGGACTTCCATTGTGTAAAGCATAGAATAAAAATGAACAACTTGTAATAGAATGTTTGCTTAGGTGATGTGTGGTACTTATTAATGTTTGTGAGTAAATCTAACACAAAGTATTATATCAAAATAAAGTACTCATTCTATTGGTTCATGTGGTGGGATATGTCCACGACCCTTTTTGGAATTTGCTTTATATACTTAGTTGTCTACAAGAACATCCATGTGATGCATTTGATGAGGACATGCACTGGTTCATCATGATATTACTCAATTGGGATCCTTATGGATCCCAAAACATATAAATCTCTAACCTCTTATAGAATATGCATCATGCTCATATTATATGGAGCAAGAAAGTTTCCTTACATGGGCATGACCAAATCCCATACCATGGCTTCTATGTTAATGACAACCATAGTGTCTGGTCCAATGTACATGTTGCCATTATTGTATTGGTCAAGAAAGACTTGAACAATCTTCCCCAAGTTTATAAAAGTGGGAATTCAAAGTTGGCACTTGATGTTTGTATTATGAAATTGATGGGGGGCTATGAGAGTGAGAAGTTGTGTAACATTGATGGGGCTTGGGAAAAATAGATTCTACTCTACTAATTAAATAAAATCAAATGGCTCTAGATCATTGAATTTTATCTACCATAAAGCCATATTGATGCCCATTATTCTTTTTATGTGTCTATCATCCCATGATGAGTTATGAAGTATCCTTGACTATTAAAGTGATGAATTTGACACTATAGTGGCTCTCTATGCAATAAAACTAGCTCATCTCTTTGAAATTGTAGGTCATAAAAATATTTTCAAGGATGAAATGCAAACTTGGTTAATGATCTTAGGCCACTTGTTGGATTCTATGAAAATGTCACAACTAGCTATCCCTTCAACATGAATGGAATTATTGATGTGGAAAATGTTATTTGATCTAGAAACTAAGACATTTAGTCATCGGTACATATCTAGAGATAAACCATTATGCTCTTTGTTTTCCATATAGGAGTATGAGTAGATGATGTTGATGGGTTAATAATTTGTTAAGGATTAAGTCAATCAAACCTTGGATCTAGCATTAACTTCTTGGGGAAGACTATTATACAGTGAAGATATTGTTTATGTGACTTATCTATACCTTTCCTAGACTTAATTTATTTATTTTTCTCCTACTAACATCTATGATGATACACATGAATTATCTTGTGTATGGTTGTCACATGATATACTTGGTATCTTGGTTCTCAAATGGTAGTTCTCAAATGATAGTGAAGAGATCATCCACAAACACACACAAATAGAAAAATAAACATACAAAAACATGAATGAAATAGAAATCCTAATCTACTTAGTACTACTTATCACCTACTCACATAGAAAGATGAGATCAATTAATATTATTGGTAGTAGGGCTTAAGCCTACAGCCATTCACCCACCTTGACAAAATAGTTCCATATAGATCTCTCAAAAAAATGGTTCCTTGTTATGATATTTCATGTATAACATAAGGCCCTTTCCATTAAATATGTAATTTACCTAAAAATGCTCTAAAATGACTATCATATAATAAAATTGGTTGATCTCTATGAAATTCCTTATGGTGAAATTACTATCATGCCATGCTTTTTGGCTCTACTTATAAACTTCCTACATCTAAGATGCTCTACATTATTATTCATCCATACTATCTAGTTAAATAAGTTTATTGGTGAGGCACTCATGATGCCCTATTCTAATGATAATTGTAATGCACAAATTTGGAACTATGTATTCCATTAGCATAACTACTTCAAGCCCATAAACCAACTAGAATGGAGTAAAATTGGTAGCCCACTTATAGTACATACGATATGTCCATAGAATCACAAGAATGAGATCTTCCCAATCACACCTCTTGACATCATAGATATTTTTTAACATTTGACCCAAGACTTTATTAGAAGCCTCATATTGGCCATTAGACTATGGATGGTATGTAGTAATTTTATGTTGAAAAATCATGAATTTCTTAGTAAGAGCCTTGATGGTGTTATTTAAAAAGTGCACCCCTCAATCGATAATGAGCTTGGTGGGACATATAAACCTTATAATAATGTTCTCATATAGAAACTTTGTCACATCCTTCACACCATAGCTAGGTATCACAATAGCTTTAACCCACTTGCTAAAGTAATCTACTATAGTGATAATATACCTTGATTTATTGTGTTTACTTGATAGATTGATAGGTCTGACAAAATGAATGCCCCATTATTCAAAATATTATTTAGATAACAAATGTGCATCCTAAAAAAGATTCAACCACCATAACCCACTCTATAACCAATTTATGTTAGTAGTTTCTCTAGTAAAATACTCTCCTACTATTCCTTGGTGTGCCTCCTATAAAATCTATTGTCTTTCATGTTCTATAACTACTCTATGCAGAATTTAATCCTTCCCCAAATGATACAAAATCCCATTGATGATGGTGTATGGTAGAGCTCTAGTGACAAATTGATTCTTATCTCTTTCTTTAAAATGCATAGGGAATATTCCTTATTGGAGGAAACTAGAAATTACTTCTAAATTTTTAGGGATTGTAGAAACATGAAATAGGTGAGCATCAAGAGAATCTTCCTATAGTTTTTTTGTATCTTCACCATTGGGAATGTGACTAAGATAATCCAGCCCTGCATTCTCTCTACCTAGTTTGATGTTAATGTGAAATTGGAATTGTTGAAATAGCATAAACCATATAGAAATGAATCCTCAAAGAATTGTATTATTGTTAAGGTAACACAAATCTTGATGATTCATGAAAAATTCAAATGGTGTCACAAGAAGATAGTGTCAAAATTTCTATAGTGTGAACACTATAACTAGTGTTTCTCTTTTAGTTATTGTGTAATTTTTTTCTATATCAGGAAAATTTCAAGTTAAAAAATGAATGGGTGGTCCATCCCACCATCTCTTAGCTGTGCAAGCAAAAAAAAAACTATGATAATCAAAGCATCAACATGAACATGAAAGGGCTTACTATAATCTAGAAAAATGAGGATAGGTATAGTAACCAATATTTGATTTAGTTTGATAAAGGCTTCTTAGCACTTAGAAGTCTAGACAAACTTCACACTTTTGTGTAATAAATATTCCAATGGAGTTGAAATGGCTGCATATCCATTGGTAAACATCTAATAATACCATTTATGGCCAATAAAAAATTGCACTTTTATGGATCTGACTGGTGGAGGCATGCTCAAAATGACTGTAATTTTGGCTTGGTCTATCAAAATGCCTTCATTACATACTATGTGACCTAGCAGGACACCAAAAGGTGTAAAGAATAAACATTTTTTTAAATTTAGATAAATGCATAGAGCTTAGTAGCATTCTAGCATGAGGAATAATTTAGACAAATGTTCTTTAAATAAAGAAAATATTACCCAATCATTGAGATAGACTTCTAAAATGTCTTGAATAAAATATTTGAATTTAGTCACCACTACATGAGAAAAATTCTAGGTGCATTCTTGAGGCTAAAAGGCATTACCTTGTATGCAAATGATCCCCATTCAATGGTAAAATTCATTTTAGCTCTGTATTCTTCTACAATGGGTATTTATGATAGCCACTGAAGCCATCCATGATAGATTAAACTTCATGTCCTATGAAAGATTCTAAAACTTCATTTATGAAGGGAATAAAAAATGTATCATTCATGCATGTATCATTCAAAATTTTATCATCACCACATACTTTGATCTCCCCTATTTTCTTAGGTTGCATTACCATGGGATTAACCCAATTGACCTTTTTTATAGGATAGTTTATACCTATGACTTACATTTTATCGACTTCATCCTTTATAAAATTAAATTCATGTTTGGATTCAAATTGTATGGCCATTTATTTATGGTTCATGTGCACTCTTTGAGTTTAATATGCATTTTTCCTAGAGATGGATCAACTCCTCAGACCTCTAAAAAATTAGTGGGAAATACATCTTGATAATCTCATAGGGGTTTCATAGCTTTAAAAACTTTAGCTTCTATCCAGTAATCACATTTATGTTCTAGTTTGGGAACCTCCTTAGTTTTGATGTTTGTTACATGATTTTTAATGGGATACTTGTAAATATTCCATTTTTCATCATCAATAGATTCTTGTATCATTCATTGCCTTTATTTTTCTAGAAATTTTATTTTGTGTATCTTGTCTTCTTCAATAGCTTTTAAATCGAGGTCCTTTACTAGTTCTTATTGGTCATTCATGTTTAAATAAATTACATAAATCAGTATCACTGTTAGTATCTAAATCTTAAATTTCTTCATATTCATCTTGTATTCAATGGCATGGTTGCATGAGAGTTTGTTCTTATTTCTTGGTAGCTTTATATCTTTGTAATTCTATATTTAGATCAAAAGTTGTGTTCTTATGCATAGTGTATTTTGTCACAGTGATTAAATATTTTATTCACCCATGGGATAAGAAATTTTTGATTTTTATTATTGCATTATGAACTAGAGGGTTCTCATCTTAAAAAAATGTTTGTATGAAGTCACTTTGTACATGCACCTAATTCTTTATCCCCCCTTTTACACTCTTGATGCATATACCATGTTGATGGTAAAAGAGCCAATTTACAATGAAAGATGTGAACCCAATAATTTAGTACCACATGTTCTTTAGTCTAGATATCAACACATTTATGAATATGGATTTTAAAACACTAACCTTATTAGAAAAAAGTCCAATTGCTTCTAATGACCTATTTTAGTTGGAACATATTATTCATGAGTTCATACACATCATCCTAATCAAGTTAATCATTTCCATGAATTACCCACCATGTTGATATCACATATTTAAAATCATAATTCAAATCACTAACCCATTGACTAATGATAGGTACATGAACTTATATTTAAAGAATGAATTAATTGATATCCTCAACCACATAGTATACAAGATGTTATCTCTCATGTGCAAAGACCATTATCATAGGTTAGAGTTCATGATCACCATGAGCCTAGTTGGTTAGGTGCATGTCTAAGTCTCCATTGATAGACAAATATATTTCCTAATGAAAAGTGCCTTCTCTGGTTGGCTTGATATAATACTACACATGATCATCTACTTGATAGAGAAAGTTAACTTCTAACTGAGTAGGGGATTTAACAGACATGGATGCACAATATTTTATGGCAAACTAGGTTACCAATGATTAAATAACTACTTTTTCAGGATTCCATTATTTATATGTTTTCAACTATTGAGTGAGTAAATATTATGCCTAAGTTTTAGTATGCTCATACAAGAATTTGTACTTAGATACACATAGAGCTTTTGGGTTCTCTTCAGAGTTTATCTTCATCCAGCTAGTTTCTTGAATGACAAATGGAGAATCTTGTTTAGATAGAATGTAGGGTTTGTGTGCCCTATTTAGAGGAATGATGATAACCTTATCTTCTTTATGCCTCTAATTTATTTTACATAGTATTGATAGTCATTTGACCATCATATGCCCATGTCTTACCAATCAACATAAGGTAATGTGTTGTTGTTCTCTATATATCTATGACTTCAATGTCACCTTATAAGGGTAGTTCTACAACTTTTATCTCAAAATATTATAATCTACCAATAATCTCAACTCTTTCATATTTGGATAAGCTCAAATTTACTAGGCTATAACTTTAAACTAGACATCTAATAGCCCCTCCCATGTAGACCTAGGAATCATATTGACTATGATACCAAAATCAAAGATAGCATTTGGAATTTCATATCCTAAAACTTCAATGTTGATTCATGCATCTAAATCCCATGGGTTTTTTGTTTTGATGTACCAAACAAGCTTTTCTATCTTTTATTACCTTCATTTTGCACACTCCAATAGATTATGTAGCAAGTTTTTAATATTCTGAGAGATGTGTTCATTACATGATGTGCCTAAAAGTTTTAGTATATTTATTAGTTTAGTAAAAAATCCATCTTGATGAATAATGAACATGATCTAGACATAAATTTAGGCATTTATTGCTATAACATCTCTTTCAATAGTGTCTTGACATTGAATGTTTTTCAACATCTATGTAGCTTCATACATGAGCCCATTTTCTATAGCTAGGTCTAAGAATTTGTCCTATTTTTAATTTTAGATTCCTTAGTCCTAAGGCATTTCAAGAGGACAAAACCCTCTTTCTATGTGTTGGTGTCATGTAATAGTATTTAGGAAGGCATATTCCTTGGGTTGTGCATTCACCATATTCACATTCCTAATAACCCTATCCTTTATTTTATTTTCTAAGATAAGACAATCTTTTTTTCTGTGCTAGTAATTTATTCTATAGTATGCATAGTAAGACTATCTCTGGGGATTCAAAGGGAAATTATGTTGCTCATGATTATACTCTCCACACAAATAACATTACAAGGGAGAGAGTTGATAGTTATTTTCTCTACCACCATGGTAACCTCATCTTTATCCACCCCTAGATCCTCCTCTTTTAGATTGATAACCTCCTATATACCTTCCTTATTTCTAAATTATGTTCCAATGCTGATGTTATTGGGTATTATATCTAATTCCAAATTATTGTTGTGCAACTAGTGGAGTCCAACTAGTTTACTACTACCACATCATTATTGGGATCCATGGTGTTGCATGTTGGTATTACAGTGATGGTGGTGTATAACTTGATTAAGGAGGGGTCTAACCAGATAAACCTTGAGGATAGTACTATGGAAAACTAGGAATCCATTATGGACCTATTTGGGTTGCACAACCTTTATAAATTTCTATGTCTAGAATCATTTATTTCACCAAGGACACTTACTACATAGGGATAGTGAATACATTTTTGTGATGTCTTTTTTAAGCTCCTAAAAATCCCTAAAATTCTTTTCATCATGATTGTATGACTTATATAAATTATAATATAAGTTATATAGGTTCTTTAAATATTTCTACAAGAGATGACACAATGTTGTTGCATGCCATACCACTTGGTAACTTTCACAAAAAATTGTCTTGATCTTAGGATAATCATTCTTGTGATGTCATTATTTCCCAAACTCCATAAACCATAGATTTAACTTAGGCTTATCTACCTCATGATATTGATCCATTATCTTCATAAAATCTTGTAATTTATTTTCAATTTTAGAATTTATGATAGGAGCTTCCCCATAGTCTTTAATTTGTTCTAATCATAGGGTAGTATCTCTAGCATCTACTTTAATAACATATTGATTATGTGAAATAGTAAATCTAATTCTGGGATGTAGTCTTTGATAAACCATGAAACTTTATCTTTGTATATTAAGGCAAATTATAACTTATTTATAACATCAGAGAATCTATGATCATAGTCACAGACTGATTCTCCCAACTTCTGCTTTATCTCCTTTAAGTCTTGAATAGTCTAATTTGTACATGTATTTATCTTGAACTATATGATGATCCATTCCTTAACTTGTTGTATAATTTCCTATTGAATTTATCTATGATACATAAACTCAAGTGTTCTTCCATTTAGTGCTCCTATTAGTTTGTACTTTTTGTTTAGCTTGCCATCTCATTTCACAGGTTAGCATTATTTAGGGTCTGTAAAACCATCATATATCACCAAATTTATAAATTCTCCTACAAAATACATTATATACACTAGTATCAAGTAGATATTATATGTAATTATTACAAGAGGAGGTTGTATTCTATGTGATATTGCTTGCATATTACAAAGATTTATCTATGCACTAGGAGAGTCAACCTATGCACTATATTTTTATATTTTTTTCTTTTCTATGCTTGGTTTCAACAAATCCTATGGACTTAAAAGCATTTAAAATTTATGTTTCAATTTTATTACCCCAATTATGCTCTTTTTCTAAAAATATACCTTCCCAACTATTATCTTCTTGTCCTCCTGATTGAAAAATTCTACTGGAATATAATAAATTAGGTTGTGGGGATGTGTGCTCTTCTAGTGAATGATTATTTCATATAAATTATTATTATTATATGATTGAAATTTAAATATTTTCTACTATTTTCTACTTCTTTACTTAATTCTACATGTCCTTTTTCTCATAATACCCATTCCTATAGCTATGCACTACATCTATCATTTGACTACTCTATATTTACACTATTTTTGCATTCTTCTTCCAACATATCTTATTATCCTCCTTCTTAATAATTTATTCATTTATTAAAAAATTAATCATATTCTTTCTCCATCATTCATTCTTCAAGTCTTTCATCTCGCTCATCACGTCTTCTTACTCATTCATATTCTATTTTATTGTTATTTTTAATTCTACTTGCAGCTACTTGGGTATTTGATGCAGGGGCATCCTATAAGGAACCAAAAATTGATTAATTTTTACACTAAGGTAGTATATTAAGTGTTTTATAGGAACTATAGGTTTTAAATAGTCTTAATGTGTAGTCTATATAGTCACAAGGTACATAGAATTTGAATTTTGGTTTTTCTTGTGAAAAACTCTTTTTGGAAAATTTAAATGTTGTCAAGCCTTTTTAAGGAATTTTAAATGTTTATGAAGGTGGTGAGATGTTAAAAAACATGTATAATGGGGTTTGATATTATATAAGCTCCATGAAATGTTTTTAATCTATTGTCATGGTTCTAGACAGTTTATATTATGTAAAAATCAAGACGATGCAAGGTTAAAAAAAAGACCTCTCTGAGGAAAAGGAGTCAAGAAGTAGTTATGCATATTTTTAGGATATATAGGAGTTGGTTTTGGTTTTTAAAACCTCATATTCCATTTGAGGTAGACAGATAAATGTATGAGAGGAGTCTTGAAAGTATTGAATTGATTATTTTAATCCCTATTATAAGATTGTGATATGTGTATATGGAAATTAATTGTGATCAAAATGACTAAGGAGATTCAATTATGTATTTTTTATGAGGACTGATATATGGTCTGGTGAGTTAATCATTTTTTTATAATCATTTTTTTTGAGTAAATACTTTTAAGAGATAAAGGAAAGAGATAACCTTTGTGAAGGTGGTATAAAATAGGCCCCTATTTCTGTTAAAAATGCTTGTTTATAGACTCTGTAACAACATTTGATTAATATATATGGATTTATAATCCATTTCCATGGTGTTTTAATGAATTTTTTTATGTATTTTATTACTTATGTTTTAAGAAACAAGAATTAAAATACCATTTTGAAGACTGGTCCTATAAACCCTATTGTTTTCCTATATATTTCAAGAACTATGCAATTGACTGTATTATTGTATAAAGGCATAGAGGTTGGAACCCATTTACCATAATTTTTGAATGATTTGGGAAGTATATTTAATTAATTTCACATCATTATAACCTTTTTTTCATATATAATAGTTTGTGTTGTCAAATTGTGACATAGGCCTGTAGAACATATAATTTCTTGCACAATAATTTGCCTTTTGATGTAGAACCTTGGACAACGAATAGATAAGAAACATAAAATTATTAGAATAACATAATGAGGTCAATATATGCATAATAAATCATTTATATAATGTTTAAAACCCTTTTAATTATCACAATTAATTTTTCTTTACTCTTGGGCTGAGATAGAGCCATGAAAGCCCTAAACTTGGGTTTCTTCCATATCTACTATTCCAACCATCAAAAATTTATAAAAATTTGTATAAAATCTATATTTGAGGTTATTTAACTAAATATAAAGGTTTAATAGAGGTAATAACCCTTTAATATATAATTTTGTTAACTATGTTGTGTTTAGGCATGAGGACTCCTAATTGGGGAAGGCTAATAGCTAGAAAGTGGGTCTATAAGTGGACTTAAGCCTTGGAAATTTGTATATAGGTGGGTATCCATAGAGGGTATCCAAAAATATATTTGGTTTGTCTAAAATCCTTGTCATTTTTCCATATAAATAATAAATTAGAGTAAATAGGGATACAAGGACTATGAGTAGTGTAGATAGAGTTGTGTTAAGGAATGAGTTGAAACTTGGAAAGGGTTGGCAGAGTTGATGAGTGGGAAGAGAGGGTTAATAAGACCCTATTAATCAAGACCAAATCATTCAAAATCATAAGAAAAATAGGTGAATCTCAATACCATTATATGAAGAGTGAGCCTAAGAGCCATTATCAAAGGAAGTGGATTTAGAAACAAGGTCAAGTGAGACAAGTAGTTGTATGCTCTACATTAGTATTCTTCTATTTACTCCATATATTCTATTGTCATAGTTCATGTTATGAATATATACTTTTATTCTAAATCTTCTTCCCTCATATATCCATTCTTGATTCAGGTTCAAGCCTTATCTACTCATCTAATAATCATTCATTGTCATGTCACACATACCTCAATACACCTGAATTGACTACTCCATATTGGCTAGAGTAGGAACCATGGCCTTGTCCATAACCAATATATTTATAAGGATAGGTTGTCATTGCAAAAATTTCCCTCTAATTCCTCTGACAAACAAGTCTTGTGCAACTTCAAAATCTATATATCCTTTTACTACAAACTTCATTATATATCTATATATAGTAGTAATAACTCAATAATCTATTGATCTTGTCTAGTTAGTTTCTAATTTTTATAGCCATTTTATCTTTTCTTCAATATAGATGATTGTTTCTTCCATTCTTGGGTTAAAACAATAGTATTCCAACTATGCTAACTAATTATCTAAAAATTCAAGAAACTCGTACCAAAATATTTTATAAATATCTCCATAAATATGTTCTCAAATGATTTATTGTATGAAAATACCAATCCATTTTGATTCTTCTTCTACAAAATTACATACTCTTTGGTCTAACCATGTATCCATATATCTCTATCCTAGTAACCATCTTAGGTTAATTTACTTCAAAATGAGTACTCCATGCTCACCACACCATTTTTATCAAAGGTTCTTAAAGCATCAAATAATACTAAGGATGAGGATAACTAGGTTATACTTTAGTGCATAGGATATTACATCGTATTCATATAAAAGTTTGAAAAATAGAAACATAACAAGAATGAATTATCATATATTGAGTGAATGTAATAAAAACAAGTGATTCATTAACATAATTAGAGTATGTTAAGCATGAAATATACTAAGAGTGGGGGTGAATTAGTATATTATATATATTTTACTTAATCTGATTTCTTTTCTTTAGCCACTTAATCACAAATTTAATATATGCAATAAAACTAAAACAATAATATGCACCACACAAGAGAGAGATATACACCAAATTTTTATGTAGAAACCCAAAGTGGGAAAAACCATAGAGAAAAATCTCAAGTATATAAATGAGCACCAAATAAAGTTACAAAGTTTGTAAGCACCAACTTACAAGAGCACCAACCCCTTTACTGATCGCCAACCCAAAAGAGCACCAACCCCTCTTGTGTATAAAACATAACTATCTCTCAATGTTGCTTACTCAACAAATGATAGAACTCTATAATATCTCCTCATTTTTTCTCTTTGAAAATAAATACAAACCATGCACTCTCTTTCATATTTCAAATGGCTTCTCAAGCCTTTATTTATAGCTTTCCAAATGACCTTTGGCATTCACCCTTTGTGACCCTTCAATCATCATAGAAAATGGTGCCAAACTTGCATGACCCTTTGTATCTTTGCATTTGAAAAGTCATATGGTGACCCTTCATAAGTAAATGCATCATTTCCTCTTTTGTCTTTATCTTGGTGACTTTTCATATTCCTCAAAGTGTCCCTTCATGGAAAAATACACCATACCCTCTTTTGTCTTCACATGGTGACTATTGGAATTCTTCAAAATGACTCTTCATGAGAAAATGCATCCCATTCCTCATTTGTCTTTATCCCATGACTCTTTGACTTCTCCATGGGCCCTCTTTTGAATTATATGGAACCAAAAATATATTAATTAATATTAAATAAATATTAACACACATTAGCTAAGATATGAATATTAGAAACACCATTGAATGCTATGGGGCCTTTATCACCAATAATATAAGACCTTTGACATCAATGACAATATTTTCACCAATATTCCCCTTTATCATTGATGGCAACCTCAAACTAAAACTACCACATCCTGAAACCTATACTACACATGTCAACCTACACATACTACCATCTAAAAAACATATAGTAACTCCCCCTTACTATAGCAACATGTACCTATTCCCTATACCTATTTCTACACCTTTACTTGTACATGTACCTATTTCTAGTCTTCTCCCCTTTTGACATTAATAGAAATGGACCTACTTAGAGCTAATATTTAGCTACCCCTCAATTGATGCTGATCCTCAATGGTAATAATTAAATTAAATTACTCCCAACTTCTCCTTTAGATACTCAAATGTGTCTTTTTATAGTGCCTTTGTGAAAATATCTACAATCTACTCTATAGTATTGATATATTCCATCTTAACTTGTTGATCTACAACCTGCTCTCTTAAGAAGTGATATCTAATGGGAATATGTTTTGTTCTTAAATGCATCACTATATTCTTCAAAATATTAATAGTACTTGTATTATCACAAAAAATAGAAATAGGTTCATCATATTTTACCTTGATATCTTCTAGATATTGTTTCATCTAAATCACTTGAGTACAACATAATACCACTATAATATATTCTACTTCAACTATAGAAAGTGATACTAAATTTTACTACTTGCTTAGCCATGATACTAAGCTATCACCAATGAAGAAAACTCCTACACTTTTACTCTTTTTATCATCCAAGCAACCTACCTAATCTAATTATATATAAGTAACCAAAGTGAAATCTCTACCTATGGGATACCATAATCCATAATCTAATGTCCCATTGATATATATGAATATTCTTTTTACCAATTGAACATGACTATCTTTTGGAGATGACTGATATCTTGCAACCATACCTACTTCATGCATAATTATTGGCCTCAATACTATCAAATATAAAATACTACCAATCATAGATCTATACAAAGATTGATTTATAATACACAAATCTTCATCCTTACTCACTTTATTTCCTATATATATTGGTGTGTCAACTGGTGCACAATCCTCAAAACCAATTTTTTTCAATATTTCCTTGGCATATTTAATTTGAGATATAAAAATTCCTTTATCTAACTAAAATATTTACAACTCTAATAAAAATGACAATTCTCCAAACATATACATCTCAAATTCTTTTTGCATATTATCAAAAAATTCTTTTATCATCTTTTCAATGTTTCTTCCAAAAATGATGTCATCAACATAGACTATAACAATCAATTCATGCTCACATTCTATTTTGATTTAGAGATTACTATCAGAAAATCCTCTCTTGAAACCTTGATCCTATAGGTACTTATCAAGTCTTGCATACCAAGCTCTAGGAGCTTGTTTCAATCCTACAGTGCTTTTTTCAATCTACATACATGGCTACTAATGTTTGAGAGAATAAATCCCTCAGGCTAATCAATGTAGACCTCTTCTTCTAGATTCTTATTTAGAAATGTAGATTTGACATCCATCTAAAACACTTTGAAATTTTTAAAAACTACATATGCAAGAAACATTCTAATAGCCTCTATCCTTGCCACTAGTGCAAAAGTTGCTTCAAAATCTATTCCCTCAATCTGAGCATATCCTTTACATACTAATCTTGCTTTATTTCTAATCACTTCTCCATTTTCATTCAACTTATTTATATAAATTCATTTTATTCCTATCATAGTATGATCTTTTATTCTAGGCACTAATTCCTAGGTATCATTCTTTTCTATGTAATTTAATTCTTCATCCATTGCCTTAACCTAATAATTATCATGTCTAGCTTCTGAAAAATTTATAGGTTGAATTTTGGATAACAAAGAGAAATTAACTTGCTCATATTCACTTACCATCATTCTTCTAGTGAAAATTCCTTCATTTATGTCCCCAATGATGTCACTTTCATTATGATTTCTTTGGACATATTTGGATGGAGTTTCGGTGTCCTTTTTCTCCTTCTAATCTTCATCTAATTCTTAAATATTCCTCTTTAATTATTTTAGGAATGTCTATTGGATCATTAATTATTTTTACTCCTATCCTGACACTTGCACTTTTAACAATTTTCTTGGTTCTTTTGTTATAACATTTATAAGCTTTATTTTTGCAATAATAACCAAGAAATATACCTTCATCTTCTCTAGATTCAAACTTACATAGTTTTTCTTTAGTTCTCTTTATGAAGCATTCGTTGTTGAAAACTCTAAAATAATCAACTATTATTAGTTTGTCTTTCCATACCTCATAAGGAGTCTTGTCACTATTGACTATTAATAATGATTTATTATGAATATGCATTACTGTGGAAACTGTCTCTCTCCTATATTTATCTAGCCATCTCCTAAACTTTTTTATTTCTCTGTTCAACTACTCCATTTTGTTGTGGGGTTCTAGCTGCTAAATAATGTCTCTTTATTCCATGGTCTTCACAAAACTCAATAAACTAATCTAACATGAATTCTCCTCCTTGATCTAATCTTAGACTCTTAATATTCAAACTAGTTTCATTCTCAACTAATGATTTAAATGCTTTGAAATGTCTATAAGCTTCTAATTTTTTCTTTACAAACATTACCCAAGTCATACATGAAAAATCATCAATAAGCAACATGAAATATTTCTCACCTTGATTACTTTTATTTTTTATAGGTTCACACATATTAGTTTGAACAAGCTCTAACATCTAAGTCAACGAGTACTCTTTTGTTTTGAACCACCTTCTAGCCTACTTCCCATGTTGACAAGGTTCACAAAGTGTGTCAGATGGCTTTGTAATCTTTATAAGATTTTTGATTGCTTGCTTTTTTTTATGTTGATAAGATTGTCAAAATTTATGTGTCCCATTCTCCTATTCCATATCCAACTTTATTCAATCTAACTCAAACAACATCTTTGACCTTTGATGTCTGATAACATATATAAATTATTGCCTGTTCTCCGAGCATCTATAACCAACACATCTACATCTTTCCACCTAATTTCACAACCTTTTACATAAAACTTTAGTGTGTGTCTCTAATCACACATTTGAATTACACTCAAAATATTATTCTTAAGACCTTTTACATATAAAATATTTTTAGTTTTAGTTCTACCATTATCCAAACTTAGTGTACCTTTTTTGGCAAATTTGGTAGTAGTATTATGTCTGAATTTCACTATGACACCATGGATATTCTTTGAGGTTATGAACTTGATTTTATCTCCTGTCGCATGCCTCTCAAATCCACTATCAATCAACCATGGATTTTCTTCATTTCTTTCACACAAATTTGTTTGTACCAACATAGATTTTTTAGGTTGTATCTTCTACCATGAACCTATCTAAACTTTATTCTTGATGAATGGAGCCTTAAAACTCTAGTCCTTCTTGACTAACTCAAACATGCATATATATTAATAAGATATGTGTATGATGTTATTTCACTTGTAACATATTATGACACTCATAATTAAATCCTGATAGAGGAGCAAAAGAGTTGTGGCTTCTACTTGACTCTGAATGACTTTCCTTCTCCTTATTTCTAAAATTGTTAGCCCATTTTTTTCATTCTATTTTATTATGACCATATCCATTACAATAAAAATAGTAACCATAAAACTAGATTTGTTTATGTATCTCTAACTTGATTTCCTTTTATATCTCTATTCCCTTTAGCCTTCATTGTTTGAGATGTCCTATGTATTCTTAACTTCTTCCCTTTTTATTTCCTCTTTTGTAAGAGCTTCATCATAGCTCTTTATTTTTATCTTGTCTGTGAAAGTAGTGGCCTCCCCTTTCTCTTTTCAAATCTAATACCTATCTTATCTGACATTAATCTTTGACTTTCTAATATCTTATTCGACATATTAGTGTTATTTTTTGATTTTGAATCATTCGCTACTCTATCATTGATTGATTTATTTGTTTTCTCAAGATCTAATTTTAAAGAAGTAATTTCAATCACATACCTTTCACATTCTTTACATACTTTTTAAAACTATGCTATTAGATCTTTTTCATTCTTCTTGGCTTCTTCAAAGTGTACTTTTAGATCTTCAATTGTTTCCTTTGACTCTTTTTTATTTTTCTTGATCTGGATGTTTGATATTTGATTCTTCTTCTCAAGAGATTTTAACTCTTCTAATGCACAAATGAGTTCTCCTTCCAAATTCACTTTGGCTTCATCATGTTCTTCTTCTTGATCATCTGTAATTTTGCTTATGGAGGCATCTTCATGTATGGATATGAATAAAATTTATTTTTCTTTTTAATCACTGACTCCACTATCTTCAACTGAGCTATGATCTTTAGAATACAAAATATTCTTCTCGAATCCCTTCTTGAATTTTCCTTTGAAATTCTTCTTGTATGTAGACTTTCATTATTTATTGTCACAATTACCCTTATCTAGGCATTTAGCTACAAAATTTCCAATCTTTCCATAATTAAAACATTTAAAAGGTAATTTTCCTTGATATTTACCTATGCCCTTTTTCAGCTTGCAAATGAATAGAGACCTATTATCATCTTCATCATCTCTAGAACTATCACTTGATTCTTGAATCTTGGCCTTATCTTTATTTGATGAGTTGAAATTAACTTCTCTCTTTGAGGGTTTCTCTTGTTTAGTTTGAATCTCATATATTGTAATAATACCATGTAGCTCATCCATCTTTAGCTTGGATAAATTTTTCATCTCTTCAATTTCCAAAAAATTTGCATCATATCTCAATGGTAGAGATCTCAAAACTTTTTGAACCACAATTGATTCTTCTAACATTTCTCCAAGACCTTGAATCTAATTAACTATTTGATAAACCCACAAAAGATAACTTGTTATATTTTCTTCCTCTTCCATCTTCAAACTCTCAAACTATCTTCTAAAAGTCTAAAGCTTAGCTTGTTGAACTTTTTCATCACCTTTGTAAATATTCTCAAGATTTACCCAAGTTTCATGAGCAGATTTACATTACATAACTTTAACAAATTTTGAATCACATAAACCACATAAAATAGCACCTAAATCTTTATCATTATTTTCACTTGCCTTATTTTCTATCAGAGTAGTTATAAGTGTATGTGGCTCTTCATATTCCTTTACTATTACTTACCAAATGTCAAATCCAAGGGCCATCAAATAAGTCTTCATCCTTATGATCCAAAAATCATAATTTTTCCTATCAAACAAAGGTGCCTTATTTATATAAAAACCTTCATGTGATCTAGCCATCTTGCTTTCTTGATCTACCTTCAAACTGTAAAATGTTTTCAAAAGGAACTTGCTCTGATACCAATTATTAAGTATGAAATATACTGAGAGGGGGGGATGAAAATATATATTATATATATATTTTACTTAATATGATTTATTTTATTTAAACACTTAATCACACATTAAAGATATGAAATAAAACTAAAACAATAATGTGCACCACATAAGATATAGAGAGAGACACTAGATTTTTATGTGGAAACCCAAAGTGGGAAAAACCATGAAGAATAATCTCAAGTATATCAATGAGCACCAACTCAAGTTACAATGTTTGTAAGCACCAAAATTCAAGATCACCAACCCATTTTATAAGCACCAACACAACAACTATTTGTGATCACCAACCCCTCTTGTGTATAAAACACAACTATCTCTCAATGTTGCTTACTGAACAAATGATAGAACTTTACAATATCTCCTACTTTTCTCTTTTTGAAAACAAATACAAACCATGAACTCTCTTTCATATTTCAAATGGCTTCTCAAGCCTTTATTTATAGCTTTCCAAATGACCTTTGTCATTCACCCTTTTCGACCCTTCAATCCTCATGGAAAATGGCACCAAACTTGCATTACCCTTCGTATCCTTATATTAGAAAAGTCATATGGTGACCCTTCATAAGAAAATGCATCCTTTCCTCTTTTGTATTTATCTTAGTGACTTTTTATATTCCTCAAAGTGTCCCTTCATGGAAAAATGCACCATACCCTCTTTTTTGTCTTCACATGGTAACTCTTGGAATTCCTCAAGATGACTCTTCATGAGAAAATGCATCCCATTCCTCTTTTGTTTTTACCCCATGACTCTATAACTTCTCCATGGGACCTATTTTGACTTAGATGTAATCAAAAATATATTCATTAATATTAAATAAATATTAACACATATTAGCCAAGATATGAATATTAAAAACAACATTAAATGCTATGGGGCCTTTATCACCAATAATGCAAGACCTTTGACATCAATGACAATATTTACAATAGAGTATTCAAATTAAATTAGAAAGAAAGTAATAAAACATTATACATGATAATGCATGCAAGGAAAAAGGTAATAAATCACATAGGTAACCATAACCAAATACATCTTTATTGATCTCTTCAAAAGTGAGAATATATTCTTCTTACAAACATAAGTATATATAGTCATTTCCAGTCTATGACTATTCATATTCTTCTTGTAATTGGTGCCAAATGTGGGGTATATTCATATTGTAATTTATTACAAGTAATAGATGTGGGACAAAATAGACTTATATACAATAAAATGAGTACATAATGCATGAATTTAGATAAATATCCTAGATAGCTTTACAATCCAAATTCTTCTTCCAACATAAGTATTTCCTTAAGCTCGTTCAAGTTGACCCTTTTTATCTTGTTTCTTGATTGAGACTTCATGTTTTTTTCAAAGTTTAGTAGAATTAGCTAGGTATTTAGTAAAAGACTTGGAATTTTTTAAAAGTCTCAAGGATTTTCTTTAAATCCTTGGGTATTTAGATAAATTGTTGCAAAGTTTCCAAGACAAATGTCGTGAACACAATTTTTGGAGGTATAGCGAGATCATTTTAATTCTATTGATCTTTAACAAATGTTTTAATTTGATAAAATTTGAAATATGAGGTGAAATATGTAATACCTACATGATTTCCTTATGATTTTTTCCTTAAGCTTCAAATTTTGAGTATTCCTTTGGATTTTACCCTAGTTGAAATTTGGTATTTTATAAAATTGGTCAGCTAATGCCATGTGGCATCAATTAATTATCCCAAACTATTAGCCAAATGAAAAAGGCTCTAATGACTAGAGTTTTGTATAAATACCAAGTAGAAACATTCATGAAGGTGAATGTTTAAATGGATTAAGTTATTGGGGTTAATACCCCAATGTATCTATGTTTTGCATATCTGAGTAGGTTAATTACCTAAAAGACGATACCTTTGATTTCAAATCCCTTTACTTTATTTTTGCCTTAGTGAATTTTTGTGACCTTGGTAAATGGTTTAGAGGAAGCTACATGTCACCATCCCAAGACTTGAGAGTGACATCAACATAGTCTAGAGTATGGTCGATATTGGGATAGTAGGTGAGTAGGATGTTTCCATATGGTATCATCCTAATGACCTGGGTCCTAAAGAGGAATGTATAGAGAGTGAAGCCTCTAGTCTAGTGGGTGAGTGGGATGTTACCATGTGTCATCATCATATCAACTTGTGAGCTAAAGATGTTCATGTAAATAGTGAGGCCCCTAAGAAAGTAGGCTAGTAGAATGCTTCCAAGTGGAAATAACCCACCCACAATATTAAGGCATCAAATTTGTTGGGGCATGTTAGAAGCTATGAATTAATTAATATATGATAGATAGACTATGTTAGTCCCAGATTCAAACTCCTAGACTAACATAATGTTATAATTATTAGACCAAGAACCTATCATAATTTACCTCTTGTCACATGTTAGGACTCAAACCAATCAAATTTCCCTAAAACTAGATGTGCTAGTCTCCCAATCTTGATAGAGATGTCAAATCCTAGGAGATCCCAATTCAACCAAGAAGTGTCACACCAACTAAAGTTATAGTGGTTAGTCTCTTAACCCTAATTATGATGTCAAATCCTAGAAGATATTAATTAATTAGAAAGATCCACACATCCCATTTATCATAATTTTTAGTTCCCATAGTTTGATATAAATGTTAGAGACTAGGAGATGTTAATGAAACATGGAGAGACACGTGGTTGATCCATTTACATCGATAGGTGGAGCCCTTAGGATTATTAGGAGTTGAAAAAGAGGCTTACATGGTATTGGAGCCTAACCAAGTGAACACATGGAGATAAGTGTGCCTAAGGTGGTTGATGTTGAACTTTGTGGTCATCTCAACATCATAAGCACAATTATCATTTAGCATGAGCTTGTGAAGAATATTGAGTGCTAGCTAAATGAATCTAGACTGTGGGCTTCCAAATTATTGGTGTGAATTTATTTAAGCATCATTTTAGTTATAGATATGTTTTGTGTGATTTATTGGATATTGGTATCTATCCATGATATCAAGTGTTATGTTTGGTATTATGCTGTGTCATACTTGTATTTTAGGAGAAAAATGGGCATGCCATTCTGGTATTATATCACCATGTTAAATTTTGGTAGTTCTATAGATGTTCTATATGAGTTCATCACCCTTCTAACTCTAGTTGATCATGAATTACATAAATTAGATATGATGCATGTTTCTTTCTTAATTTATGAAAAACCTTATTTATGTAGATAAGATGCCACAAAAGGATGGTATGGATAATGATATAATAAGCATCACCAATATTCCAAAATAATGTATCTAGTTGAAATCCATGTTCAAATTCTTGAGACCCTAAAGTGAGTGATGGTTGTGCTAGAAGAAATGTTGCCCCAAGTTTCTATGCTATAAAAAGAAGCCTCACCACCCTAGAAAAAGGATGGTAGATTAGGAAATCTTTAAATAATAATTATAGAAACAGAAGTAGGAACTACTTTTGGGATTAATTTATCAATCATGATACTCAAACATGAGCTCAAACTATGAAGACTCTAAATGGAAGATCAGAGTAGATCTAGAGAAAATGAGCTAGTAACAAACCTTCTCATTATATGTGCTTTAACTATATATTTATTGGTCATTATACAAGACATTGCCTTGAGGATGATTGATTAAGGGATGCCTAGTATTGATATGAATTGGTTGTGATAACTAAAATTTTTTGTGATCCTTATTATACTTTATTTTGATTATTTTATCATGATAAGTGTATATAATACCTTGATAATTTATCATATTTGAAAGGATAGGGGAACTATTGTTAAGAATCCCCATTAATTGATGTGTGTGTGTGTGTGTGTGTGTGTGTGTGTGTGTGTGTGTGTGTGTGTGTGTGTGTGTGTGTGTGTGTGTGTGTGTGTGCGTGTGTGTGTGTGTGTGTGTGTGTGTGTGTGTGTGTGTGTGTGTGTTTGTGTATTTGAGTGTGTGTGTCTACATATGTGTGGGTATGTGCATATTAATTTCATATTTTATGTGCCTAGTTAGATAGATGTACTTGATTATGGCGCTCCCTTGTTATATATGGGTAGTGAATCTGAATGAAATTGTTTTGTAATGCTTGAATAAATAGTTATGAAAATACTTTAATGATCTCTCTTTTGAATTTTTAAAATTCCTTGGATAATTTGACTACGTATGTTTGGATTGTGGTAATTTTATAGAGAATGTTTTCTTGCTAATTAGATCATTGGAACCACTAGAAAAATCATGGGATGGTAAAATTTTATTGTTGAGGTTATGACTTGTGCTATTAATAAATTTAATATTTCATTAAGCTATTTAAATGAGTGGTAATATTACATTTTGATTGTGAATTAAGATGAATATCCTTAGAACTAAACAAAGTAGGTATGTCTCTGTATAATTATTCTTTCATGAAGAGAACATGTTATGTTTAAATAAATTTAGGCCATTAATTGCCTTGTTATGTATGTATGAGCATAGCCTTAAAAATGATGTTTTTTATGGGTGCATATCAAATGGTTATGAGGATATCTTCCTAGTTTTGGAGCATAGGGAATACATTAAGGTAACCTTGCATATCCTTGATTTTCTGAAGGGAAAATCAAATAATAGATGAGTCTAGATATATAATAATTCTGATTGGTTGAATGAAAGCCTAGAAGAGATGATAATCATGTTGAATTAATGTAAATTATGTGCCAATAAAATGGAATGAATACTTTTATATTTATACATTCTCTCTCATAATGAGAACTTATCAATTTTGATAGCTGAAAAGACTAACCACTTTGAGCACATGTTTAACACTATGTTAATAGAAAGCAAAAGATGTGACTATGGAGGTTCCCTCATCTTGAAATAATAGCCCTACATCTCTATATCCATAACCATTATGTTTGCACATATAGGTGAGACCTAATTTCAAGTGGAAATGTATCTAAATTCTCATGTTAAAACTAGTAAGGCCTAATTTCAATGTCAAATCACACCTTCATGGGTGATGAATATAGACTATATATAATTATGGCCTTTAAAGAGACACAAGGTATCAACTACTCTAGTGTATCATTTTGTGTAGTGGGATTGGTGTATAAGCCTCATATAGATTACTACTTGTAATCAAACAACAATGAATTAAGCATGATAAACTGGTAATTCACTCCATGAGAAGTCTTATGGGTAATGGCTAGTCGGACCAATACCCTCTTACCTCATTGATTCTCCCCTTTTGGTGACTCCTTAAGTCACATAGTGATCATATTATGATCTTATTTTTGTTAAATGTGCTTTCTAAACTTATTTTAAGTTGTCCAAACTTTTATTTTATTTTATTACTTGAAAACAAGCATTGTTTACTTCTTGATTTTGAGTATTTCAAGCTAAAAGTTAATCATGGAATTAATTGATAAATTTTAGTTGGATTTTATTTGCTTATTGAGACTACTTGGTCTCATTTTAGTGATTTTTGCACTTACATGATTAGCTTATGTTCTTTAAGTATTTTGATTCCTTCTTGTGCTAGTTTCATGTTTTAGTATGTGCATAAATGTCACTTTGGGTGAGTATAAAGGAAAATAAGTAGCTTAAAAATGATATCTAGTGGGTCATGGTTAAGATTTATCACATAGGTCCAAGATATCACCCTTACCCACTATTTATGGTGGTCTTAGACACTAAGGTGTATCAAGAGGACTGAAGTGTCTCTTCACTCTACACTTGAGATGGATGGGGGACCCATGTCTTGAGAGCCCCTCACATATAAACTATTCTCTTTACTCTATGTATTACATTGGTAAGGGGACCCATGTCTTGAGATTCCCTTGCATATCAAATATATTGACTGGAGAAAAGGTGTTATGAGGGCCACATAAAAAATGATCAACACATAATTATTATCAATTTGGTAGCATACCAAATTCCTTTTGTGTAATAGTTTTCTATGGACAACATATTCATGGTGGAATAATGGAAATACCTCCTATGTTGGGCATAGTTATAAAATGTTTCACCCTATTATGAATATCATGGTGAAAGATGTTAATCCATCTCATGATGAGACATGATGGTAGATTGATTAACCCTCCCATGATAATTGAATGGAAGTAATAGAGTGATGGTATACTCTTACTATTCCATAAATTTTAGGGACTTATCAACTTATAATATATTTTTGAGTGCTTTATCCACCTAATTAAGCATTTAAATTGGTATGAATGTCACCTTACATATTGAGTTGCATATGATACATGGACTGGTAGGCTAAGATCCTAAGAATATAATGATATAGAAGGGTATGGTAGTAGGTTGCTTAAAACCTTCCATGAATGGAATGGTATCTTGAAAATGTGAGGTGGTCCCATGATGGTATTCTTCTGTAGTAAAATGGATCTGATGGGAGGAATTTTACCCATGCTCTAATTATTCATAAGATCCTCTATGTTCAATATGGCACTAGTTATAGTAACTCAAAATGGTCTCATATGTTTCTGATGATTCTATATGAGCTCCTAATAGTAATACCAAGGATTGATGCCTATTTTAATAGGATAATTTTATTGTGATTAGAAACTATCATCCTTATATGAGAAGATGTTGAATATTTGAGGAGTGTTTGAATTCTCAATATTATAATAGAGGAATTGTGAGTCTCAATATATTTAGATAGATGTGTTTTGTAGTATGATTAACATCAGAATGAATCATGTCTTTCTAAAATTAATGGTAATTCAACCAACATATAATGAACTCTGTGGAATACAAAGTAGAAATATGACCTTGAGTGAATCAAGGTTTGGGTATGAAGTTGGACCATTTCTATATATAATTTAGAAACATTCTACTAACATGAAGTTCAAATTTTTATGATCTAGAATTGAAGTATCCTTATGAATTGGTAACATGAAAATTATAATTATGTTAAAATTCTATTAATAGTCTTGCTGTAAAAATTATGTAAATAGAGTCTCGGTTGTCCCTCTTTATTCACATGGAGTGTTTTTAATCTTGTATGTGCATTTTATATACTATGTTACATTATGTGATAGTGGTGTATGAGCAACATCTTCATGATGGTATTGTGGCAAATTCCTTCTATGTTGGGCATGGTGAATGGTTATTTGACCCTTACATAAATGTCATGATGAAAGGGGTTGAATTAATATCATGTTAGATATGTCAATAATAAGCCTTAAGCAAGTAAAAAAATTATTGCATATCGAAAATGGAATTCATGAATTATGTTGTGAATGTATGAAGTGATTATGCCAAATAATTCTAAAATCTAAAGAGATAATGGGAATAAAAAGGATTGATCATCTAGGATGAATAAACTTTGAAGAAACTCAAAGGGATTTTAGAAGTACAAGAAGAATAATATACTTGGTTCTATGTAGTAGTTGATTTCCATATCTAAGGATGTATTTTTTGGGGGATGCAACAAATAGCTCACATTATGGCCTACTTTGGATGGCACATAGATAATTCAGAAATATGTTCTAGTAGTTAGGTAGATCTATAAAAACCATGTTGGATTAGTAAAGTGGTCTTGCATCAAGGATGATGCCTTATTTATTGGGGGAGAATGTAAGGCCCCTCATGAAAAAACAAGGTGATTATTCAAATTAATGATGATACTCCCTTGGTGATGCTGATTACAAGGTCGGTGAATCATGTAAATGGTAAGAGTTAACTAAGTAATGATTAAATTATTCCCACATGTTGTAATTGAAAGTATACATGCATTAATTGCTACATGAATATAACTTCTTGACCTTGTGAATTTCTTGGTAAGCTAATTACATTGGTTTAAATTGAATGATGTGGCATGATATGATTTCAAGCTTTCCCTATTAGTATAAGATATTTCATGGGTGTAATAAGTGTGCAAGAATATGCCTTTGCCAACAAAGGTAAAAAGGAATACACTAGGCATAATTGCATCATGTGTGATCCCACCTCTAACATTAATCATCTTGTACCTTGTTTGATCCTAATTGAATGTTGTGTATGCATTTTGACCCCTCCTTTAGTCTTAGCATGTCTTAATGGATGGTAATAACTATTGCTTTAGTCAAACCACCTTTGGATGGTCATCTTCAATACATGAGGATAAAGTAACCCAAGGTCTATATTGCCTTATTATAGAATTGTAGACTTTCCCATTAATTTACTTTTCCTTGAGCCCTATGTAAGTAGGTGGATTGTCTTAGAAGTAACCATATAAATCTTATAGATCCACCATGAACCATTATGTACTGGAAAAGTGATCACCATTAAGAAGGTATGGGCTAGCTAGTAGGAGTGGTTGGCCAATTCAAGGGAAGAATAAACACATGTCATGTTCTAACTGGGTGGAAAGGAGAGAATACCTATTTGAGGAAGGTGGATCTCTTTGAAAATGGTTTTTTTTTTTTTTTTAATTTTGAAATTTATGAGTTGTTGGGAACCAACCTAAGAGATAAATGAAGAACAAGAAGAGAGATGGGAGAGGGATAGCCTTAGATGGTATGAAACTATAGAAAATATCCATGGAAGGGCCTAGATCATATGGTAGGCATCCTAGTAATTGGAATAACCTATTGATTGACTAAATGAATTTTATGTGATTCTTGATTGAAATATTATGTTAAAAAAGAGTAATACCACTTGGTTTGCTTTATTTATTTTTCCATGACTATGATTTGGTCATCCCATAGTGTTATTAACCTTTTGTTGGGGTTTAGAGTTGAGATATTACTCCATGATATATTTAACTATGATATTCCTACTTATATATATATATATATATATATATACTATGATTTCATTATGTAAAACTTCTAATGTGTAGAAAGGTCATGTTATTCATGATGGAAGAAGGCTTAGGAGTCTCATGTAGATCATGATGGTAGATTTCCTAATCCCTCTCATGAATGCTTATAGAATGCATATAGCATTGGTCGTATTCCTATTTATTATTACATGTGGGTGTGCCTTATTATGTTTTTATGGTTATTTAAATAGACTAAGGTTGGTAACCTCTTGACTTAGTGATGCTTAGCTGTCACCTTGTGAGTAGCTATCTCCTTGACCCTAAGACATCATGACTATCATTTGCCTTTATTTACCTTGTATCATGATGTTAACATGCCTATAATTGGGAGTCCTACTCGAGAGTGCCCTGAGAAGTTTCTTGATGATGGTAAAAGGTTGGGAGGTGATCCCACCTTTGGCTAGCCAAAATTGAACTTGTAGAGAAGAGGAGATTATTTTCAACTATTGACCGCTCATGATTTATTATTTTGTTATAACTCGATAGATGCTAATTATTAATTATTCTCAACATAGCTTATTATATTTTTTATTAATGATTGATTGTGAGCCATGTGAGGGCCATGATTATTATAAAATTTATCAATTAAACATTCTAACTATTACTATAGATAGATATTTTATATTTTACCTATTATATCAGTTTATTAGGCCTCCTTGTGAGGGATTATTATTGAAAATGGAATCCTAGTGAAGGCTTGTACATTTATGACTAAATTTGGACAATTTAATGCACTTAATATATATAAGTGTATTTATGTCATTCTATTGAATATCTGGTGAATGCTTGTTCATTACATCTTGGTTTGTTTTTAAAGGTATTCCCTTAAATGAAATATATAGATACATATGAGTAATAGGTCGTAAATGAAGGAATGTGATTGATACTTCCTATGCTTTGGAAGTTTATGATTTAAGGTTTATTTTTATGAATCTAGTTAGGTTAACCCATTCATAATATTGATTATGCTTAGCTAGATTGAATTTGGTTGGATATTTTAGCATTGATCATGTCCTTTTAATCTAAATGAGTGGAGTTAATGGAGTTGAATTTATCCAAGAATCAAAAGAACTTTGAAGTGAATCTATAATATTGTTAATGAGAAGAAAAATATAGCTTGTTAATAAGTTAATCATTAAAAGTATTTTGGTTATGTTTGAGTGTATTCTATTTATTAAGAAGGAGTCTTCATGTGGAGGAATTATCCTCTTTAACCTTATGACCTATCTTGTAAAATATTAATGGGTTAGTTGATTTAATATTGATGGAAGTAGTTCATTATTTATGTTTGTATCTATCTTTATGATTATCATAGTTAACAATTGGATTAAACTTAAGTAAGGATTGAGTTGAATGTATCTCTTGAGCCTTAGATTTTTATTTGGAATATAATTTAAGATTAATCACAAAATATTATTATGATGTTGAGAATCAGATATATGTCTGTAAAAGAATCCCTTAGGCCTTAATAGTTGAGTAGTTGCCTATTTTGTGCCCTTATTTTAGCTATATCATTTTATGAAGCTATTGCATATTTATTAAGATTGATTATATGGTTAATATTATAAAGGATTCATCCTTTAGTTGGTCAAATAATTCTTGCCTTTAATCTTATTCAAGTTGATGCTTTTTATCCAATGTCTTAATTGAGGCTTTGTGTTTGTTTCAAAGTTTGGTAGAAATGGATAAGTCTTTAGTAAAATATTTCACCTTTTTGAAGTATTAAATATTTTGTTTAAATCCTTGGGTATTTGAATAAATTATTGAAAACAAAATTTTTGAAGGTACAAGTAAATTATCCTAGTTATGTTGATCTTTAGCAAGTGTCATGGTTTGATCAGATCTGAAATATGAGCCAAATCCTAAAGACCTATGCACTTTCCTTATGTTTTTTCCTTAAGCTTTGAAATATAAGTTTTCCTTTAGCTTTTTCCTTACCTAAAATTTAATATTTTTAAAAATTGGATAGATGATTCCATATGGCATCATCCCAACATCTTAAAGGATTAGCTAGATGGTATATTCTCTAATGACCTAAAGTTTTTAAAAATACCAAGTCATAATTTTTAAAAGTGTATAATTTTAAAGGGACTAAGTTATTAGGGTTAATACCCCACTTTCTATGTATTCCATGTATCTAAGTAAGTCAAAGACTTGAAGGATTATGCCTTTATGTTTGGGGCTCATTGTTTTCTTGCCTTCTTCAATTTTTAAGACCTTTCTAAATGGTTTGGATGAATCCACGTGTCACTATTTGAGACCTAAGAATGATGTCAGCATTGTCTAGAGTACAATAAATACCAGGCTAGTGGGTGAGCAAGATGTTTCCACATGGCATCATCTCAATGACCCACATCCCTAAGAGGACCATATAGAGTATGAAAAATATGGGATAGAAGGTGAGTGGGATGTTTCCATATGGCATCATCCCATCAACCCATTAATCGAAGATGTTCATGCAAATAATGAGGCCCTTAAGCAAGCACACTACTATAAGGCTACCAAGTATAAAAGAAGTTGTCGATAGTCTTGAGGCATAAAATTTGTTTTTGAATGTTAGAGGATGAAAGGTAATCAATGTAAAACACATGGACTATGTTAGTCCCAAATTTAAACTCTTAGGTTGACACGGTGTCATAATTTTTAGATTGAGAACCTATCAAAAGTTACCTCTTGTCATGCATTAGGACTGTAACCAATTACATCACCCAAAAACTATATATGCTATTCTCCTAGTCTAGATAGATATGTCAAAGTGTGGGAGATCTTGGCTTAATAAAAAAATTCCACACCAACCAAAGGTAGACTAGTCAGTCTCTCAGCCCTACTTATGATGTTAAATCTTAGGAGAGCTTAACCAATTACAAAGTGCCACACATATCATTTATCATAGTTGTCAATTTCCCTAGTCCAGTAGAGATGTCAAAGACTAAAATAATCCTAAAAAGCATTAAAGATCCATGTATTTGATCCATTTGCATCAATAGGTGGATCCCTTAGGATCCATGGGAGTTGAAAGAGCTGCTAGTGTGATATTAGAGCCTACCCAAGTAAGTATATGGAGTTAAGTGTGCATGTGGTGTATGAGGTTGAATTTGATTATCATCTCAATGTCATAAGCATATTTATCATTTAGAATGACCTTACGAAGAATCCTAAGAGCTAGCTAAATGTATCTAGATTGTGAGCTTATGAATTATTGGTACGCTTGTATTTAAGCCTCATGGAAGTTGAAGATATCTTTTATGAAATTGATAAGATATTGGTATATATTCATGATCACAGGTGTTATGTTTAGTATTATTTTATATCATTCCTATATTTTAGGATTAAAAAAGGGCATGATAGTAGACACATTTCTTTTATTTAAAAATATTTACAAGTATTTTCCAATAGAGTCACCATTTATTGTTTTTAAGATAAGGTAAACAAATGGGGTTTAAGGGCTCCCATAACCCACACATAAACTCAAAATACATATATGGAACCACCTAATGGGACAAAATAAGATTAGAACACACCTAGGATCCACTAGAAACCCCCATAAAACCTAATTGACACCTATAAAAACCCAACATGACTAAATAAAGATCAAAAAGTGTAACAACTAAAGACAACTCCTACCAATCTTCTAACTCATCCTAGATTATAAATTTTGGATTGTTTTTAATTTTTTTCATTCATTTCCTTGTTGCTAGCCACATCATATTTCATATTTCCCATGCTCCTTTTACTTGGCCCCTCAAATATAGGTGAATTTTTAGGTTCTTCAACAAGCTCCATCACCTTCACCCTCTCCGTATTTACCATGGCCTCTTTTCAATTAGTATATCCTTATTCTTGTTGTTTCTATCTTTTGTGCTCCTCTTTGAGTGTCATCTCAATCTTAAGGTTAAGCATGTGTACCAAATTCTTCCATTCTTTTCCACCCTATATGCCCACTTAGGATCTAGCTGGGATCCCTTCTCTAAAAACCTTAATTTTCATTCTGATGCCTCTAATGTCCTTCACATCAATTTCAACCTATCATCCAAATCTCTAAAATTATACTTCAATCTCAAACTAGGGCTCTCCTCCTTATTCATTATCTTACCTTGTGAAAAATCATTCCTACCTTTATTTGTCAAAAGGGACTCATGAGTCCTAACCTCTCCTACCTCCACTCTTATTGGATATTCATTATCCTCATAAATTATAATTGGTGAGTCTAGGTGATGATTATTAATCTAAAAAAAGGTTTCCTCATATAATCTAGTAGGATTGATATCATCCTCATAATATGACATGACCATTCTCATTTTGTTCCTAGGTGATACCTTCACCTTTATTATATGAATAGAATTCCCTAACATCTAATTAGATTCCTCATACCCCTTTATGGAATACTCTTTTGCATCCCTAGTGTTAATCTTCACAAAATACTTAGGCTTAACATCCTCTTCACCCAACACAAAATTATCTATAAATGGCTGGGCATTCATCACCATTAACATGATTAGGACTTGAGGGATTATGCCATCTAAAATGTCATTCTAGTAAGAATCTACTAAAATATCAAGAGACCTTAGAAATTAAATGTCATACTAATGATGTAATTATTTTAAAAATTAATGAGCAAAAGGAAATGGTGAGAGTGCACAAATCTCTTCTTCCACTCAAGTGTTGGATATATCATTATATGTAGACACACTTCTGAGCAAGGGAAGGGTAGACTTTCCCTTAAAAATATTTTTTTAACATTTTAATCTAGATCCGCATCCTTATATAACTTTTTTATTAGGTTATTTATATGTTTCTTATCCAATTTATTGTTGTTTTCAAAACACATCCTAATGTTTTACAAATCATGGTACTCATTTTTACTTTTGAGTTATGGTCTTAATTTTAATTATATTCCAGTTAATTTTTCCCTCCTTGATCATTATTTTGGTATACCTTAGTTTACATGAAAAATTGCGTCTCAATATCCTCCCTATTACATAGACTAGGTTTGAGAGGTAAACTTTCATATATAACACTTAGCCAAAAAAAGACCTTGGTAGGTTTTCTATCTCCATTTACTAATCAGAAAAATTTATTTGATTAAGTATTTTGGTGGGGGGGGGTCTCTAAGTGATTTATGTGAAAATTTAGAAAAATACCTTGATTAGGACTTAGGGGATTCTAGGAGCATTTTTTTATGTTAGTCAAATAATTTTTCCTAATTAGGCCTAAGGGGTTGAGTCTACCCCCTCCCTTTTCCAATTGGACTTTAAGTATGACTAGGTCTTGGGGGTCTCATGTCCCCCATCCCTTTGGTAGTTATGTTTAAAAACCTAATGTGGATGTGGAGGCCTTTTTAGCTATATTTTTTGGTAATCTTGGTCTAAGTCTTGGTTAGATTTATGGGGCCATTATGTTAATGCACTTAATGTGCTCCCTATGTCACTAGGGAACAAGGAGAAAATAAGAAACTCAATTTTGATTCTTAGAAGACTTGAGGATTGATTTTTTAACACAATTTTGATTGGAAATAACATAAATAGAAGAGATTTGCTCACCACTTAGAAGTCTTCAAGTAGACCTTCTAGTAGGGACAACATATGTTATGTAGTGACATTTTACTTTGATAATATTTGTTAATTTGTTTCAATATTTGTCAATATTTCCCAAAATATAAACAAATAATGAATATTTATAGAATGGAATAAGTGAAAATGAGTCATGGGTAGATCTAAAGGGTAAGTAGGGTAAGTTAGAAAAGAAGGTTTACTTCAGATGAATAAAGACACTAGTTCTCCCAACTTCTAAGACAAAACATATGAAACCAACATTCATCAAACCTAGCATAATACTCAAAGATAAATAAATTTAGTTAAAGCTTCAAAGGAAAGAGAATGCATATACCTAAAATCATACATTGCATAAAGATGACTCATCCATAGTAAATTTCATAAGCACATTTAGTTGTAAATAAAATGAAAACAAAGCAAATATATTATCAAATTTTTTAGCCTAGTGTCAAACTCAAGCTAAAAAATGCATATATTGAATGATATTATCAAATTAGATAGTATAAAGGAAACCATTAGTTATCTAAAATCCTAAGAAACATAAATCACAAAACACACATAGTAAGGCACTTAGACAAACTCTTGAATTCTTGGCTCTTTTGAATTAACTATTATAAAAATTGTATTCTAATTAAAAATGAGGAGGGAATCCCTATTTATAGGATTAAAAACTACCTACACAAGTTCACGTGGACCAATAAAAGGTGCCTAAATACATCAAAGTGTGACAAATTTCCATGCATACAATGGAATATTCTACATTTAAATTTACAAAATGGAACATAATGTTCTTTAAGTCCCTGAAGGTTGTTGAGTTGTATGTTATTACTATATTTGCTTCTTCTCTTTCTCTTCCTTTGTCCATAATTGTACACATGCCATGTAATCTTGGTTTATTTGGGAAAATCCTAGGATCATGGCTCAAAATAACTTAGGTGTCTCTTAGATGAGCTTAGCATGCTCTAAAAGCATAGGCCTTAATGCTTCTTAATTGGAATCTACTTTTTATAGCCTTTTATTGTCAAATGCTACAATATTCATCACCTTAGTAGCCATATTTACATTGAATTTGTCCTAATGTAACCTAGAAAAAAACACCTTCATATTAGATCTAAATTCTTGATCATCCATTAAGGTGCCAACAGGCTTGGTCACCCTAGTGACCATGGCATCCTTCAAAAACAACATAATCTTGAATTCAATTTTCTCAAAGGATGTAGTTTCATCCTTGACTTGATCAAGTCATCTCTTCAAAATCCTTCTCCTATTCATCAAGATGGTTTGTATATGAATGATATCTACAAGTGGTAAAACTTTGAGGTCTAGGAACTTATTGCTTCGTGCAACTCTATCCAAGATCACCAACTTGGAATCATAAAGTGAAAGCTTTTAGTCAAGTTTAATGACCACCTTGGATTGTAAGACCCCATCTTCCTACCTCCTCTGCATGACTTTATTAAGGTTGAAAACATGATGATAATGTTTATTATTTTAATTATTGTGCCATATTGCATTGTTAGTAATGATTTCTCCATCAACCCTTTTAACTCTTGATGCATCCCCTTCATCAAGGAAAATATGGACTCTATCTACGCTTGAATTGAGGACATAGGGTCCTTTGCATATTCTTCCACATCTCTAATGTCATTCTTCCTCTTATATTCCAAATTTAAGGACTCTTCACTCTTATGACCATAACTAAGCTAGACTATGGTTACTCAAATTTCCTTCTCATGACCCTTTTCATGATTCATATGGTTGTATCAAACCTCATGCCAACTTGGGGTGCAAGGATAACTATTTGAGGCATCTCCTACCTTGCTACCTTTATGATGTCTCTAACCCAATTTGGGGAAGTAGTAGGTGTTGGTTATGTTGGAGGTGGTTATAATGAGGGTGTTTGGGTAAAGGAAGAGGCCAAAGATGTAACATGGATGTATACATTTATTGGGTCTAGATGGAAATGTAGGTCAAATAAATTTTTGGTCGGGCCCATGTTAAGAAGCAATGAAGGTAAATTTTAAGGCACACTCATTTTAGTAGCTAAGGTAATGTTTAATGGCTTCTAAAAGGTGAATTTATTTGAGATAAATTTCAATGTATTTATATGTGTATAAGAACCAATAGCAATTGAGGCACTAGCTATTATTTCATGGGAAGAATCCATATGTTTAGTGGCATGAGAAACAAATTGGGGGAAGGTGAAGCCAAAGGAGGTACCAACTTGGCTCATGCTAGTATCCATTGGGGACTGAGAAAAAGTAAATATAATAGCTAAAGATAATAGAACTAATGGAGAAGTAATTAAAGATGGAGAAAACATAAAAGTGGAAGTAGAAGGAGAGGTAGAAGTAATTAAAAAAGAAGGAAATGGTGTTGTACTTACCATGGGATCTTAGGGAGATAATGGAGGAGGAATTAACCCTATCATGGTTGTCGTAAGGGAATTTTCTCTCTTCTAAACCTTTTCTATATTTCTCCCAACTCATACCCATAGTTCTTTTATTGAGATCTCAATGCCTTGTTGAAGTTATTCAAGGTCAATGACATCTAGATCAGGCTGACTTAGGCTCTCTAGGGTAGCTCCTATAACATATATAAAGACAAATGTAGGCCCATAAAAGGGGTCATGTTGAATACTAAATCCTTCTATCTTAGAGTTTGGAGGCATTCTTGGACTAATTTAAGTGGCCCATAGTAGAGGTCTCCATGGCCTATTCCTAATGAGAGGAACATTATCTTATTCCTCTTCCTCTTGTCTCTCCTCATAATCTACATTTAACATGCTTCCATGGGCTCATTGAGGTTAAGGTCTTATAATGTCTTCTTTCTCATTTTCTCTATAAATCCTTATTTCAAGCTCTATGTTCTTCTCAGATGCATTCCTTAGGCCTACCTCATTATTCATGGCATACCTATATATCTATTTGTGCACTTATTCTTGGTGCTTATACTCCATTACCACATATTTATTGAACTTGAAGAGGTGATTTTCAATGACATTATTGGGGTCCCATGCTTGGAAGTCATATTTGGGAAATATGTGATATCATGATATTTTGTGATTTTAATTCTCCATAGCTTGTAAGGAGTCTTTTAGGGGATTGTATTTTTTTTGTTCTTGAATATGCCATCAACTCCATGTAAAATTTGATAACCCATCTCTTCCTCAACTATTTTTATAGGTACATATCTTAAAAACCTAAGGAGAGCCACCATTATTACTTCCATCTAGATGATTATATAATCTGAGTATATCTAGTAGCTTCCCACTTAATTTAGTGTTTGTCTGACCTCTAGGGAAACCTTAAAAATATCACACTCAATAATTAACTTGTAAACAAATGGGTAAAAATATTATACAATAACCTTTATGTTACACCTAAAGTGGTGAATGTGCATTGTAGATAATAATTGGGCACAACCTCTGGTCACTGAGGGGACCATGAATTCTGACCTAGTTGGGAAGTTACATAGATACAATCCATAGAATAAATCATCATGAAAAATGGGGTACCATTATTATAAGTTTCCCTCATTGAATACAATAAATTATTTCTAATTATCTCCCCAAGTGGGGGAATATTTTGGTCCTCTAAGCTGATCTGTAGTAATGGAAGGGTTTTTATGTCTACATAGCTGATATGTGGGTTACCAATACCTTGTTGAGGATAACAAAGCCAATCCTAACTACTTTCCTAAATTTATGGATAGGTATGTTACCTTTGTCATAAATTAATACAAATCCAAATGGGTCAATGACCCATGTAGCTAGGACCTTCTTAGGGGAGTGTACATCATACCAATTATTAATGACAACCTAGTTGTACTCAATGTATGAGAAGGGGAGGTAATAATATCTCTCAAATATAAACCCTATGATGAAATAAATGGGAAAACATATGTATATGTATTTAATTATCCTATCTTCACACATTGACCTCCCAAATATGCCATAAACTAGGTCAGTGCATGGCATGACTTTCATTTTTGTTGTGGCTTTTAGATACCTATAATGTTGATTACAAGGATGTTTGAAGCTAATTAATTTATGTGAGGCATCATTTTAGCCTCATAAACTATGCTAGTTTCTCATATATTGAGTTAAATTCTACTATAATTCATGTCCCCTGAGTTTATTGCCTCAAGGATGAATTTCATGTCTTTGAAAATAACTAAATTACCATATTCAAATAGGATGTCATCATTTTTGAAAGAGGTGCTCTTACCCAATGTGGAGGGACCTGTTTCTACCATATATAAAATATTTTGGGTAGTATTCAACATTATTCTATATCTCTTTATAAATTTTGAGCTCTAATAATGGTAGTTGGTGTGCAATCTATGAAAAGATCGATCTTTGTCATATTAGGAGAACATAGTTAGGGGAGAGAGTAAAATGAGTATAGCTTCAAATAAAAATGTAGGTAATAATAGTTGAGTTGAGTAGCCTTTTTAAAGATTTATTTGATTAATGTAGCATTGATGTTGATCCTAGTTCATGCCTTATTAATGGTGAGCTTATCAACTTTGCATTTGAAACACTTCAAACTATTACTTTTAGAATTTAATTACATTAGAATTCAAATTTGGTTCTAATTTGAATTTGATCCATCATCAATTTTATCTTTAAATATAAATATTTAAATCATTTGACATGTGGCATTCTAAATGTGAAGTTGCTTAGTCAGATCTAAGTAGACATTTATAAGGTCTAAAAAAGATTAAGCTGCTTAGTCAACTCCAAATATGGACATGTGTCACCTTTTAATTTATGGCAAGCTCTCAAGTAGAAGCTTAGTGTGATGACTCATTTAAATCCTACCACATAGCATCTTTAAATTCATGGTGAGCTCTTGATTGGCCTTTTAATTTTTATTGGTCATAAGAGTGTCATATATCACTCTCACAAATAATCATGGTTCTTCTCTACCAAGTGGCTCTCTCATAGGAAATCATAGATTTCCTTTGTTAGGTGTCTTCTTCAAAGGGATCTTACACAATTATTAGTGACTTAACACTGATCATGTGAGTCTCATGGATATACATGTCTCTCAAAGGCATTCTCAAGGATCTTAGATGGAAGTAGTGTAGGAATGACATGTGGCATCATTGTGTGGGTCTAAAGGGGACATGCATTGATTTTGTGGGCTAATGTTTGATATTTTTCCAAGTGTCAATCTAGTAAGGAACCTTAGATAGCTTCACATCATCAAATTTGGATTGAATGGATAAAATAAAATCATATGTCTACTTTATGAGCTCTCATGAGCTTTAGATAGATGTATCATAGTGTTGACATGCATTGATCATAGATGAGCCAAAAGGGGACATGCATCACTTCAAGGGGTTGATCAAGTCTGATTTTTCATGATTGAGATACATGATAACATCTCATAAGCTTAGGCATTATGGAAAGATGTATGGTGGATAAATAGTGGGTTGAATTGAATGAGCTTACTTATGAGGGCTATGATCATGACATATAGAATTTATATTTGAATTTCAATGGCTAGTCTTCTTTTGAGCTCTCTAGATTGTCATGATTTGAACTTTGACATCTCACAAGCCAGCACAAACTACTAATTTAATTTTGACATCTTGAAAGGTCAAGTGAGAATTTAAGTTATATAAGGTTAATTTAAAAAAACTTAGTGAATCTTGTTGTGTTCATGTCCATTAGAAAGCTTGGTTATACTTGTCTGCATATCATTGAACTATAAATGGTTAAAAAATCATTATTGAATGAAACTTGAAGAGGACTTGAAATAATCTAGAAATCAATAATTACTAATTCTTATTGTAAAATGAGTAATTAATTAAGAAATGTAGAAGAACAAGTAGTGGTAAATTACACCAAATCCAAATGCATTCAAATGATTAAACATTCTTGGCATCTTGGTTTTTTTTGGAATTTGAAGAAATGAGGGTACCCATTCTAGGAATAGGGGTAGTTGATCATCAACAAATGGTTACCTCTATGGGGAAAGATTGCAAAATGTTAGAATCAAGAATCCTATTCAAAGATGAATAAAAAATTAGTTATCTCATTATGATATTTAGTCAGGATCAAAACTTCTTTTTTGAACTAATGAAAGCCCATAGGCTTGAAATAGTGTTTAAATATTATAGACAATCATACTATGCATGTGATTTGAGGTTCCTTAACCATTGCCATTCGGTTTAGAAGTGATAAATTTCAAGCTTCAAGACATCAAAACATGAAATGAATTAAGCTTTTTTTAGATTTTATATAATAATTATTTGATTAATTAGGGATGGATTGGGCATTGATTTGATATTATCCATGCATCCATAGCCTTGACAAAGATACCTTTGACTCCACATTTAGCCTTGATCTAATTCCATCTAGGCATCCATAACCCCAATAGAGATTGCTTGAATCACCATTCATAGAATCTGAAGTAGTTTATGATTTTACTTCATTGGTGTACCATTTTTTAAATTTTTCTTATAAACCTACATTCACAAAATAGAATGGTTGGGAACCAGAATTAGCTAGGTGTAGGGTTTTATCAAGACATAGCCTAGATGTGATTAACTTTTAGAGATCAAGTCTTACCTAGGTAATATATTAGGTGAATTTAAGTGACAATATGATGGTCCACACAAATGCAAACACTAGCTTAAGTAAATATTCATTTACCTAAACTATATTACAACCTCAAAATGATTTTAGGATTTTCATGACAAAACTAACTTCTAATTAACCTCACATAAATTTTATAAATTAGGACACTACTAGAGGTCTCCAAACTTTGGATAACCAATTTAAAAAAATAATAGTCCCTTTTCCCATTTTTAGGATCATATTAACACAAATTAAGCTAGAGAGTTATTTTTTAGAGGACTTATTGCTAAGCTACAATAGATAATAGAAAATAAACAATAGAGGAAAGGAAGAAAGAAGAAAGTAAAAAATCAAAGAAAGAAAAGAAAAAAGAGGAAATCAAATCAATAAATCAAACTATTCTACTCCTACCTACTCTAACTCTAACCAAGCTTACCATCCTTTTGGAATTGATGATAAAGCAACAAAGAAATAATGCTTCATGTATTACCAATTGACTAGCAAGGTTAAGTCATTTCCTTTTAAGTCTTTGAGCATGAATGTGTTTTCACCTAGTATCTATGCCACTTGATATAGTCCAATCTAGAGAGGAGTGAACTTGGCATGTTGTCCTTTGTTTTCATGGGCCTTATCCCATAGTAAGACTATGTCTGATATTCAAAATGCTTTAACCTTGGACAACTTATCAAACCATCTCTTTAAAAAATATTTTTTCTTGTTAAATTTATTCAATGCTTCATCTCTGACATCTTCCATTTCAATGATGTTCAATATCTGTGAATCTATTCTTTCATCATCTTCCATATACTCAGCCATAACTCATAGATGGTTAGCTTTACCATGATAGGAAAAATGGGTTGATGCCTATAGACAAGTAAGAAATAAGATGACTTGAGCACCTATTTTTATATTGTCTTATCTACCTATAAAGCATATTTTAGTAGGGTATGCCATTCTCTATGTTCCTTTTCAATAGACTTCCTAATGGCATTCATTAAGTCTTTTTCATGGATTTTATAACTCTTTTAACATAAGGATAATAGTTTGAAGTAGACTTGATAACTATCAAGTTATAATATGCCCATTATATGAATTATACTAATACAAAGGTTGGGCCATTATCCCAAACCAAGTGATGATGTTTTATTCTAAAAATCTGATGACATCGATTGTTATGTTATTCTTGGTGCCTACTACTTCAGTTCACCTATTTCAATAATCTATGGTAGTGAGTATAAATTTATGTCCAACTAAGGATTTGGGATTGATTACTCTTACGAAGTTGAGGCCCCATTGTGAAAATGGCTTTGCCTCTATTATTGGCTATAAAGGCATGGCTACCTTTGTCTCTCTCTAATTAAATACATGACACTAATGACATATACACACATGGGCATGGGAATATTTGAATATGGTTAGCCAATAGTAGCCATCCCTCAAAATATTATGTTATGGTACACCTTAAAGGGTGACCACTTCCTAGTTTATTAGGGAAATTAATCAAATTTTTATGGCTTCAACTTTGGAAACACACCTTAGATAGACCCCATCATAATTTTTTCTATATAGGACTCATTTTTTTTATCATAAAGTGGGATGATCTCATCCTAAGGGCCCTTTTTTCTCCTTTTTAAGGTGTGTGGGACACACTCCTTGAAGAAAATAATGAACAATGTTATTATACTAATGATCACTAGATATTTGTCCTACTTGTACCTACAAGACATCAATATGTGGATTAGTATTTGCAATGAGCTGGATGAGATTTTGAACCCTAAATAACTTAGAATATTTTATTTCTAAGTCATTCTTGGATTTTGGTCATCTAATTCCCTCTTCTTTCTCCAAGTTCATTCTACCCTAGCATCAACTTGATGGCAAAATCAGACACTATGGCATAAGTCTTATTTCTTAGGATGTATTGTTTAAAATTTTTGATATTCTTTAACAGTGCATATGCTTAGTTATATATAATAGGATAGTTAATATTTTCATTATTCAAATTGGTGCTCATGAAGGCAATGGAGTTATCTATAATTTTCTTTCTATGTTAAGACAACAACAATAGTGTGATCACAAGCAAAATAATAAAGATAAAAGTCTTTGCTAAAATTAGAACTTTTATAATAGGATCTTAAACAATAAAATCCTTAATGTCCTAGATTACCTTATTTGATTCATCAGTCCATTCTATCTTAACATTCTTATTCATAATGGCATTAAGTGGTCTCACAATCTTTGTAAAACTAGAGATAAACTTTTTACAAAATTGATCTTGCCAAAGAAAAACTTCAACTCTTTTTTCCTATTAAGGACTTCTACCTTTGAAATTGCATTTATCCTTTTAGGTTCTATAGTCATACCTTCTTAGGTTATTACATATCCTAAAAAATTTCCTTTAGCAAATAGAAGATACTTTTTTGGGGGTTTAAATAAATTCCATACCTCTTGCACCTTTCTAGTACTTATTCCAAATACATCATGTGATTGCCTCTATATTTATTTAGATCATCCATGTAAATAATGATGTACTTATCAATTAATTCATAGAATGCATGGTCTATTGGTAACTAAAAAGTGGTGCTTATGTTCTTTAGTCTGAATGGCATTCATTTGTAGGTAAAAGTTCCCCACATAGTGGTGAAGATAGTCTTCATTTTGCCACTCTTATTCAGTAGGTCTTAGTTGTATCCTAGAAAAACATCAAGAAATTACATCATTCTAGACCCACTCACTAATTGAATGACTTTGTATAGGGATGATAATGGATAATTATCTTTTTCTAAGGATCTATTCAAGTTTTTAAAATGAACATAGAGTCTGATTTCTCCATTATTGTTTCATATATACACAAGATTAACAACCCATGTTGAGTTCCTAATGGGGAAATTATCCTTGAATCTAGTAATTTCTTCTCTTTTTTGTAAATCAATGGCTCTATTATTGGATTGATTGGCCTCTATCTTTACCTCAAATATTTGTAAGCCTCTTTTAATGGGATAGTGTGAGTAATCATGCTAGTGTCAAATATTTTAAGGTCATCATATAACCAAGCAATAACATCTTTGAACTTGGTTTAAAAGGAAATGACTTACTTTAGCTCTTCATTGGTGCAAATTGAACCAATGTTTACATTTTTCTCACTCTCAAGACTTCCCAAGTTGACTTGTTTATAATCTTTCCCACTCACCTTGGGTTGTTTATCTTTGGTTCTTTGATTATGTGGGTCAAACATCCTTTTCAAAGAGATCATACCTTTGGGTATTTAGTTATCCTTGAGTTTAATCACTCCATATTCACTATCCTTTGATTTTTTTATATAAATCTCATCCTATTCATCAACGATGTGCAATTCAAACATGCCAGAGTTAGACAAGAAGTTGATTATTTTCTTATCATCATCAAAGACTTGGAAGTGGTTGATGTTATCTAGCAAGAGGAGCATGAAATTATCTCCATGGTGAATTCCTACATTTTCAAGGGCTCTAGAGGGATCAGGTTTGATTTTATTAAATCTAGAGCATTTGCTATTTAGTTTTGCTCCCTAGGCAAGGAAATAATATTAAATGAGTAAAACTATTCAATCAAATCCAAAGATAAGAAATATTTCACTAATACTTACTCCTGACTTCATTAAAAACTAACTTCACATCACTATAGACCAATAGTTCTTTTACCTTATGCTTTATTGAAAATTGAAGTCCTAAAATTAGAGCTTCATATTCTACCAAATTACTAGTACAATTAAATTATAATCTATATATTGTTTTCCTTTAGGATTTATCAAAACAATCCCAACACTAGAACCTTGCTTACCTTGTGCACCATCAAAGTGCAATGTCTAGGGACATTTGTATTCTTATTTCACTTTATCATCTACATCATTAGTATTTTTCAAAGTATACACACCTAAATTAGAGGATTGGTAATTTACCTTCTCATTGTTGGTGTTATATTTAGTGATCATGAATTTCATTTTGGGTTCTTGGTCAATCCTTATTTGATTAGGAATTCCATGCCAAGGTAGCCAAATGTGAGAATAGTCAATGGAAATATATCCTTTCAAGGATTTATTCTAGTTGTAGCTTAAAAATAATCCATGAGCTTTAGGTATGTTGATGAACCTTTAGATCTGAGGTTCCTAGGTGAGCTACATGTGGATAGTCAATAATTTGCCCATGACTTTCACTCTTGACTTATCCAGTTTCACCATTACCTTTTTTTATTTAATTGGGTTTAATCCTAATTTTTCACATATTACTAAAGTAATAATGTTATATGAAGCACCAAAATCAAGAAAACAATTATGAATATTTTTACAAAAAATTCTTACAGTCAAAAGAAATAATGGAGATAAGATTTTTATTAAATGATTTCAATAGTAGATCATGTTTTTTAGTGATCTGAGTGAGCTCATGAAATTTTATATTTGGCTTGATCTTCTTCATATCCTCCACTATGTTGTATCCACCTTTTCATGTTATGTAGGGAGCTTCTATTGTTGGTTGACTCTACTTACCTTTACGAGGTGGTTGATAATTATTTATCCTAATAATAGGAGGTTCATCTATTTTATTAGGTGGGGTGGAAGTTTTCAAAGGTGTGTTTTAGTATTTTCTTCTTAGAGCATAGTTGTTCCTTTGATATGTTGGAAAGCATGCACTTCCTCAACATTGTCCTCATGCTCATTTTCATCTTGATTAGGAAAATCATAGGACTCAACCATGAGGAATATTTATAGTGTTATAAGAGAATAATTGGTTTTTAAAAATACCTTAGAATTATTTTGATCAGTGGGATTCATGTCAAATCCCTCCATTTGGCTTTGAATGGCTTCAAATGCATGGTAGAACTCAACATAGTCTAGCTCTCCATGTCTAGTTATATTATGCACTTGGCACCAATTAGGTAAGGCCATCTTACAAATGTTTATTTTATGAAATATACTTAAAGGTGGATCAATATTATTTTTATACTTATTGAAAGGTATGTTATATCTTTGAAAATTAGTTTTTGTTAGAATTCTCACTAGTGTTACCCATTTATTTATTAAGATCCAAGAAATGGTTATCAAGTTTTTGAATAGTTTTTTGTATTGAGTCTAATTCTCCCTTTGAAAGTTTTTATTTACTCATTTAGGAGGCATTTTAGACATTGGTTTTGTTTACAATCACCATCATTTGACTGAGATTATTATAAGGATGTGCTCTAACATTTTCTTGGTTAAAGAAACCTAGCTACTAGTTGGGTGCAACATGGCTCAAAGGTAATTGGTTGATCACTAACACTTGGTTCAATATAGGCATGTTATAATTCATGTTGGGTATGACATTTGGAGTAGGCATAGTTGGGTCATTTTTTGTTATAGCAAAGGAAGGATTCCCCTATGGGTGTATTTTCTTCTCAATATGAATGGCTTCAATATATGCTAAAGCAAACTTGTCAATAGCCATGTATCTCCTCAAGAAGATAGATGTCATTGGGTATAAATCATTCTTTTATATCTCTAAAGATATATCATCCACTAGCTTATAAGGTAGAAATGTCAAGGTATACATCTTTTGCAACCTTACATTAAATGCTATAATTAGTTATTTTAGGTTATTTTTTAGGGTGGTAAATTATTGGTATATAACTCTTAGGATGACTACCCTACCAAATTGGGAAATAAAAGTATTATTAAATTAAATCCATCTCATGATGAAATCTTTGGCCAAGTTGAGGAACCAATCATAAGCTACATCCTAAAAGATAAAGGGAAAAAGACAATAGGTCATGTCCTCATGGATCACATTGAGTAGCCTCAAAGATGATTTAAACAACTTCATGTGTTATTCAATTTTCACTCTCCTAGTGGTGGTAAATAGAGGCAAATACTTTTTTGGATTCGTAGGTAGATCATATACAACAAGCCTAGGGACATTGAAGGATGAGCCAGCTAACCATGCCATGATTAGCCAGAGGGGTTGTAAATTTTAGTTAGATGGGGAATTTGGCTAGGTCTTGGACTTCTTATGTCTACATTTTTCTACTCTCACCTTCCTATGGGTTTTTAAGGATGCTAAAGGGGTCTTAGGTTGAGATCAATATCTAGTTTTAATCCTAAGCAACTTTAGGATAAAGAATAGGTACTAAGAGAAAAGGATCTTCAAAGAAAGCTTCAAAAGTGAAAAATATTACAAATATTAGTTTTTATTTTATATAGAAGACTTATATCATGTATATTTACCTTGATATTTGAATATCCAAGCTTAGAAACCTTAGATTTCTCAATACTTGTATAAATATTGTTAGATTTGTATGTTAACCTATAAATACCAATGTTAGATCAGCATTCCAAAGCACATCTATGTATAATCCAATAATCAAATAGTGTTAATCACCTCAAAACACTCCTCAACACTAAGATACATAATGATTCATTGAATTCCAAATGAATTAGAGCAATCATGATCTTAAATGCCTAGATCTAGCACAAATGAGGTCCCAACAATTGATCTTTACACAAACTCTTACAAATATTAAGATTATTTACCAAATTTATGTGAAACTTTGAAAAGATGACTAGAATAACCTTTAATATGTCTAAAGGATGGGGTATTTCATATATCTTTGAGAAAATTTAGACAAATATCAAGATTATTTACCAGGTTTATATAAATGAACATTGATTTTGGTGAAATCCTTCAAATAATGCAAAGATTCATGTAAATAATAAAGATCCTTAGTGTTCTTTAACAATATTTTCATACTTTGAAATAATTATGCATAATGTTAATGAATTACACTATAATTATATAGAAATGCATGGAAGTAATTACATAGTGGTCCTCTTTCTAGCACCAATTTTCCCTTCTTATTGATGCAATTAATGTGATCCTTGTGTCACTAGGGAATAAGGGGAAAGTAAGAAACTAAAATTACAATCTTGAAAGACTTGAGTCTTGATTTTTTAACACAATTACTATTATAAATAGCACAAATAAAATATATATGGTCACCACTTAGAGTTCTATAAGAAAATCTTGTTGTAGGGATAATATATGATATGTAGTGACACTTTACTAATCTTTTTGAATTTGTTTCAATATTTTCCAATTATTGCCCAAAATATAAACAAAAAATAAATATTTACATAATTGACTAAGATAAAGTGATTCATGGGTAGATTAAAAGGGTAAGACAAAAAATAAGGTTTGTTTTAGATGAACAAAAACACCAGTTCTCCCAACTTCTAACACAAAACATATGAACCAAAATTCACCAACCCAATAATAATACTCAAAGATAAATAAATGAAGTTGAATCTTCAAAGGAAATATATCAGATATACCTTAAATCATATGTTTTATAATGATTACTCATCCAAAATAAATTACATAAGCACATTTAGTTTCAAATAAGAGCAAACATACTATCATATTTGTTATCATAGTGTCAAACTGAAGATAATAGATGCATATATTGAATTATATTGTCAAATTAGTTAGTATAAGGTAAACCATTAGTCATCTAAAATCATGAAAAACATAAATCACATGACACATGTAATAAAGCACTTAGACAAACTCTCAAATCCTTGGCTCTTTTGCACTAATTCTTATAACTATATTCTAATAATAAATGAGGGAGAAGCCCCCATTTATAGGATTAAAAAATTCCTACAAAATTTCAAGAGGGCCCATAAAAGGTGTCTAAATATATCCAATTGGCCAAATTACCATGCATACAATGGAATATTCTACATTTAAATTTACAAAATGAAATAAAATATTATTTAAAGCACTGGAGGTTATTGAGATTCATATTGTTATTGTCTCTACTTCTTATTCACCTATTAATTTGTCCATACCTTTTCACATGTCAAGTAATCTTGGTCAATTTGGGAAAAGTCTAGGGTCATGGGTTGAACGAACTCAGGTATCTCTTAGATGAGCTTCCCATGTTTCACAAGCACATGCCTTAATGCCTCTTCAATGGCATTTGTTTTCTCTAGACTTTAAATAATAAATACCACAATATTCATCACCTCATTAGGCATATTTTAATTGTCTATATCCTATTAGAAATTGTAAATAAACACGTTCATCTAGACTCTAAACTCTTGATCATCCATGAAGGTACCATTAGGCCTTATTATCCTAGTGACCATGGCATCCTTCAGTAACAAGGCAATCTTGAATTCAATTTTCTCCAAGGATGTAGTTTCATCCTTGACCTAATCAAGACATCTATTAAAAATATTTATCCTATTCATAAGGATGGTTTGCATAGGAATGATATCCTAAATTGTCAAAACCTTGAGGTCTAAGAACTTATTATTTCTTACAACTCTAGCCAAGTTTGCCAATTTGGCATCATAAAGTTTAATATTTTGGTCAAGTTTAATGACCACATTGGTTTTTAAGACCCCATCTTACTACCTCCTCTTCATGAATTTATATAGGTTGAAAACATTGATGACACCATTTATTATTTGAATTATAGTTCCATATAACACTATTGGTAATGCTTTCTCCTTTAAACTTTTCAACTCCTTCTACATCCCCTTAATCAAGCCAATTGTGGACTCTATCTAGGCTTAAACTAAGGAAATAGGGTCTTCTACATATTATTCCACCTTTACAAGGTTGACCTTCCTCTTCTTTGTCAAAGTGAAGAGGGACTCTTCACTCTCATATACCATAGCTGATCTAGACTATGGCTACTCAACTTGCCTTCTCACCACCCTCTTCATGGTTCCTATGGTTATATCAAACCTCATTCTAGCTTAGGGTACAGACAGGACTACCTAAGGCCTCTCCTACCTTGCTACTTTTATGATGTATCTAACCTAATTTGGGATAGTAGTAGGTATTAGTTATATTAGAGGTGATTACTATAGGGGTGATTGGGTAGAGGAAGAGGTCAAAACTATAGTAGTAATTTATAGGTTTGTTGGGTATAGCTAGCCAATTAAGTCAAATAAACATTTGGTAGGGTCCATTTTAATAATAAATGAAGGTACCTTATAAGGCACACTAATTTTAGTAGTTATGATAATGTTGAGTGGATTTTGAAAGGTGAATTGCATTAAGATAGGTTTTAGTGGAGTTGTAGGTGTAGGGGAACCAATAAAAAGTGAGGCAATAACTATGGTTGCCTTGGAAGAACCCATATTTTTAGTGTCATGAGAAATAAAATAGGGAAAGGTGAACCTAAAGGAGGTACTAGCTTGGCTCATGCTAGTATCCATTGAGGATTATGTAGAAGTAGTTATAGCAGTTGAAGATAATGGAGTGAATGGAGAAGTAATGGTGGGTGGAGTAAACATGGAAATAGAATTATAAATAGAGGTATAATTAGTTGTAAAATAATGAAGTGGTGATGTACTTACCATGGTATCTTGGGGAGCTAATGGAAGAGGCATTTACCCTCTCATGGTGGTCATAGGGGACTTATTTCTCTTGTAAACTTTTTCTATATTTATCCCACCCAGTGCCTATAGTTCTTCCATTAAGAGATAAATTACCTATTTTAGTTATTCAAGGTTAATTATATCTATATTAGGGTAACTTAGGCTCTCTAGGGAAACTCCCATATCAAAAGTAGAGATAAATGTAGGCCTTTAGGAGGGGTCATGTTGGCTATCAGTTATTCCTAGATCAAAGCTTGGAGGCATGCTTTGACTACTTGAAGTGGCTTGTAGTGGAGTTATACATGGCTTATTCCTTATGAGAGGAATTTTATCTTCTTCCTCCTCTTCTTTTATCTCCTCATAGTCTACATCAAACATGCTTCCATGGGCTGGTGGAGGTTGAGGCCTTACAATGTCTTCTTTCTTCTTTTCTCTATCCATCCTCATTTCAAGCTCTATGTTCTTCTTAGATGTATTCCTTAGGACTAATTCATTGTTAATGGCATATTTATATCTCTATTTGTGTAGCTCTTATTTTTTATTATACTCTATTTCCACTTATTTATTGAACTTGAAGAGGTGTTTGGCAATGACATTATTGGGGTCCCATGCTTGAAATTCATCTTTCGGGAATAGGTATGAGTCCTTATGCCTTACAACCATGATGATATCATGCCATTTTTTGATTTTATTTCTCCCTAGATTATAAGGAGTCATGTGGGGGGATATCTTCTTCTTTGTCTTGAAGACTCCATCAACTCCATGTGGCATTTGATAATCCATTTCTTCCTTAAACAATTTCATAGGTATATATCTTGGTAACCTAAGGGGAACCACTATTACTCCTTCTATTTGGATGAATGTGGAATATGGGTATAGTCAGTACCTTCCAATTTCCTTTAGTGTTTATTTGACCTCAAAGGGAACCCTCAACATCTCACATTTAGTGATTGACTTGTAAATAATTGAGTAAAAATCTTTTATAATCACCTTTATATTGTACCTAAAGTAGTGAATGTGCATTACAAAGAATAATTGGGGCATAACCTTTGGTCACTAAGGGGACCATGAATTCCAACCTAGCTAGGTAGTTGCACATATATCATCTAATAAATAACTCATCATCAAGGATGGGGTACCATTCTAGCAAGTGTCTTTCATTGCATACACTAAATTATTTCTAATGATTTCCCCAAGTGGGGGAATCTGTTGGTCCTCTAAAATGATCTATAACAATGGAAGGGTTCTTATGTCCATGTAGCCAATATTTTAATTACCAAATACCCTATTAAGGAGAGCAAGGTCAATTTTAATTCCTCTCATAAATTTATGGATAGGTATGTTCCCTTGGTCATCCATGAAGACAATGAAATTTAGGTCAGTCACTCATGTAGCCAATACCTTCTCAAGGAGTGCACCTCATACCAATTATCAATGATAGCCTAGGTGTAATCAATATGTGGAGAGGGGAGGTCATAATATATATCAAATCATGGACTTGTGATGAATGTAATGGGGAGCCCTAGGGATATTGATATAATTACCCCATCTTCACACATTAACCTCCTAAAGATGCCATAAACTAGGTCAGCACATGGCATGACCTCTAGTTTTGTTGTGGATTTATGGATACAAGTACCATTTATTGTAAGGATGCTCAAAGCTAATTGGATTATGTGAGGCATTGTTTTGGCTTTATAAACTACACTAACTACTTATACATTGAAGTAAATTCTGCTATAATCCATGTCCCCTAAGTTTATGGCCTCAAGGATGAATTTCATGTCTTTAAAAATAACTAAATTTCCATACTAGAATAATAAATCATCATTTCCAAAATAAGTTATCTTACTTAGGGTGGAGGGACCTACTTATGTCATATCTAGAATATTCTAGGTAGTAGTCAATGTTCTTTTGTATCTCTCTATAACTTTATAGCTCCAATAATGGTGGTTGGGGTGTAACCTCTGAGAAGCTTGAGTGTTGTCATACTAGGAGAATATAGATAGGACAAAGAACAAAATGCATATATTCTCAAATGTAAATATAGGTAATAGTAGTTGAGTTGATTAGCCTTTTAGTTTTGATTAGTTTTTGGAGTGCATGTATTACTCTCACAAGCAATTGGGGCTCTTATTTGTTAGGTGGATCTCTTGCTGGAAATCATAGCTTTCCTTTTCTAGGTTTCTTCTTTGGAGGGATCTTAGCCAACTATCATTGACTTGGATATAATTGTGTGGCTCTATGGATACATGTAATTTTTGAAGGCATTTTTAAGAATCTCAAATGGAATTAGTTTGGGAATGACACATGGAATCATCATGTGAGTCCAAATGGGACATGCATTACTTTCATAGGCTATTGTTTATTTCTTTTCCAAGTGTCACTCTCAAAAGGATACTTGTATAGTTTTATATAATCAAATCTAGATAGTATGGCTTGAATGAAACCATGTGTCTACCTTACAGTATCTCATGAAATTTAGATGGATGCATCATGGTGTGGATATGCATCAATCATGGATGAGACCAAAGGGGACACATGTTACTTTAGAGGGATGATCAGGTTTGGTTGGTCATGATTGAGACATGAAACAACATCTCATGAGCATAGTCATTATGGTAGGATGCATGTTGGATTCATGGCAGCTCAAATTCAAAGGGCTTACTCATGGGGGATAAGATCTTGACAAGTAGCCTCTAGATTTGATTTCTAATGGCTAGTCTTCTTACGATCTCTGATAGATTTACTCCAAGTGTCTTGTGTGGGGCATGTTGAATCTTTAAAGTTCTATGAAGCTTGGCAAGGTGAACACCTATCCTTTTATGTTGTGTTCTAAACTTTGACATCCTATGAGGTATCACAATTTTTTACTTTAATTTTGACATCTTGTTAGGTCAAGTGAAAAGTTAAGTTAGATTTTGAAAGATGGCATAACTTTTCATAAACACATTTTGAAGCAAAATCTTGAAAAAAAGTAACTTAAACATAATACAAGGTTAATATAATAAAATTCAATGAAGCTTGTTATGTTCATGTCATTAGAAATCCTAGTTATACTTCTTTATCTTCACATCATTGAATTGTTAATGGTTAAAAACTCATTTTTGAATGAAACTTAAAGAGGACTTGTAATAATATAGATATTTCTAAGTATTAATTCTTTTTACCAAATGAGTAATTAAATAGGAAATATAAAAGCACAAGTAATGGTAAATTAGACCAAATCTAAATATAGTCAAATGATTAAACATTCTTGGAATCTAAGGCATTTTTAGAACCTGAAAAAGGGAGGGTCGCCATTTTAGGATAGGGGGTAGTTGATCATCAACACATTGGTCATGCCTCCCTTTATAATTAGGTTTCTAAGGCCTGATTAGGTCTATAGACCTCACCCAATATAATGTAATTCATGGCCCAAATCCTAACTAGGTCTACTAACCTTGTTTCACATCATTATTTACTCATATCATTTCCCTCATAGGTCCATTTTTAGTGTCTTTAGTTATGTTTGAAATCTAGTTTAACCATATTCATAATGGAATAGGTTATGTATGAAAAAAGTATAAATTATTTCATTATTTCATTATTTTGATAATACATTACATTTAATTATTTTAATTTATCTTTTTCTTTTATAAATGTAATGCTTTATTGTTTGTATTTTATATTATTTGAAAAGGAAAATAAAAATCCACTCAAGGAGAATATTCTGACATGGAGAAAAAAATGTGTTACCAACATTTAATGGAGAAATAGTACATCAAGAAAATATATTTTATCTTGTGTGTGTGTGTGTGTGTGTGTGTGTGTGTGTGTGTGTGTGTGTGTGTGTGTGTGTGTGTGTGTGTGTGTGTGTGTGTGTGTGTGTGTGTGTGTGTGTGTGTGTGTGTGTGTGTGTGTGTGTGTGTGTGTGTGTGTGTGTGTGTGTGTGTGTGTGATATGTTACTATTTCAAAAAATTAGAACACAAAAATTAAATTTTGGGCTTCATGTCTTATTCTTGGCATTAATTTTCTTGAGATGATATATTTGAACACTCAATATTCACATTTATTTCGACCCTTATACTTAATATTTTCACCCACCTCATGGGTGAAATGTTTTTTTTCATCTAGACCAAGTTTTTATGTTATAATATTTCAAAGTATATGATATATGAACATAGATATGGATCAAGATGTGTAATTAATGAGAAAGTCACACAAGTTAATGAACACATGATTTTAACATGAAAATTTCAAAGAGGTAGAAGAAACCTACAATGTTTATTTATTCATATAATTGAGAAAATCTCACCCATTACAAAATCCTTCAACATCTCACTTCTTCAAAGAAAAATATTCATAGAAAATTTAGAAAACTCATATATAATAATACTCACACTATTCATAGATACTATTATATATTGATATAATTTCACCAAGGGGTAATACCATTTTTATATTGGGGTGCAAAGGTAGACTGTTATAAGGAATTGGTCCAAACATCTCCCTAAGGAACATAATGGTAAATAAATAAATCTATATTATTATATTTATTTATAGGAAGTTTTTCAACCTATGCTAATAATAATAATAAAATATTATTATTTAATTAACCTAAATATGTTAAGGGTATAATAAATTCAACACTTCAACACTAAATTTTCCAACACTTCCCCTTAATTTCAACTTGGGATACATTCCATAGTCACCTTAATAAAGGAATTATACTCCATGAATCAATTATAATGTTCTAGGAAGCATGTAAAATTTTTATGGATTTAAAAACATTTTTCATGCAAAAATCACCTTCTGAAACAAAATGAATATAATCCATAGACTAATTAGAGTAAGTTTATTCTATCATAATCATGAGACTACATCTCATAGTATCTCATGAATAATCAACCAAACATTTTTTGATCCATTTATAAAATAAAGACCTTCATGCTTATAATAATTGGTTACAATTTAAAACTTACACACAAAGTTTACCAAAATCACATAAAGTGATTGTTGAAAGCACAATCATTGAGAGGGGGGGTGAATCAGTGTCTTAAAACTTTCTTTCATGAAACAATATTACACTATATAACACATAATATATGTGGTAAATACTAAAGGGGAACAAAACCCACTAATCCCTACAAATGGACTACAATTTTATAAGTCAAAAGATGACAATTTAGTGAAGCACCAAATTCACGTGGAGTACCAAGCCCAAATAGATAATAACCAATTCATATAGGCTTTATCAAGCATAAAATTTAAAGTAGGTACCAACCCCATATATGAATTATCACCAACTGAGGATGATTACCTCTTCATCTCTTCACACTCTTATTCCTATCAAACTACCTTCTAGGTCTCTTCGCTCAATTAGGTCATATGACCTTGATCCTCATACTCAAAACCTTTATCAAATATTCATCATAGTGTATATACACTCTTCACATGGTTTATAATGATTTATTATGCTTACCAATGTACTATTTCATTTTCATCTCCTCTGCACACTAATATGACCAAAAATACGTTATATATATATATATATATATATATATATATATATATATATATATATATATATATATATATACCATTCCTTGTTCATATACCTCTTGGTTAACTAATCACCCTTAACCTCATATTATGCCATGTATAGGCTTTATCAAGCACAAAATTTAAAGTATGTACCAACCCCATATATGACTTATCACCAACTAAGGATGATTACCTCTTCATCTCTTCACACTCTTATTCCTATCAAACTACCTTCTAGGTCTCTTCACTCAATTAGGTCATATGACCTTGATCCTCAAACTCAAAACCTTTATCAAATATTCATCATAGTGTATATACACTCTTCACATGGTTTATAATGATTTATTATGCTTACCAATGTACTATTTCATTTTCATCTCCTCTACACACTAATATGACTAAAAATACGTTATTTATATATATATATATATATATATATATACCATTCCTTGTTCACATACCTCTTGGTTAACTAATCACCCTTAACCTCATATTATGCCATGTAATATGTATTTATACATATAATTAACATGATTAAAATTATTATTGGGTCCCTTTATGTCTTACATATCTCAATTAGACCTCATTTCTCTATTAGGTCTCATGAAGACCTAATTCCATTATGTCTACTTTAGGACACATTACACTTTGCCTTCCTTGGAACACTTTCAAAATACATGTGATATAAAAATATCTTATAAAAATATAATATACCTATAATAATATCATCTAGGCTCCATATCACTTTTTATAACCAACCACCACTTGAAACACATCATTTATACTGTTCACAATTATGCTTTCTCATACATAGAAAGTCTATTTTAAACTACTGAAGATTAAACACAAATTAGATAAATAACCATGAAAATAAATAAAATATACATAAATTAAATGATTCCATGTCATCACCATATTATTTATACTTCACAACTCATGGAAAAATAACTTAAATAGTTCTCTATAAATAGCCCACTCAAAACTAAGAGAACATTCACAAACCCAGTCATAAACAAATTAATCTCCAACACCTAAAATAACACTTTACATGATCATTGATACTTTAAAAATATATTTTAAAATAACTATACCACTCTCATATATAAAAATAATAAGGTTTAATGTCAAATATTGATCGTGTAGACCAATCTTTTGACCTTACTACACATAGTCAAAGCAGAACCAAACAAGCCATTTTGGCTTCAACATTTCAACCTCTTATACTAAATTCTAAGATTTAAAAAATACTGATAATATGTTTAAAAACACAATAAACAAAACCATATTAATTATATATATATTAAATCATGAAATATATCCTTAAACTCATCACTGCAACTTGCTTACCCAGAAATGCCAGTTTACCTTAAAGCACAATCATGGTGATTCAGACCTTTAACACATGTGCAGACATATTAAATTTTTTTTTATAAATTTATATTATCTTATGATATAATTAAATCATTATTGGATATAAATATAATATATTAAAATATAAAATATTAGTCTTGCAAACCAATCTTATGAAATCACTATACACAAACCTCACTGAGCTAGATAAGTTAATTTGTGAGTAACTTTTTACTATATTCACTTATATACAAAACTTATATAAAAAATTATAATTTATTAAAATTCATAAAAAAACATATCCATTCACTTTTTTTAATAACTATTTTATTATAACACATCCCTTATCATCTTTTAACTATTGCCTAGGTTTCTCACTATTTCCACCATTAGGCTTGTTAGAGGCTGCCTAATATGGATGAATAATTTATCATAATTGAGGGATAAAAATTATATATAAACATTCATGTACATGAAACATTAGTCTTAGGCTTCATTATCCATCCATTTTAATTTCTTGACCAATGTAAATTTTGACTACTATAACAAATTCTTCACAAACAAGCTTGTATCTATAAATTTTCTCTCTCATCTAACTAACCACCACCACTTGGAGGCACCTGGGAGAGTTTAATACATGATAAAATAGTTTATATAGTTATTTGAGACTATTGTAGATTTTTTTTAATTAGATATTTCACATTAGGTCCTTTTTAGAGTTTTAGAGAGGTTTAACACATGTTTTGGTGTTAATGATTGTTCATAATGGTTTTCCCCTTAAATGTAAAACCAATGACTATAGTTAATATCTATGATCCTTACCAATATCTAATAAAAACCTTATGTTCCCATGTAGAGGTTACATGTGAAAACCAACTCTTAAAATTCCTTCTTGGGTTTGGATGCTTTCATTATGTGCACTCAAGAGATCTCAAAACCACTTCTCATGCCTTTTCTTGAAAAAAATAACCTCAAAATTTGTGAACGTACTTGAAACAACATATCATACCTATTTAAAAACTGATCTATCCATACTTTCATTTGAAATATAACCTCATACCTCATTAGGCCATACTTTCTCTCTCTTTTCTCTCTTAGACCTTGACCTACAAACCACATTAGCCCTTCAAATTGAACTTCATGCCCTTTCCATGTGATCTCCACCTCAATTTAATACTCAATCAACATATATAATTCTAAAACAATGCCATACACCCTTCATATACCTCAAAAATAGATCATGATGCTTCATTAGGCCAAGTAAGGTTTATAAGTGGACTAGTTACATACGGGATCTATAGATCTTACCCCTATAAGCTCACCCTAATACTCTCATGAGTGATAAATTATATCACATGCATGTTAAATAAAACTTATACATCCATTCATGCATGTGTGCACTCATCTCACCAAGCCACCAAGATCATAGCTTCTCACAAGAACTTCATATGTCATGACTAGTGCCATGTTTGAGCTTCTCAAGCACTTGAAATATGACAACTAACATTTAAATACTTATAAAAGTATAAATTATTTATTTATATGATCAAACAATTCCAAACAATCTCTCACAAGATTGTGCTTACTCAATTTACTAAACTTCACTATGCACATCTTCTCATAGGGTCTAAACTATGCTTCTCAAGACACCTTGTACTTGTGAACTAGTAATCAAACATGCTTGACTCAATTATATCAAAAAATAGCTCTCTTTATAAATAAATTTCATACCACTGAAATAATATTGACATCAATATTGGCATCAATCAATAGAATAATTATTAGCTTTCCTTCAAATTCTCTCTCAACAAAAGAGACATTATGTCGTCCTCAAAATCTCTCTTATCACATGGCTTCCTTGTCACATCAAACACATAATATCATACCTAAAATACCACTAACTATTCATATTCACTATATTCACCTTTAAATCAATTACATGAATCTTGACATCAATGACAACACTTCTCAACAAACTCCCCCTTTGTCATTGATGGTAAATCATTCTTCAATTTGATCAATCTCTTCTCCCCTAATTTGGTCAATTTCCTTCTTTAATTTTTTAACCCTTTTAAATTAATGATAAAGGGTCATACATACTTCAAATTATATAACCAATCATTCCCACTCTTTGTAAACTATTCTTAGAAATTCTTCTATGCTTATCAATAACTATACTTAGAGCTTGTGAACAACCTGGATAGCTCCCTCTCAAATCAAACATCCATCATGCTTATGTTAACTAAAGAGTGTCTCCATGAATCCTAATGGAGTCAACCCTATTCATAAGTCAATCTCCATGTTCTCACAAGACTAAATATCCTTTCCTTTTAGGCTTGATTAGTCCTTTTGGTTTGACCTTTTCATCATCCATGCGGTCAATAATCTGAGCTGATAATGAACATTTTTGACTTGATTTTACATCTTAAATATGTTATATCATATAAAATAGTCCACTTGGGAATGTATAATGATCATGACTTACCTTTATTATCTTTGGTTTTCACACATTCATTTGCCTTCTCTCTTTCACTATAGGAGCTTCAAACCTCTTGTTTTGATTTAATGACCTTATAAATCTATTATGACAAAATATTGTAATGTTTCCTACATTATTACAACTATAGTAAACAACCTCATTGATACCTCTTGACTGATGATTCATTTCATAATCCCATGAATATTCATTTTTAGAGTGTCTTATACACTCTCTTACTCTATGACCAAACTAATTACATGCAAAACAATAACCATTGAATGAATTAGCATACCTCATAGCATTAGGCTATCTGATTTGTCTTTTCATGTTGACTTTCTTATTTTTATTATACTTCTCATTGACTTCAACTACCTTCTTTGCATCTTATTTGAAACCAAGACCTATCTTATCACTTTTATACTTATGAATACTCAAAGTGTTATCAAGATTATTAATACTCTTTTTAAACTTAATAAAGGTTTTCAACTTTCTAGATTATTGATATAACTCATCTTTCAAGGATTCCATTTTAGTTCCATACATGTTGCATTCTACCTCTTTATCTTTTAAGCTAGCAGTGACTATCTCCATTTTTGCTTCAATATAATCGATGATCTCATCATACTCCTTGGATGTGTTACTTACTATATCCTTAGACAAAGCAATATGTTCCTCATAGTCCTTAGATATTGATCTTAGTTTTTGATTCATTCTTATTTTAAACTTCAAGTCCTCTAGAGCACTCACCAATTCTACCTCAAGGTTTAGTTGAGCCTCTTTCTCATCTGATTCTTCATCATCCATAAGGTCTTTTCATTTTCAATAACCCTCATTATCTATCTCTATATCCATGAATAAGGTTTCATTATTATCATGTTCATGCTCATTAATATCATCATATCTATCAGATGTGCTTAATTCACTTACATTAGATGAGTTATTATCTTCTTTAATATAGAAGACTCTCTTTCTCTTTAATGACATTTTCCTACCTTCATACTTATTGAACTCTTTTTTTTATTTTTGTCAAGATTATAGACCTTCTTATCATCTCCATGATGTTCATCATGATCAATCTTATCCTTGTTAGGACACTTAGATTCAAAGTGACCAATCTTAATATAGTTGAAACATTTTAAAAGGCAACTCACCCTTGTACTTACTAAATCCAAACCTCAATTTCCTAGCAAACATGGATATCATTCTATCATCATCAATATATGAACATACCTCATCCTTGAAATTCTTGGATTTTTAATTATTTTTATATTTTAATGCTTCTTCCTTCTTAGGAGGCCTTTTTTTATTTGTTCTCATCTCATAGGCAATTAAGATGCCATGAATCCCATCCATCTCTAGCTTGTCTAAATCTTACATCTCTTCTACTATAGACACATTAGAATCAAACTTAAAATTTATTAATTTCAATACCTTTTAAACAACTATAGTTTCTCTCTTTTTCTCCTAATCCTTTAATGACATTGACAAATTCATCATCCTTCAAAAGGTAAGATGCAATGGTTTCATATCCATTTATCTTTAGACTTTCAAACTATCTCTCGTGGGTCTACAACTTGGCCATCTTCACCTTGGTGTCTCTTTCGTATATAGTCTTCAATTTGTCCCATATCACCTTAGCTAACTCATATTTCATCACCTTCACAAAATATGTCTCTGATAGGCCACATATAATGTCATTCATTATCATGTAATTGCTCTCACTTTCCTTCTTGCTTGTTACACTAGTTGGTGGTGTAAGAGGTGGAGTGTATCCATCCACAACTAATTTACAAATGTCATGGCCCATTGAAATTATATATGTGTTCATCTTGATGCTCTAAAAATCATAATTAATCTCATTGAAAAATGGGCCTTACTAGTAGAGAAATTGCCTTGAGCTTGCTGACAAGTCATCCTCACTTCTAGGATCTCCTTTAGGCTACTAGGCTTTATTTAAAGGACCTTATCTAATAATATATGTTGGAATAATGATCAATAAGAGGGTGGGTGAATTAGTGTCTTAAAACTTTCTTTCAATTCTTTATTGACATTCATAAACCATCACATGAACATATAGATCAAGTAATGCATAAGCAATCACCCATACAAACATGAAAAAATATTACACAAGATGACAAATCATATATGTGTAAAAAAGTCAAGGGGAAGAAAACCATTGATACCTATAAATGGAATATAGTCCTATAGCTAAAAATATCAAATTTAGTGAAGTACCAACTTAGCATGGAGCACCTACCCTAACTAGCTAAGCACCAACTTAGCAAGGCTTTAGCAAGCACCAACTTGCAAGGAAGCACCAACCCCCCAGATGACATAGAAAAAAACCAATCATTTAGTTGAATTTATCACCTTTATAACACCTTATTTATGAACTAACTGATGTTGACCACCTCTTTAACTATTCACACTCTTATTCTTCTCAAACTACCTTCTAGCTCTTTTCACTCAATTAGGTCTCTTCAAGACTAATTAGGTCATATGAACATTATCCTCATATTCAAAACCTATATCAAATTTTTATAATATTTTATATAAACTATTAATTTTTTTTACAATACCTTCTTATAGTTACTAATGTACTATTTCATGTGCATCTCCTTTACACACTAATAGGTCTAAAACTACCTTGAATATATACCATTCCTTGATCATATACCTCTTGGTGAGAGACTAAATCTTAACCTCATAGGTAGGCCATGGAATAGGTCTTATGAAATATAATTAAAATTATTTTTTAATCCCTTTAGGTCTAGAATAAATCAATTATACCTCATTTCATTATTAGATCTCATGAAGACCTAATTCCATTAAGTCTGCTTTAAGACATGTTATAGTTTGCCTTTCTTAAAACACTTTAAAACTTCACACATGGTATAAACATATAATATAAAAATTAAATAGACCTATAATAATCTCATATATTATCCATATCACTTTTTAGAACAAACCACCACTTAAAGCACACCATTTTTATTGTTCACAATTAGGTCTTCTCATACACATAAATTTTGTCTTGAACTACTAAAGATTAAACAAAAATTAGCTAAACAACCATGGAAATAAATAACATATACATAAAATAAATTAACTCAAGTTAATCAAAATATTATTTATACTTCATAGCTCAAGGAAAAATAACTCAAACACTTCTCTACAAATAGCCCACTCAGAACTACCAGAACATTCCAAACCCCATCATGAACAACTTGATCTTCAACACCCGAAAGAGCACTTTCCATTATCACTAATAATTTAAAAAGATAATTTGACACATATATACAAATTTTAGATACAATAATAAGGTCTATTGATAAATATTGGTCTTATAGACCAATCTTTTGACCTTATTACACACAGTTAGACATGAACTAGATAAGCCATTTTGGATTTAACATTTCACCCTCTTATACTGACTTATAAGATTTATAAAATAATGATCATAAATTTTTAAGTCATATAAAACAACACCATATGCATTATATACATTAAATCATGGCATAGAGCCTCAAACTCATCATTGTAACTTGCTTACCAAGATCTATTAGTTTACCTTAAAGCAAAGTCATGGTGACTCAGACCTTCAACACCTATGTAGACATATTGAATGACTCATGATACATGTAGATGATCCTATGAGATAATTATACCATTATTGGATATAAATTTAATATAGTCAAATAAAAAATATTGGTCTTTCATATCCAATCTTAAGACCTCACTATATACAAAGCTCACTACGCCAAACAAGTCAACTTGTGAGCAACTTTTTACTATATTCACTAATATCAAAAATTTATATAAAACGTGATAATATATTACAATAAATTAACAACATATCAATGCACTTTGTTTCATCACTATTTCATGATAACACATCCCTAATCATCTTCTCACTATTGCTTGGGTTTTTTACTATTTCCACCATTAGGCATGTTAGCGACTGGCTAACTTGGATGAACAATTTATCATAATTGAGGGCTTGAAATTTCATATAAACATTAATTTAAATGAAAAATGATTCTCAATATTAATTATCCATCCATTTTCTTTTCTTGACCAATGCAACTTTTGATTGTTATAATAAATTCATCATAAATAAGCCTATATCTATCCATTTTCTCTCTCATCTAGATAACCACCACCACTTAGAGTAACCTGGGAGAGTTTAATACATTATTATATAGTTTTTATAGTCATTTTAAACTTAAATCCTTTTTTAATAATATATTTAACATTGGTTCCTTGTTAGGGTGTTAGAGATGTTTAACATAGGTTTTAGTGTTAATGATTATTCATAAAGGATTTCCCCTTAAATATAAAAAAATTACTATAGCTATTATCTATGATCCTTAATAATCTCTATTAAATATCTCAATTTCCCATGTAGAGGTTATAAATGCCAACAAACAAATAAAATTCCTTCTCAGGTTTGCATGCCTTTATTTTGTGCACTCTAGATACCTTAAAACCACTTTTCATGTATTTTTTTGAAAACCAAGACCTCAAAATTTGTAAAAATACTTGAAAAAACATATAATAAATCTATAAACACTCATTTTTCCATATTTTCCTTGTAAATATAACCTCATACCTCATTAGGCCATACTATCTCTCTTTTCTCTCTTAGACCTTAACCTACAAACCACATTAGGCCTTAAAACTAACCTTCATGACTATTTACATGTGATACCCACATAAATTACATATTAAATAAAAATATATAATCCTAAAATAGTTAAATACACCATTAATATGCCTTGACAATATATCATGATGCCTCATTAGGCTATGTACGGTTTAGAAATAGACTAGTTACATACTTGATCTATAGATCCTACCCTTGTAGGTTCACCCTGAGACTCTAATGAGTGATAAAATTTATAAAATTCGTGATTATTCATATTTATACATCCATTCATGCTTATGTGCACTTATCTCACTAAGACACCAAGTTCATACCTTCTCATAAGGACTTTATATGCCATGACTAGTGCCATATCTAGGCTTCTAAAGTACTTGAAACTTGAAAACTGACCTTAAAACAATTTTTAAAGTATAAATGCTTTACTTACATGATCATTAAAATCCAAAAAACCTCTCACAATCTTGTGATTACTCAATTTACCAAACTTCACTATGCACATCTTCTCATAGGGTCTAGACTAGGCTTCTCAAGACACTTTGTACTCAAGAACTAGTACTCAAACATGCTTACCTTAATTATATGAAATAATAACACTCTTAAAATAAAACTTTAATACCATTTTAATAATATTAACATAAATATTGACATCAATTAATAGAATAATAATTGGGTTGCCTTCAAATTCTCTCTCAATAGAAAAGACATTAGGTTGCCTTCAAATTTTCTCTTGTCACATGGCTTGGTTGTCACATCAAGTACACAATATCATATCTCAAATGCAACTCACTATGAATCTTCACCAAGTACACCTTGACATCAATGACACCAACCTTGACATCAATGACAACCCTTATCAACAATGATATACTAAAATGTTTTATAGTGAGAATAAGTATATAGAAGAAGAAGGAAACACACAGCTATTATAAAGTGACATTATCATGCACACTCCACCTCAATAAAAACTTTGGGAGGCCTAATATTGTATTAAAATTGAAAAACTTGGTATCAACAAGTGTTTTTCTAAATATATCTACCACTTATTCATCTATAGGACAAAGTTTCATATCGCTATTCAGGACTTTCTCTTGGATTAAATGCATGTGAACTTCAATATTCTTAGTTAATTGGTGTTTCACTATATTTTTTTCTAGAGCTATATAATTTTTGTTATTGCATAGAAGGGTGGTACTATGAGAAACATCCAAATGGAGTTATTATAACAAGATTCATAACCACATGGATTATTTAGAAGCTTCTATAACACTTATATACTCTAGTTCCATATAAGAGATAGAAACAATATGTTATTTTTTGTTACTCTAAGTAATAACATGTGCACAAAACTTAAACACATATATAAAAGTAGATTTATGATATCACAACATGGTTAGAATCATAATAACCAAATACATAAATATTAAATATGACATAAGTTTATCTATGGTAGAACACATTTTAGATAATCAAGTCATGTATTTAGGCAAACCCATTAATTACTTTTATTACTAAGTTAGTGACAAAAATAAATCATTGTATGTAATTCATCATTGGACATCTTTAATATTCAAAAAATGAACATCCATAAATACCATAAGATGCACATATAATAATTTCACTAATAATATAATACTAAGTTTATCCAAGCATTATATATCTAATTAGAAATCACTCATTTTTATAATTTTACTCTTGAAAAACTTTACAAACATAATATGATTTTTGCCATTTTCCAATGATCTAGAAATAAACATAACAAAACATTAAGGTTTGTAATATCTCATACATCAAAGATGGAAAATTTTATCATGATATGAAATCATATAATCAAACAAATATGAGATTGAAATAAATAAATTTAGACTTGTATGAACATAGTGCTTAGTAAATTAAATGATGATTAGCCAATTAATAATATAAACTCCATTTACACTTTTAATTTCATGACACATATTATTATAAAATTAATCATCTAACCATGTTAGAATGAAATTTACCCAGTTATAAAATGAAAACATCTTTAACAATTGAAACATAACATATCTTTTCTTACTAAGCATGATCTTCTTACAAAATGCAGTAACTAAACATGATCATCTTGTCAAATGAAGAACAATGTTATTTATATATGTACTTCACTGCTAACTCATATGAATTCAAAATAATCATAAATTTAATCATTTTGAATTCAATATAATGACTATATATTTTCTTTGTTTTCTTACTTAAGATATATCTATTACAATGTAATTTTAATTAGCATTTTTACAAGAATCACACTAAAAAGTATTACTAACAAATATCATTGTAGTTGAGACATTAGAGATTTAGTTAGTATATTTAAATTAATATGATATAAATAAACATTAATATATGTAACTTTAATTTATCTTGTAACATCACTATGAATAAGTTCTAAAGGATATTGCAATTCATATAATGATTTTTGTTAAAGGGGTTAATATGTTGCTTACCATGTAAGAAACCCTCACAAGCTTCATGATAAGAATAAATATAAGGAATACCAACAACAATATTATGAGAATATATTTCATTTAAAATTATAAAAATAACATGTCCTAATATTTTATGCCATAATTGATATTCATTTTTTATTTATGAAAACATATAGAACAAACATAAAAATGTATAAACCATTTTATCTAATACCTTCAACAATTAGATAACTATATTAATTACTAATATACCATTTATCCTTAATAAAATTACAATTAAGTTATCATTCATAAGTTGAGAATAGGATAATATACTTTTCTTAAGTCTAGGAACATAGAAAACATCATTTACAACAACATTTATAAATTTTGACTTTACTTAATTAGTAGCTTCTAAAAATGAATCACCACCTAAATAAATATTTTTAGACATATCTCTAGTGTTAGATAGAATATTGATAAACAAGTCATATTATTCAAGGTATCACTATCTAAACACCATTCATTTTCATTAGAAGAAAACAAGGTAGCTTACAAAACAATAATGTCAGTATTATGATAGTGATTGTTTTTTTATTTAATGAGGTAAAATCCAAGTTTTACAAGGACCTATAACCACTAGAGTGCATTATAAGAGTTTTAACAAACCATCGACAGGGCCAAGAAACCAAAAACAAAATTTTATAATACTACAACAAAATCAAAAAATGGGAAACCAATAACAAAATTAGGAGGAAAGTCCCTCTTCAGGGTCTTCAACATCTATAGTGTCCTTCACTAGAATGATCTATTTTTCCTTTGATATTTTTTCATAAGTGCAATTCCTAGGGCCTTTAGCCACTTCTCTAGGGAAGATCATTCTAGGGATCTTTTTTCCTTTAACCTATATGGGGGACTGCTTAAGGGGGACCCCCTTGGATGAGCCCTGAGGGGGGATTTTAAAACCTTTTATGATTGAAAGGTAGGGGACTGAGTGGGCTATGTAAAAAGGACAAAATCTTGAACAATGTATTTAGCCTATCTATGAAGTGAATTCTAGTCTTGAATGAGTTTGGCCAAACACAACCCTACATGTTTTACATTCAAGTTGAAGTTCTCAAGCTATAATTTATTCTTTTCTAGCTCATCCATCACAATGGCTTTCCCTTTCTAGGATATCTTTGTAAGGGTCCCCAATTATAGAGTAATAATTATTGGTTTGGGGATAAATATTTTAAGGGGAAGATTAAGGGGACTTTGATAAACTATCCTAGGGGGTGTGATCAGAGAGCTAGTGGGATCCCTCAATGGGATAATCTACTTGGGAGTCTTCTTAGGAGTCCTCCCTAGAGGAGGAACCCCTAGGGGGGACCTTTGAGATGTAAAGAGCTTGGCCATGCTTAATTAAAAGGAGAATCAAGCCTTCATGAAGGATGGGATTTGTGTCATTCACTTGATATATTAAGACAATACTCACAAGAGACTTTAGTAGAAAGTAAGGCAAACTAATTTTATATCTAATGAAAGGATTAAGTAGTAGAAAATGGTGAGAAAATATAAGTATATATTTACCTTTGAGTGTCATGTACTACATGATTTGAATAAAAATGTTAGGCTAGTAGTGTGGAAGATCAACACATGGAAAGGCTTTTTGTCTATTTGCACAAAGTCATTTATATTGAAAAAATGTTGAAGCGACTCTTATTTTTTATTGATCTTTGAATGCCATTGTGCTTTCACATGACATTCCATTTGTTTTACCAATGAACTCATTTGAAACATTAATAGTGATGCCATAGATGGTCACTTTTCACTTATTCTAGACCACCATGACGTCATGGGAAATCTTATAATTATGTTTTGTAACCCATTCCATGAATTCCATGAGTCCCACCTTTTTTATCTTCTTCTATACTTTATTCTATTCATGAACTCCCTTGTAGTAATTATGTTCCAATCTAACCTTGTCACCCTCCATGGAGATTGTATGCACAAAGATGAAATGGGTGGAATGAAATTTTTGGATAGGGAAAACTTTAAAAGAGCATGAATGGTTTGGAATTCCCACTGAAGGATCATAAAAATAATTAAGTCTCCTCTCTTTGGAATAATTATAGATATATGTAATTAAGATCTACCCTTTCAATATGAGGTTATACATGTGTAGATAAATCATTGTTTTAACTTACATCAGTACCTTCAGCTTGTATGGCATTAAGGACATTAGAAGGGGTGTTTCTTGGATTATGATAATTAGTTAAAAGGTGGAGATAAACTCCAATGATGGTGAGGACATCAGTTACCCTATTTATTTCCCTATAGGTGTGTATGAGGTAAACATGAGATAAGCCCTATAGGAGATACTTTACATCACCAAGATGTCCTTAATGGTGTGTGAGGGTGTAGTCTTTCCTTCTAAGGCATTTAGGATGTTCAATGAGTCTCCCTTAATAATGATCCTATTAAGGTTGATGATTGATGCCAATTGTATACCCCAAAGGGTAGCCTTAACCTCAACTAGGTGGTTTGTTTGGGTTCCTATGGGACCCACATACATAGCCAAAATCTCACCTTTAGAATTATTTATAATACCTCCATGCCCTATAGGACCTAGGTTTCCCTTAGAAGCACAATCAAAGTTTATTTTCACCTAGATTTTTGGAGGAGCCTTCCATTTAGTGTGTTTGTGGATTAATTTTTTTGAGGGAGATAATAAAACCTATTGGAAATCCTATTTTTTGAGAATAAGCAAGGCTGGGAGGTAGGATCTTTGTCTTTGGGAGGAAAAGATTTCTAGTTTTTTAAATTGGTCTAGAAGAGGTGGGGGAAGATGCCTTTTAGTTGACATCTTTTGTTAATAAAAATACCATCATTACAAATTTTACATACACACTATAACCAATGAGGGAGGGAAAGATACCAAAATAAGATTAGGGAAGGGATATTATAGGGGGAATTTCATTGCATAATGAGATCCATGGCATGTTTGGTTTAACCCAAGCCATATTAGGTTAATTTAGTGAGCCATTAAATAGAGTCAAGATGAAAGGGAATTAAAATAAAAGGTGGTAAATAAAATCTTCCACACTTTAAAAATTTGGGAACAATCATACGCCTTTTAGCTAGGTTGTCTACTATTAGAATTTTATTTTGTGCCACAAGACAAAAAAATGAAATTGACTTTGGGAGTCAGATGTTTTACCCAATCTTTTTTTGCATATAATCCATTCAATTTACAAATTAAGGTCAGTTCAAGGCCACCAAGTAGGAGTCATTATCTTCTGCATACCAAATAAAGTGATCTTTTTAGAAGAGGGGATGTGGACATGTATTAATGTTAGGTTGAGGTTCTAAATATCTTGAGATTCTTGTAGTGGTAGATCATCACTAGGGAGGGATTTATATCACTTTTTTCCATCCTTAATTTCTTAATAATATTTTATTTTGGATCCCCATCTCTACTTAAACAATATATACCACCCAACTCAAATCCCCTGAGTGGAGAGGTGGGTGGGAGATAACTAGGCATCTTCCTAGAAGTCAATTTTCTTACCATTCCCAATTTTCCATAATATGCCTTTCTTCAAAAGGTCCTTACAAATAGTTATGGATTTAAAAAATGTGGATCTATTAGTAGGGCCTTCTTCCCATTGGAAGTCATCCTCTTCCAGTCCTTCTAGATATTTAGCCTTTATGATTCTTTCCCATTACCCATTATCGTTCATCAGGTGCCAACCCATTGTTACCAATGGGGATCTGTTCATGAATTTGATGCTTCTCAAGCTAATACCTTCATTAGCTTTTGGAAGTCAAACTTTGTCCCATACACTAATATTGAATCTAAATCTTTCTTCAGTTCTTATCCATAGGAAGTTTTTTTATTTGTTCAACCTTAGAGGTAATATTGTATGGCATTCTAAAAATTGACATCTGGTATACGAGAATGATATAAATTAGGCCTTAAAAATATGGTATTTTCCCTACCTAGGTAAGAAGGTGACCCTTATAGCCAACTAATTTCCTTTGTATGCTATTAATTAAGGGTTTCTAAAGTTGAGAGTCCATTTTCCCTATATATAGAGGGATTCCCAAGTGGCTTGCTAGCAGTTTACCCACTTGATAGTGTAGAATTTTGGTGATTCTTTTCTATTACAAGGCAAGTATTGATGAAGAAAAGGGAGCTCTTTTGGAAGTTGATACATTGGTTGGAAACCTTTTAAAAATTATTTAAGATGCATTTTAGATGTTTAGCTTCCTCAATAAAATCATTTCCTAAGATAATGGTATCATCAATAAACTATTGATGAGTGATGGGATCTATATTCGAGGCTACTAAGATACCTTCTATAAGGCCCTAAGTGCAAGCTCTCCTCAAGCTTCTTCCCAAGGTTTTTGCTAAAATGATAAAGAGGTAGGGGAAATGGGATCTCCCTGACTCATGCATCTTGAATCAAAAAAGAAACCTTTTGGAACACTATTTATAATAATAGAAAACTTAGGGTGCTAATGTAATTCTAGATAATTTTCCTAGTATCATGAATCAACCTCAACTTTTCCATAATCTACATGAGGAAACACCAGGAAACCCTATCATAAGATTTTGACATGTCTAGTTTGAGTAACATTCCCTATCTTGAGTATTTAGAGACAGAATGCATGGCTTCATGAGTTAGGGCAATGTCATCTATGATATATTTGGCTACTACAAAGGCCCCTTATTGCTCCCCAATGACTTTATTAAGAATAAATTGAATGCATTTTACCAAAATAGAGGAGTAGATCTTATATGTGGTATTACAAAGGCTAATAGGCTATAAATCTCAAATGTTAGTGGTACCTTGTTTTTTCTAAATTAAAACTAGAAATGTGTTATTGATTTCTTTGAGAATAGATTTGGAATGAAAAATTTCTCTAGTAGCTTCTTTGACCTCTAGGTGTATGAGGTCCTAAAACTTTTGTAATAAAAAAGGTGGGAAACCATCAGGTCCAAGTGGCTTGAACCCTTACATGTGGAAGACAACAATTTTAATTTTCATGTTTGTGGGAATCTTGATAAGGGAAGCATTATCAGTAGTTGATAAGACTTTGTCAAAATTTGAGAGAGCAAAAGAGACTAGATAATCCTTTGGACCTCCTTCTTCAAAGAGAAGGTTCTTAAAGAAATTTATAATATGGTGGGATATGTCATCTTCATTCCTACTAATGGTCCCATATTCCATTTTTAGTTTGGACATTCTATTGATATTTATGTGTCTTATTATGAATGGTGAAAAAAAATTGTGTTCTTATCACCTTCCTTAGCCATAAGAATTTGGATTTTTACTTCCATAAGGCCTCCTCTTTAGCTTTCAGGTTATGAAATTGACTCGAGAGGTATTTTTCCTTTGAAACCATGAGGTCATTATAATTTTTAGAGGCATTTATGTCTTTAATAATTTAAATTTCCAATTTGAGGGCCTTTTATGTATAAAAATACCCCTAAACACTTCCTTTTTATAGATTTTCAATTTGGTTTTAAGGAAGTTAAGTTTTTTGTGAGGATGAACATGGCAGAACCTGAGATGGGTTCTTTCCACCAATATTTTAGTAAGTCTATGAGATTGGGGTGGTGAATCCAAATGTTTTCAAATATAAAAGGGCTACATTTAGGTTTGGAGATTTTTTTAGATTTAAATACCAAGGGGTTGTGGTTAGACCCAATCTTGGGTAGAGAAGAAAGTTTGTTGGAAAAGAGAATGTCCCAATTTAGGGATATTAGGAATCTATTGAGGCAAACTTGTATTATATTTTCTCCCAATATTGTATTGGACCATGTGAATGGAATTCCATTAAGGTCCACATAAAATAACCTTGTATTAGTAATGAAGTAGTTAAAGCCTATCATGTTATCTGTAAGGTGAATGAAACTACCTTTTTTGTCTCTAAGAATGAGAGGAGTATTGAAGTTACTCACCACAGTCCAATTCCAATTAATGTAGGTATTTTAAAATTATGATAATTCTTTTCATAGAATATTCCCAACTAGTTTGGAGTTAGGATCATAAACATTGGTTAGAATCCATTTGTCATTGATATTAAGATTGATGAACAAGACTAATATTTGGTTGTTTGATTTCCATAAGAGGTCACCTCCTAGATCATCTAGGTTCTAGAAGACTTCCAAGCCACCTAAAGAATTTATGGATTTTGAGGAAAGGACTTGGGTTTTTTTCTATATTTTTATCACACTAGCTTTGAATACAAAATTAGACACTTTTATTTCCTAAATAAGAAGAATAGAAGGATTGGCTCTTTTAATGGTATTATAGAGGGTCTTTTATTTCTTAAGGTTATTTGGGGCCCTAATATTCCATGAGAAAACTCACATTTCTTATTTCATTACACCTTAAGAGTTTGATAAGAGCCTATAGAAATATCTTTTGTAGTTTCTAAGTTCCTTGTAATCATTCTTAGGGATCTACCCATAGGTTTAGGAGTAATGCCAATATTGGCCTTTTTCTACCTCTTTTATTTTTAGAACAAGTGACAAACCCATCATCTAGGTGGAGGTCCTAGGTGGGAGAGAGACGTTTAGAACATTACCCCACTTCTTTACCAAGTATCAACGATTTCAAGAATGGAGAGAGGGGGTGCCTTGGGGGGAGGGGGAAAGGAGATGTCCATGTTAGAAAAGAGAGGGCTCTTCTAGGTGAGGTCTTGGGTAGACTCTGAAAGTGGGGAAGAGAGGCATGAAAAGGAGTGAAAGAGGTGGGGAGGAGGAAATGAAGGGGATTGCACTCCTTAAGAGGGAGCTAGGAGAGAGGAGGGAGAGGGACATAACTTGAGGGTGGGGAAAAGGGTTGCAATATTAAAGGGGGTTAGAAGGCTACATGATGGTAAGAACACCTTAGGGAGGAGGATAGGACCTAGGGAGTGGATAGGGAGAAAGGGGAGTCAAGGAGTGGAGGGGGAGAACGGCTATTGGGAAAGATCAAGTATGAGGAGGGATGGGGAAAGGATATCTTAGGAGAGAGGTGAGGGAAGGGGTCAGAGGGGGGCATCCCCAAGGGACCCAACTCACCCGCTGGCTTAAAACCAAAAATCAAAAGAAGAGTAGAGAAAGAGTTTAAATAAGGAGTACCTTTAAAAATATCTAAGGTAAAGGCATTCAGGAGGGGTCAGGGGGAGTCACACTTGATATGATTGTCAAACCTTGAATCTAGTGTTGGCACTTCATGTCTTATACTTTGAGGGAGGTAACAATAGTGTCCATTTTGAGGCTAGAAAAAGGGTATGCTTTGATTCTAATTAGAACACTTCTTTGCTTTTTTATTTTTAGAAGCTTGTTTTATAATTTTATTTCATTATATAACCAAATTTACCACATAGATTAAAATTCCCATGAAGATTAACTTTATGATTCTTATTACCAGATTTATTATTCCCATTTTTCCATTAGTATACTTAAGGTTAAATTTATGGTTTCTATTACTTTAGAAACATGATTGAGAGTGAGAAGTGCATGAGTGGCATCCTCTTTAGAATCAAAATTAGACATCACTTTTTTATTGAATAAGAAGAATAAGAAGGGTAGTTAGGTTAGGAATATATTGCTTTGTTTAGTATTGTGAATTAAGAATTGAATTAAAATTGTGATTTTTTTCATGATTATTGAACTAAATAGTTAAATAAAACAATTTAAATTGAATAAGATGATAATCACAACCATCTATCTAATATTTAATGGTTTTAATTTTTTTAATAAAATTTATGATTTTTCATCACCTTTCATGGGTGTAGTTAGAAATTCAAGAAAAAGTTTAATTATCTTAGAGATATGAGTGCCCTCATGCATAGACTCATGGAGTTTCTAGACATCATTCAAAGACTCCTGATTACCAATAGGGTAAATTTTAGTGTCTATTATTCATTAATTCATGAATATTTAAATTTTATAAATTGGCATTTTCCTATTTTTAGGGGGTGGTGAACAATGTGGATTCACTTAAATTATCTGGGTGTAACTTAGTTTTCCATGTCAACTCACCTATTATTTAAAATAAATTTCATACATATAAATATAGTTTGCCACTCCATCAAAATTCAATTTGAGTTTATTCACCATTATATGTAAATAGATGTCTACCCATATACTTATAATGGAATTTATTAGTAGAAATAAATTTATGAAGGGAGTGTCACATAATGGTGATAAATGATAGTATGCTACCAAGTGACACCAAAGTTTTCAAGCAAGATAAATTTTATCAAATAACAACAATGTTATTGAATGAAATCAATGTTGTCTCTCAGTGGTAATGTTAATGAATGGTAGAAACATTGTCAAATGACAATAATGTTATTGAAAGACAACAATGTTATCATTTAATAACAATCTCTATATTTTAGCATTAATTTTGTCAAAGAAAAATATTTCTACCAAGTGATATAGTTATTATCATTTGGCATCATTTATATGAGATTATAGACTTGGTACTATTTGATAGAATTACTATCAAATGACAACATTAGTGTCATTCAACAATATTATTATCAAACAAAAACATTTTTATCTTTTGACAAGATTACTATTCTAATGAAAACATAGCTATAATTTTGTAGCATTATTTCCATTCACCACTAACTCTATAATTAGGTGATGAAGAGGTGTGCTCCAAAGAAAAACAAGGTGTTATTTATCTATGGATTTTTTTGTATATTCACATGCCCATCTAGATTTTGCACCATGTTATGATTTGTATATACACTCAAATTATCACCTAAGCATTGTTTATTAACTTTTTCTAGAATTTTAAAACACATAATTATTTTCCAAAAAAACACAAGTTAATTTCTATATGAGCCAATAAAATTTACCCAAATTACCAATATGCAGTAGGAAATCATCCTTAATACTCCTCAGGATAATCTACATGGATTCTTATAATTTATTTTGAAATGAATTTGTAAGCTTACGTGTAACATGTCATACTAATTGGTTTTTTCCATCCCACCCAAAATATTTCATAATCTATCAACCATAAATTCATATTTAATATGAGTTTTATAGATATTATAGTTAGACCCATTAAACATTTGAGATTTATCTATCTCAAAATTAGGAAAAGCCATAACTTCCCTTTAAATTAGATAATAATATAGAAAAAAAATTATAAAATGTTGATTTAATATGACTTTATACTTTATTTTTCAATTAAAAAAAATATTCTAGGGTTTAAATAATAATATCCACTTGTTTGAAATCAAAACAATTCATAAAATGTAAATAAAAATAACAAAAGTGAAAATCACAAGTATGGTAAGATAAATTTTACATTAAAATAGATGAAAATAATATAATTAAAATTTAAATGAAAAAATGGACCATACTAATCTATCCATAATTTTGAAAACATATAAATTGACTAGCCACATGACCATGGTCAACAAGGGATTATCTAGGTCGAGAGTCAAAGGTGTTGAAAAATAACACGGGTTCTGAATGTGAGATAAAGGCATGCAAAACAATTTTTTTTTAACTAATTAGTTTTTAAAAATAAATTAGTTTTTAAAATGTTTGACAAGAAAATAAGGGTTGGATTTTTTAACACTATACCTCTCCTTTTTAAAATTTTACCAAAATAAGCACTAACATCTCTCATATTAAACTAGTTAAAAATATAAATGCATTATATTGATTTTTAAAATTATTTAACTAATTTTTATTTTAAATAAGAATAAAAATAATTATAAATCCACGAATGTAAAAAAAAATTATAAATTTTTATTATTGGGTAAAAATATGAATTCCAATGTTGGGCCCAGGGTTTCTTATGCATGGATATTTATTTTTTATTAAATTAAATATTTAATAATTACAAAAAGAAAACTATATACTAACCTTATAATCTTCTTGTAGTAGGCATGGAGCTAGAGGAGAAGATATGGTAACCATAGTGGTTGTAATAAGTTATTATAGGCTTTGAAACTTACTATGTTACCTTCAAACCTTGTGAAAAAGCACCCAAAATCTTCAAAATTTGATTTTGTTGCCCAAACATTTTTTTTCTAATTTTCAAAGCTAGTACAACCATACAATGGCACCCAAATGGAAAAAAAATCACACAATCTTCAAAAATCCTTCTTGGGATCTATAAGGGTATTGAGGTAGGAAAAAACATGTATAAATAACTTTTACACATAAAAAACATAATTTAAAATCATAAATAAACTATGAATGTTTTACCTTATACATGCCATACATAGTTGAAAAAAGATGCCACAAAGGTTTGTGGATTAGTTTTTGAGTGTTTTAATGCTTCTAATATGATTAGATTAGGGATATGGATGTTTGTTTGACTAAAAAACCTTGAGTTATGCATCCATAATCTCCATACATAATTTTTATTCATTTAAAGGCCATACCAGGGAATTACAGGTAAGTTTCAAGATGAAATCAATTTTAATTTTATTGAATTTAATTTTCATAGGAGTCTGGATCCTCATAAATATCTTGCCAATCAATCACACCATCTCCAAGCTCTGAAACCATGTGATAATATGCATTATATGCAATATGAACATAGATATGGATATATATGTGTAATTAATGGAAAAGGCACATATGTCAATGAACATAATAGTTTAATGTGTACAAATTCTAAGAGGTCAAAACCACAATGTTGATTTATTCATATAATTGAGAAACATTCACCCAATACACAATCCTTCAACATCTCACTTCTTCTCAAAATAATCATCATAGAACTTTTATAGAATTCACATATAATAATATTATTCATAAATACTATTGTGTATTGATAATATTTAACCAAGAGGTAAAACCCTTTTAATATTGGTGTGTGGAGGTGGACTGTTGGAACCAATGGGTCCAAACCTCTACCCAATGAACCCAATGGTAAATTAATAAATAAGTTTTATTATATTTATTTACAAAAATGTTCTTAACCCAAGTTAATAATAATAATAAATTATTACTTAATTAACTTAAATATGTTAAGGGTCTAAAAAAATCACCACTTAAGTATTAAATGTTCCAACATATATAATACATAAAATAAGAATAAAATATGTTGTTGGACGATTTATTGGAAAAATGAGAAGAAATCAATTTTTTATTTTTACTTAATTTTATTTTATTTTTGTACTACTCCAAACATGAGTTATGCTATTATGTTTCAAAATTTTGTAATTAAACTAGTTGTGATGAATTAAAACAACTATTTTCTATGAAATATTTATCAAATTGAAAGGCTTTGAAGATTGAAGTTCATTATTTGCACATGTATATGATGATTTTGTTCATATTATCTTCATGTCTAAAATATCCTCAAACTTATTAATTATATTATATTTATGATTTCATGTATATTGGTCAATTTAAATATTAGTTTAATGGGATTTTTTTAATCAACCAAATTTAATGAATCAACATAAAAAAATAAGCTCATTTCTTTCCTCTTTTTCTTTATATTTTACTATTTTTTATGAATCTATTAGAGTATATTTAGAATAAATATATAATTACCATCTTTGTTTATTAGTTTATCTTGATTAAATATCCTACTCATTCTTATTCATGGAATGGTTTATTTATGTATGTAATGAATGTGTATTAAATCAAATATAGTTTCTATTATTAAATTCAAATTTGTCATTTTTTAAGAAATTTATTTGTTTATTATCCTTTGTTGTGTTCATAAACCCAAAATTTAAAAATCAACAGACTTGCATTATCTCTAATTTTTTTAAGAATATATTTCTATCAACATTTTCCTTGAAATGGGGTTTTTTCACATAAACAAACTAGCTTATCTAGTAACCCAAGACCTAGTAATATAGAATTTGGAGAGGTTTCATCTCCTTTAGGAGAGGTTGGATATATTTTTCACCCTACCTAAGTTGGTGTTCCAAGTAACCCATAAATAATAACCACCATGTCAGTTCACAAAACTACCTCACTCATTACATAACTGGTTCTTAAATATATCAGTGATTTCACTACGGTTGCACGTACTTATAATTTTATACTTAGGATTCATGTTTTCATGAATTTTACATTTTTTAACCTTAATTTTTATTCCTACTTTTATATAATATGTTCATAAATACTCTAGTTCATTTAAGATCATTCTCAAGACAAATTTACTTAACCATGAGTACTCTAATAAGATATCAACTAGCTCTTATTAATTGTCACATAAAATGGCTATTCGTTTATTATAAATAACTCTTTTTACCATAAAATTTGTATAGATAATTGATTATGAATTTTTTTTATAGATAAACATTCCACCTTATATATTTGTTCAGGAATCATCCCAATTCTTTTAGCAACATTCTAGTCACTGTAGTAAGTTGGAGAAAGAAGCTCACAAATTTATAGCAAAGTACTCTATTGTTTGTGAGAACTATCCATAATTCATATATTAGTTTTCTTCACTTTGAATATGTAATTCAAATTACTTCACATTCATCTTTCTATAGAATTCATGTGTCATCATGGATAAAAAATATGAGTTAGTAGTATGAGGATCTTTAAATTTCTAAATTCAACAAGTTCTTTTAGTTTGTCCTTTGTTTTGGTTAGATAGAAGAATTTTTATTTTCATTAATTTTTTTTTAAATTTTTTAACAGAAAATATTATAAAATTAAAAAAAAAAAAAAATCACTTCTTTACACTATAAAATGTATAGTTTTCTTTGGAATTTTACTTACATACATAAAACATAAACACAAATAGTTTAGCATGTTATTTTTTAGACTTTTTTTTCATTTCCATAGTTCATATATTTTTATCTTAACTCTTAACATATGCATATGTACACAAAAAATTTAGTAATTTCATACCCATAGATTTTATGCTTTCATAGTACCTATATTTAAAATTTAATTTTGGGGATAACTATAGGAATAATTTGGATCTCAAAATTTTAGATCACCTCCCAAATCCTTCTTCAAGAGAAAGACATGATGAAGGGTCAAAAATTTTCACACAGTTATACCCCAAATTAAATTTCAAATTTCATATCCATTTTCTTAAAGACCTAGAAAAACCAAAAATAAAATATTGCATCAACAAACCCACATTTTACTATTGCACACTTCATGAAAAATCAAAGTAAAACCATACTTAAGTCAAAATTTCAATTTTGATGTTAGATTAGATAGTAAATATCAATTAAAAAATAAAACTTGTATTTAACTATGTTTTATGGAATTTTAGCATTTAGTTTCACATATACGATCTAAAAATCATATGTTAGTCTCCATTTGTGCATCATAAAAAATTTAATATTTATCCATCATTAATTTCATTCATTCGAAAGATATATTAAATCATGCATTTTTAGCCATACAAGATAATTTATACACATTCATAAAACCAAAAAATTATAAAACTCATCATTCAAATATTTGAGTTTCAACTTCTAATTCATGAGAATTTACATAGTATATATTTTTAAAAGAACAAAAATAAGTCCGATTTATTTATTTTGAGCATATTTTCTTTTGGAAATCATTGTGAGTTATTCAATTTATTTTATAAAATTAATTTCTAAATAAACAAAAATATTTTATCTAGATAAACATTCAATTATTAAATTAAAAAATAACAAGGAACATACTTCAAAAAATAAAATAAAACAACACCACAAACTTTTATAAAATTAAAAATAAGAAGTAGAAAATTTATAAAATATTAAAAAAGTATTCCTTGCCCATTAGATGATTCTTACTAAACAAGGACATCTGCACAGATCATGGGTTTTTCAATGAATAACTATCCCCATCCTGGAACAAAACATCCAAAGTGATATATACTCTAATCTTTGGCTATAAGTGTTCCACTCAACACTTTTTCCAAATCTAATATTTATCCATCTAAACAATTCACATGAACAAAGTAGGCTATCCAAAGCCCAATTAACTATGAAAATATACCTCTTATATATCCAATTTGGGAACCTCCAAATATGATTCCTTTCTTTATTCTCAAGTATACCCTCTTCTAATTTACTTTTATTTTCAAATAACATTTTCTAGATAAGCCCATGTTAACAAACTTGATCAAATGCACTGATTAATCTAACCCAACATTAATCCAGTTATGAAGATTAACATATAACAAGAGTTACATTATCTAGTTATTAAGAATAATTTTATTGTATAAATATTATCTTCCCACATTTTTTCCCTAAATGATAATTAAAAAGTGGTTGAGTTATACTCATATAGACAGGATCATCTTGTAAGACAAGTATCTCATAACTCCCCTAGAGTAGTTCAATCGAACCAACCAACTTGTCTAGTTAAATAAACTCAAAAAATCAATCGTACCAATAGTTATCACCCCCACATATTTTTATTTAGATGTGTCGATTGAACCTCAAGAATTTGATTTTGTAAGGAAATATTTTTACTTTCCATGCTAACAAATATTGTGAACCTAACATGAATGGATTATCCTTTTGTGTTTATTATTCTATTTATTTTATTTGGTGCATATTTTCTCCTCTCCAATTTATATTATTAGTGTTTACACACCCCACTAATATTTATAGAGAGTAATTTTATAGGACTTATAGCCTTTATGATTTTAGAAGTTTTTAAGCTTAAATCAAATCTTCTTTATTTAATTGGAGTAACACATAATGTAAAAGTAATTAAAACTGGTATCCATATTAAATCTCTTCCTCCATACCAAAAATAGAGTCCCATGTAGTAATCTAATAAATTCATGATTATTTAAGGATTTAATAAAAAATATTGTGATTGTCATGAAATTTTTTATTTGATAGGGTAAAACTAGGTTTTACAAGGCCCTAAAACCTCAAAGTGAAATAAAACTATTTAAACAAGCCCACCTCGAATGAATGAACAAAAAGAAAGACTAAAAACTAGAGCAAAAAAAACCAAAAAATTGCAAAAATAGATTATGTGGAGGGACCCTCCTGGGTGTCTATAGTAGTAGAACAATCCTTTACCAAAATACTAGGTTTGTATTTTGAGACCTTGGCACAGGTGTGATTCTCGGGGACTTCAGCTTCCCTAAGGAATATCATCCTAGGCCACTTCCTACCTTTCAATTATAAAGGGGTTTATTTTGGGGGGACCCCCTGGGGGAACCTAGGGGAGGATTTTAGGACCTTAGGGGATTTTGTAGCAAGGGACTAGGGAGGGGGTTGGGTAGAATGAACAAAAGTTTAAATAATGGCCTCCACCACTCGATGAAGCTATTTATAATCCTATATAATCTTTGACAAGATGAATCTTGTCTAATAAACCTTTAAATTTAAATCTTCTAACATTTATTTGTTTTTCTCAAACTCCTTAGTTACAATGGCCTTACCCTTCTAGTCTAAGGTAGTGGGATACCCATCTTTGATGGGTTTGGGCTTGGGGATGAATAGAAGTTTAAGTGGAAGGTCATCAAGTGGGGATTAGGATAAGCTATTATGGGGTGAATGCTTAGGGTTTGGGTGAGATACCTTTGTAGGATCTTCCTCTATGGAGTCCTCCTCAAAATAGGATCCTCTCAAGAAACCTTCTAACCCAAGAGGGTCTATCCATGTTTTATAAGAAGAAGGATAAGACCTTAATGGAGGATGGGGTTAGTGTCATTAACCTAGAGGAGCAAGATAGTTCTTTCCAAATATTTGAGAAGGAAATAAGGGAGAATAATTTTAAAACCAATGAAATTATTAAGTAGAAGAAAATGGTGAGAAAAAATCATGGTGTACTTACATTCTAGAGTCATGTACCTCATGACCTAAAGGTAGACATTGAGCTAGTATCATGATATGTTGGAATGAAGAAAACCCTTCTTATTAGTTTACATAAAGTCATTGATTCATAATAAAAATTTTAGGGATTCTTGTTTTTTAGATGAATTATTTTATTTTGTGCTAGTATAGGAAACACATGTGGCATCGTCAATAAACTCCTCATAGATGTTCATGGAGATGCCCCACATGGTGACCCTTTTTGTCTATATAATGATGAAATATTAGACCACCATGGTATTATGTTTAGTAATGTTTTACATAAACTCTAAAATTTCCCCTTATTAATTTTCTTCTATACCTTTTTCTATTCTCAAACCTTTTTACAAAAATTTAACTCTAAATGGTCTTTGTCACCACCCATGGTTGCTAATAGTGCAGGGATGGAGAGAAAAAGCTGAGAGTTCAAGATGTATTCTAAATGGAAAGGGATTGAATTTGAGTTAACTTACACCAAAACAACATTAACATAATTATATACCCTTACCTCAAAATGAATAAAAATATATAAGATCATGATTTGGCCCATCGAATTGAGGGGCTACATGTGCAAAGGGATAATAGATTTAAGTTACATATGTACCTTATATATGGATGACACTATCCACCTTAGGGTGGATGTTTCCTTCATTTTAATATTTAGTTAAATGGTAGATCTCCACTATAGTGTTGTTGAGGAGGTCAGCCACTCCATTTCCATCTCTATAAGTGTGAGTGTCTTAGAATTGCAATATGTTTTGTAAAATGTGCTTCACATCATCAATGATCTCCTTTATAGTGTGTGAAGGAATAGTTTTTCCTTCCAAGTAATTTAGGATGTTTAAATAATCCCCTTATATAATTATTATATTCTAGTTGATACTATATGCTATTTGAATACCCCAGAGGGTTGCTTTGGCTTCAGCTAGATGGTTTTTTTTCTTACACATGAGACTTATTTAAGTTGCTAGTATCTCCCTTTTATAATTTATTTTGATGCCTTCTCTACCTATAGGGATCAATTTACCTTTATAGGCCCCATAAAAATTTATTTATACCAACCCCTTAAGGGTGACCTTCCATTTGGTTTATTTGTGAATTGAGTCTTTTGTGGAAGAATAAATAGCTTGTTAAAGGTCCCAGTTATTGAGAATGAGCCAGGCCAACATGGGGTTGAGCTCCTTATGATTTGGAGGGAAAGCCTTCCAATTTTCAAAAATAGAGTGACAGAGCCATGGGAAGATGCTCTTTAGCTGATGCTTTTTTTATGAAATAAGTTATCATTGTGAAGTTTTCAAATGCACCAAAACTTGTGAGGGAGGGTGAGGAACCAAAGAAAGATCAAATAAGGAATGTTCCATGGGGGGTTCCATTATAGATGAGGTCCAAGATACTATTAGGTTTAACCAAAAACATGTTGAGATGATTGAGAATCATGTTAAACAAAGACAAACTAAGGGGACATTCTATAAAAAGGTGTTGAGTGGAGTCTTTTGCACTTTGACATATCAAACATTTATTTGAGACAATCAGTTCCTTTTTGGCTAGGTTTTGCATAGTCAAAATGTTGTTCTATGATATTATCCAATAAAATAAGTTAACCTTGGGGATAATATTATTTACCTAAAAAAATTACAATGGTCCTAGTTGTTAATCAAATTGATTCTAATGGCATGGCCCAAGGATACTGAATATGCACTATTATCTTTTGTTGTCCAAACAAAATGATCCTCTTTCTAAATAGAGGGAATGCAGATCTAATTTAAAGTCTATTTTAGGTTTTTTATGACTTGAGATTATTCCAAAGGAAGATATTCACTGATTATGACCTTCTAAAACTTAGTTCCATCCTTGATTTCATAGTAATCCTTTATCTTGGAACCCCATCTCTATTTGAGCTATCCATACTACTCAAGCCATGTCTCCTAGGCTAAGAGGGGGTGGGGGATATCCAATAATCTTCCCAAAAATCAATTTTCTCACCATTCCTAATTTTCCAAAGGATGCCTCTTTTAAGAAGGTCTTTGTAACTAGATATAGCCTTTCATAATGTGGAACTATCAATAGGGCCCTCTTCCCATAAGAAGTCATCTTCTTCCCCTCCTATTAAGTATTTGGCCTTAAGTATTATTTTCCATTCATTTTTCTCCATCATCAGGAACTAGCTTATTTTATCTAATAATGATCTATTCATAGTATTTATGTTTCCTAGCTTGAGACATTTGTTAGCTTTAGGGAGGCATAATTTTTTCCATGAAACTAGATTGGATCTAAATCTTTCTTCAGTGCCTCTCCACAAAACATTTTTTTAATTTTCTCAATTTTGGAGGCCACATTGGATGGAATTTTGAAGCTTGACATAAGGTAGACAAGAATACTCTAAATTGAGGCCTTGAGTAGATGATATTTCCCCGCCTAGGTAAGGAGGTGAACCTTTCATTATGCTAATTTCCTTTGAATACATTCAATTAGAGGGTTCTAAAGATGGGATTCCATTTTTCCAATAAAGAGAGGAATACCTAGGTGATTATCCAATAAGTTACCCACTTGAGATTTTAGAATTTTAGCAATCTTTTTCTATTGAGGAAGTGTATTGATAAAGAACAGGAAACTTTTTTAGAAGTTAATGCATTAGTTGGACACGTTTTCATAATTGTTAAGGATGCATTTGAGGCTATTTTCTTCCCTAGTCAAGGAATCTCCTAAAATAATAGTGTCATCGATGAATTGTAGTTGGTGATAGGATCAATATTCTAGGGCATCAAAACCCCCTTTATTAGACACTAGCTATAGGCTCATCTCAAACTTCTCCCCAATGTTTTAGCTAGGATGATGAAGAGGTAAAGAGAAATGGGGTCTCCCTATCTTAAAACTTTCGATTCATGTAAAAAAGATTTAGGGACCCCATTTATAATGATGGAGTAATTAGGAGAGGATATATAATTCTATATTATTTTATCAGTGTCATGAATAAGCACAAGATTTTCCAAAATCTATAGTAAAAATCACTAGGAAACATGGTCATAAGCCTTTTACATATCCAATTTAAGTAACATACCTTATCTAGAAGATTTGGTGATGGAGTGAACTGCTTCATGAGTTATGACAATGTCGTTAAAAATTTGCCTACCAACTACAAAATCCCCCTATTGTTCCTTGATGATTGATTCAATAAGTGGATGCATGCATTTGACCAAGATGGAGGATCAAATATTGTAAGTGGTGTTACATAAGCTAATGGGCCAAAAATATTAAATGTTGGTAGCTCCTTGTTTTATGGGGATTAGTACCAAGAAAGTATTGTTGATTTCTTTAAGGATGGATTTGGAGTGAAATAATTCTTTAATAGATCCTTTAACTTCTAGATGAATAATGCCCCAATGTTTTTTAAAAATATAGTGGAGAAACCATCTACTCTAGGAGCCTTGAGGCCATCCATGAGGAAGACAACACTTTTTATTTCCTCATCATAATGGATTTGGATGAGGGAAAACATTGTCTACAATTGAGAAGACCTTGTCAAACTTAGATAATATAGAAGAGACCAATAAATTATCTAGTTCACCATCCTCTAAGTGTAGGTTATTGAATAAATTATTAATATGTTAGGATATGTTATCCTTATCCTTGATAATGGTTCCATCTTCCATTTGTAGCTGGGTGATTTTGTTAGTACTTCTATGTCTAGAAGTTGATTGGTGGAAGAATTTAGTATTCTTATCCCCTTCCTTCAGCCACAAACATCTAGATTTTTATTTCCACTAAGCCTCTTATTTTGATTATAGGTTATGAAAGTGACACAAGAGGTATTTTTCCTTAGCATCCACTTTCTCATTGTAATCCTTGGAGGCACTAGTTTCTTTAATAATAGAGAGTCCCACTTCAAGACCTTTTTTGTATAGAAAGACATCTCCAAAGACTTCTTTGTTCCATATTTTTATCTTATTTTTTAGGAAGTTGAGATTTTTTGTGAGGATGAACATGGATGATCACAAAAAGGTTCTTGACACCATTATTTAAAGGAATAAACGAAGTTAGGGTGATGGGTCCACATACTTTCAAATTTGAAAAAGAAACATTTTGAGAATTAATGAAGTTTGGGTGGTTGCGATGACATGAATTAACTAGCATATGTGGCTTGTATCCATGTGTTACAATTTGACCCAAAATTAGATTAAAAACTCATTATTCTAAGTTAATGGAAATATTCCATTACTATATTTATATATTTCACATTATATAAGATGGGCTAGGTAGGCTACAATCACCTCTAACACCTCCTAACACTATCAAATATACTTTTACACCACTTAAAAAACCCATGGTGATTCTCATTAAACCATAAATTACAAATTGATTAATCTTTATCTATCAATATATTACTTTAGATCCTCCCACAAGAGATCCCCCTAAGCCTACCACTAATGCTACTCATAATGATCTCATCTCCATCTTGGTGGGATGTATTCAATATTTAGATAGAAATTAAAACTCTCTTAAAACTAGTCCTTGTAACTAAATAGTGGCCCCAAATTTAAATAATTAAATCCATTCTTATGCCATTATGATTCCAATGGCATCGTATCAACCTCCTTAGTAACAACCCACTTCTCTTCCAACTAGTTATACACCTAACCAAAATTAGGGATACCTTCTTACTTTTGGAGTTCCCTATCATGTGGAAAAAAACATTCCTTCACTAAATCAACCTCCCACTCACATTCCCATTGGTGTATTTTTCTCTTGTGATCTCAAAACAATATGGTATATTTAATACACTACCACTCATAGTCCTTCTAAACCACGTAGCTATTAGTATGCCACCTACATGCATTCCACCTATGTAAATTACAATTGGAATACCACGTTAATACTCTTTATTGAAATATTATCACATGTTTAACAAATAAACATAACTATAAAAATATATTTTACATATTTTACTCCTGTCACTCATGGGATAACATTTCCTCTATTAGTTTCATGCCCATTTCTTATTTGATTATTTCTGCCCAAAACTTTATTGACATTTATGTACTAGAATTTAACATGTTGGGGACATATTATGAATACCTCAAAAAACCATTTGATCATGCCATTCAAGGGTTCCTACTATGTCAATTGAATAAAATCACCAAATATAAGGGAGAGGTGGACCCAAACAAGGACATCAAGTCCTACCCATTGTTATTAGAGAGTCATTACCATGGGATAAAGTGGTGGAATGTTTTTTACCTAAAATACTCAAGGAATTAAATTAGATTGGTATTAATACCTCTATAAGGATTTAATCCTTTCTTTCAAATGATTTATGCTAGAGTTCATATAATAATTTGATGTGAACAAATTGTTTCAAACTAGAAAAAGGGAACTTTTACATATTAAACAAGAATATAATGAGTCTAATACCCACTTAATTGTGATGTCATAATAAGTAATCTAGTCATATACCAGTGTCCCACACATGGAATAAATAGAGTTTTATGACATTTTCGTCCACTCTCTTAACAAAAAAATAATGGAAGATGTTAAAAAAATCCATTAAAGATCATATAAGGAATCCATATAGAGTGTATTAAGAATCAATAAAGTAGTTATAGATAAAGTTCACATATAACCTATGAGTAAACAAAAAAATAATAGATGTTAAAAAAATACATTAAAGATCATATAAGGAATCCATATAGAGTGTATTAAGAATCAATAAATTAGATATAGATAAAGTTCATATGTAACCTATGAGTCAAATGGATTAATTTTTACATCTAACTAAAATAATGGAAGTTATTAGAAAAATAATAAAAATGATTAGGGGCTTAAGGAACTAAATTACAATAATAAATTTACCACAAATGGTGTGCCGGATCAACCCAAAAATAACACAGTTATGAACAATAATGAAAATAAAATATAAACAACAAAAAATAAATAATTGGGGTGGGATAAATCTAAACATCCTTCACATTATGAGAACTAATACCAAAACCCAAATGTTCAATTTCAAAATTAATGTTTCTATCCAAACAATAACCATCAAAGGTTCAATCAACGAAACCCAAACTAATGACCAAGGGATCATAATCCAAAATTTTATCTCCTATTACATAGGATTATTAGTAAAGATAATTGAAACTATAAGGAGTATAAATAAATCATCCAAAGACTCCTTGAGGAAAAATGATAAATATTCATAGATATGTTAAAGGGAAGTGCAAATGTAAACCCTTAATCTTATCCATCATGTCTATTTTGACTATTTTAGTACCCCACTTTTTTATTAAATACTTTACATGATTATTCCTACCATATGGTGATTTTTTCATAATTTTAAAATCTAATGGTGGGGACCAACTTATTTTCATTAGTTTAAATGATCATTTTTATAGTGTTTATGTGAATATCAAATATTATTTCATTGAAATTATTTTATTAATTATAACACTAATTTTAGGTTTTATGTATCATAATATGGACACTTTAAGTTATTTTTCATTCTTAATGTCATTATGTGGCACCTATTTGTAGTCTAGTTTATATGTACTTTTAATTGTTAGAACCTTGAATTTAATCATTGTCTAGAAATAATCAATTTGTGATAGTTGTAACAAAATTTGATAAAAAGAGCATTGACATAATGGTGGGAATAATGTAATGATTTAAAAAATATTGTATTTAGTTCACATAATCAGTAGTCCTTAGTGAATTTTTAATATGATTGGTTGGCATAAATGTTACATGATAAATATTTTAATTTCATGTTGTTTGGTATGTGACCAATGATAAATGTATTCAATTGTCAAACACAAGGTTTATTTTTCTTGAAATTTTTTTATTAATGAGTAATTAATATCAAATATAGATTTTCATATCATTCCCATTATCTAGACAGAATGTATTTAATAAAAATTCATCAATCTTCATGACATGTTGCTTTACACATCACCTAAGTTCATTTAATCTTCAGTTACAATAACCAAATCATAATAGAAGGTGTTTATTTTGGTTTTTATTGCACCATTTGGAAATCTAGTTGGAGGAAGTAGATCTCTTAAAAAATTTGGTTTCTTAGGGAAGACATTCAACTATGGTGGTTTTTGGTGTCTTGAAGAAGTTTGAAACTTGTGAAGGTATGAATATATTGTTACCAGTTGAAGTATATATTTTGATTTGTTATTTTCATTCATTATTGACCATTTTTGAGATTAAATATTTAAATTATTGATAATATTATTTTTAAGGGAATAGAATGAAATTTTTAGATCAATTTGAAAATAAATAAATGGATTGTGGGTGTTTGCTTTATTTGGTATTATAAATAGTCACCATAGTTTAGATCTGAAATTTCTTATTACTTTTCTCTTTCGATAGAATTGTCTATGTGCATGGAAGGTTTTATGGAAGAAAGATATTGTATAAAATCTTATGAAAATATTTTTTTAATATTTTAATGGTCTTGCAAGACTTATTAATGAATATTTATATTATGGCTCACATATTCTATTTTAATACTGCATATTATTTTTATTGCAAGGCTTTGATTTCTAAATGATTCACTTTTTTTTAAACATTTGATTTATTGTAAACAATTGAATATTAGAATTGTATTTCATGTTGTTGATAAGTTCAAGCCTATTAATTTTTTCTTATGCCTAGAATAAATGTAGATGTTGAATCATTTTCTTTATTTATTTTGATGAGTATGTAGGAACGGGTTTTGAGATGATATGTTTCATTTATTATATGAAATGGATATTTACATGAATTTGTTGATAGATAAAGGAATATGGAACATTTGCATGATTTTTTTTCATAATTTTATATAAGGACTCTTTGCTAGAATTGTTTTCATGAAGATTAGTTCTGTAAACCTAAATTTTTTGAATTTTTACTAAGCCTTGAGTTTGATATTTGCATGAATTTGAATATGGAAAATGTAGTTATTAGATATACATGTTTTTTAAAGTTCTTAGGATGAAAACATGTTTTTCAACATATTGGAAATCACTTGGGTATACAATATTCCACATGAATTTAATAGAGCTTTCAACTTTCATACATTTAAGCTTAACTTTTTATCATTTGGCATGAATATATTTTGGTGTTCGTTGATATAAGGTTTGCAAACTTGAGGGTTAATTGTTTTGAAATTCATATGAAATAAACTTGTGTACATTAAATATTTGACATGTATCCATTTAATACAAAGAATATGAAATATGTTTTCTTGTATAAAAATTATTGTTTTATATTTTGTAATGGTTTTGATAATTATTCATCTTGGTAAATATTGTGGAAGATTTCAATTTTTGAGTGAAAATAGACTTCCATATGTGTAGTATGTGACTAATATTTTGTCACAAATGGTGAAATCATATAGTGATATAAGGACTATTAAATTACATTATAAATCAAATTATTTGCATATGATTCTTATTTTTACACTCAATCAAGATTTTATACATTCAATTTGTTGAACTTACATGCAAAACTTATGCAATATGATTTTGTTCACATTTTAAGGGGTAAAAGTTATCTATTATGATGAATATATTCAATTTTTTTTAATATCATATGAACATTTGGCTCATAGTGGAAATAATAGAATAATTTGATGATTTAAATATTTGAATTTAGAAAAAAAATGTTCACTATGACTTCAAATTCATGAATATTGCACTCAAATTAGTTACAAAAGTTATTTTTATTAAAATTTTCAAGTAATGGTAGAATTTATATGATTTGGTAATTTTTAGATGTTTTGATAGTTCTCAATAAATTATAAATGAGATAAAAACATATTGATATTTTTAGATATGTGATTATATAAGTTTGAGTTGTGAGATATTATTATGAAATTATTTAAAAATAGCATGTTAGGGTAGACCTTAGATTCTCATGATTCAAAGATAAATTTATGGGGAAGAAATAGTGAAAGATAGAGGTAGGGTACTCCTTCATGAGTTAGCTATAGTGGGAGTCATTTTCATGGTTGTAGGGATGATAAAACATTTTATTGATCTTTAAACTATGAAACTCATGTTTCAGTTCACTTTGATGTATTTGACCCCATTTTCTAGGATTTTCTTAATTTTATCCTTTTATTTTCATTAAATTTTTGTGTTACATATAGACATTTTAGGATATTCCCTTGGATATCTCATCCTTATGGATGAGGTACTCTAAGTAAATCTTCAAAATAGATACACACTATCATTGAATCCATTCTAAATGATGTTTCTTTTCTGACTCAACCTAAAAATATAATTGGGCTAAATCCTAAATTTATTGCTCCAAATCCCTCTTTGGAACTAATTTATATGCCTTATTTACCTATACTTTATAAACCTAGGTTTTTCCAATAGGAAATGTTCTCATATCCATATAGATCAAACCCTTGGTGACTCATGTGATGAAGAAAGTCAATATGGAGGTTGATGATAGTTAGGTAAGCACAATGTAAGGCCTCTCATAAGAAAAAAAATTGATTATGAAAATAAACTATGATAATACCTTGTTGATTCTAATTGTAAGGTGGGAAAATCATACAAATGGTAAGAATTAGTGAATAAATGCTTGAATTATTTCCTTATGTTACAATTGAAATTATGGATGCATTAGGTGCTACAAGAATATAACTTCATGACCTTATGAATTTCTTGGTAAGATAATTATGTTAGTTTAAATATAATGATATATTATCATATGATTACAATATTTGGATATTAAGATAGAGATTTTCATGGGTACAATAGATGTACAAGAATATGGCATTGCCAACAAAGGTAAAAAGGACTATAGCAAGCATTATTGCATCATGTGTGATCCCACCTCTAACCTTAGTCTTATCTTGGACCTTACTTGATATTAATTAAATGCCTTATATTCCATTTAACTCCTTATTTAGTCTTGACATGTCTTAATGGATGGTAAACACTACTAGGTTGGTCAAACCACCTTTGTGTAGTCATCTTCAATGTATGAGGATAAAGTAAACCAACATCTAGATGCCTTATTGAAGAATTTAAAACTTTTCCATTAATTAACCTTAGAGGATTATCTTAGAAGAAACCATAGGACTCTAATATATCTTCCATGTGCCATTAACATATTGGAAAAGATATCACCATCAAGAAACCATGGGCTATACAACAAGAGTGGTTGGTTAATACAAGGGAAGAAAAAACACTTATCATGTTATGATTGGGTAATAATAAGGAGAGAATGCATATTTGAGTATGGAAGATCTCTAAAAAAGGGCTCAAAACCTTTGTAATTTATGGCCACCCTAAGGTAACAAAGGAATAAGGAAATAAAAATAATAATAGCTCAAGAGGGAGAGCCTCAGCTGGTTGTAAACTATAGAAAGGATCGATAAAAGGGCTTGAAACATTGGATAGGTCTCCTATTGACTGGAATATCATGTTGTTTGTTTAAATGAAGTTTGTGTGATTATTAATGAATTTTGTATTTAATAAGAGTAAGATTGATTGGCTTACTTCTTCCGTTTGATTATTTCTCTATACATGTGTTTAAGTCATCCCATAGTATTATTACCCCTCATGTGAGGAATTAGAGTTGAGATATTCCTTCATGATAATTATAATTATTATATTTTGCCTACTTAGATATTATCACTTCATCATGTAAAACTATTGATTCCTTGAAAGTTCACCTTATTCATGATGGAGAAATGGGTATCTCATGTTAGACATGATGGTAGGCTACCTAAGTCCTCTCATGACTAATTATATAATATATATTAGTGATTGTATGCCTAATGGGTCATATCCTTATGATCATTGTGTTTTATCTTTTGTAATTTTACTTTCTTAAAGTAGATTCAAGGTTGGTAACCTCTTCAATTAGATATGCTTGGATTGTGACCTTGTGATTAGATATCTCCTTAATCCCAAGACATATTGACTATTTTTTTTCTTTATTTACCTTGTGTAATGATGTGAACATACCTAGATCTAGGATTCGTACTTGAGGGTGCTTATATTAGTCACCTGATGATGGAAAAAGGTTAGGAGATGATCCCACCTTTAGTTGGCCAAAATTACACTTGGAGCAAAGAATAACTCATCTTAAAATGCATTCCACTTATGTTGTGATGCCTTATACGACTAGATAGAAGATAAGGATATATTATTCTTATCTAAAATTTTTGTATTTATGTTTTAATGATTGATTTTGGGCCATGTGTGAGCCATTATATTATGTATTTCCCCAGCTAAATGTTTTGGTTATTATTATAGATAACTATTTTATAGTCTACTGAGTATATAGGATTTATAGACCTCATTGGGATGTATCCTTGTTGAAAATGTAATCCTTGTGGAGTTTTATATATTCATGACTGAGATTGGCCAATTTAATGGCCTTAATACATATATTATATCTTTAGTCGAATATTGGTTATTTTGTGCATTGTATCTTGAGATGTGGTAATACTTCATTTTTAGATAATTCAATGTGAAAGACACATTTAAGTATGAAGGTAAGTATGTAGTCTACCTATGACTTTGATAATATAAGGACTTTTATTTTGTTTGTATGAATCTGGTTATGTAAACCCCTTCATGATATGGCCTATGATTAACTAGTCTAGGTCTAGTCTATTAACCTTTGATAATGAATAATCTAAGTAAGATTAAATATTAAACAACTCTTAGAGAGGGTGATATGGAAGACCTCAATAGGCTTGACTTTAAATATTTTTGGTTAGAACTAGTCAAATGAGGAATAAATCTTAAGCATGTATGTATTTTTTTGTAAATTGATAAATATGCCTTACTTGGCTTAAACATGTTGATTATCATCCTAAGAAACAAGCTTTGTTCCTAAACTATTTTTTTGGAAATTTTATATTGAACTACACTTAACCATAAATTAATGGATCTCGATAAAAAGGGTGATTGATTATTATCAATAATAAATACATAATAGGACTTTATAGTTTGAGTATGGATTCTAAGTTGGTAAAGAAGTATCCTATGGAAGATTTCTAAATTTAATATTGATTAGGTTTGTTACCTTAGAATTTTATTTTAGAAAGTCCCTCCTAAATAAATTGAGGATATTAGCTAATATTATCTCTTGATCTAAAATGTTAATCCATGAAAATTAGAATGGATCTTTGTAATATTTTAAAAGTCTTATTAGGATAACTAGACCATTCAGCTCATAGGATACATTGTGGGAAAAAGGTGATTTATCTCTATTAATTGTATATAAATATTATAATTAACCAACTAATGCAATCATAATATTGGTAAGGACTATTTTAGATAATCTAGACTTATGACCCCCAAAACTAGACTAGAGTGAATGTTAGAAAAAGAATAATTTTCATATATTCTAGATAAACTTGACTAAGTGAATGGTAATAATATTGATCTATTCCCCATATATTTTATAAGGGAGAGTTTAGAATTATAAAATATCAAATATTTTAGACATATTTCTAATATTTTTATTTGAGTTGAACAATAATAAGTCTAAATTATTTGAAATGGTCCATTGGTTTAGTTTAATAATATAGATTTAGACTCAGACTTATCTTGTCAATAAAATCAACTGCACAGTTTGGCATTAGATGCTTATTGAGCATAACTCAATGTCATTTCATAGTTGATTACTAAGTTTTTTTTATATTTTTATCTTAGTAGATTTAATTTTAAACTTGTAGCTTATGTTTTGTTTGAAACCCTATACTTTCCTAGTTCAAGAAGAAATGAAACTAAGTCTTTGGTAAAAGACTTAGCATAAAATTTTTAAGGGTCTTAACCTTCACATCCTTAAAATAAGGATAGTCATAAGTGCATATTTAGTGCATTCACATGTTACATAATTGGTTAGTCCTAGGATACACTATCTCATGTAGTCACTTGTTACACAGAAAGTCTAGTTGATTAGAAGGGATATTTCTAGCGTATTTACCAAGTTTTTCCTTTGCCTATTAAATAAATTTGGCCCCTTTGTTTCAATTTTACCTTAGTCAGTTTATGACTATTTATGATATTTTTATAGGAATCCATGTGTCATCATCCCACTAATCTAGTTGTGATGTTAGCTCAGTCTATTTTATGGCTACATCTAGGCTAGTAGAGGAGTGGGATGTTTCCATGTTGCAGCATCCTAGTGACCTGTAGCCTTAAAGATGGTCATATAAAAATATTTTGCCTTTAGGTGAGTGGGTGAGCGTGATTTTTTCATGTGTTGTCATGTTGGTCACCTTTGATCCATAAAATTACCATGTAGAGTGCAAAGACTCTAAGCTAGTAGAAAATAAAAATGTTTCCACATTGCATCATCTTAATGATCCATGGTCTCAAATATGGACATACAAATATATTTACCTTTGTATTAGTGGAAGATCTAGATGATGCCACATGGAATTATCCTAGTAAATCAAAATCTCAAAGAGGACTACTTTCCTTTTAGATTTTTCCTTAACCAATTTTAGGCTTCCTATAAAATTTAGTTAGATGATGTCATGTGGCATCATCTTGATAGCATAGAGGATTGAGTCAGAAGGCCTAGTTCCCTTATTCCCTAGATCCATGTAATAATTTGAATTTGTATCATTTGAGAGCTTAGAGCCTTGAAAGAGTTTCTTATTATAACTACACCCCATTACCACCAGGGGCCTAAGAGCTCGTAATGCTACAACATCCCAAAACTCATTTATCAAATAATTCATTTGGGTGAATAGATTGAGTATAAAGATAAAATAATTATGGTGTGAATTTATCAAATTATTTATGTAAAATTATAGACTCATGTTTTATGTTTGGAATGGGTCCTAATATTGATCCATGTCCTTGTCACTTTGTTGGTTATAATAGTGTGTCATGCCTATCTTTTTGAGAGAAAAAAATGGGCATGAGATTTTGGTATTAAAGCATTAGGTTAAACTCTTGGATATTTAGTGGTGTTTTACATGATTTCATCACTTTCTAACTATAATTGATCATGAATTATGTAGATTTAATTTAGCATTGCTTATTGACATTGTTAAACTCTAAATTGTGTAGATAAGATGTCGCATGAGAAAGGCACAAAAAATTCTATATATGGGCATCACCATGATCTTAGAACTATGAATCTAGTTGAAATCCATGCTTAAATTCTTGAGACCATGTAGTGAGTGATGGATATGTTATATGAAATGTTGGCCCATGTTTATATGTTATAAAAAGGAGCCTCACCACCCTAGATAAGGGATGAGAATATTAGGGAACCTTTAGTGCCTCATCATATAAATATAAATAGAAACTACCTTTATAAGGACCATAGAAGGAAATGTAATCAAACACAAACTCCACCCATGAGAAACATGGACTTAGGATAAGTAAGGCCCAAAAAATTAAATCTAGAAGGGACATTATCTAGGGTGCTTGATTCAAATATAGAGATATGGATCATTATGCACGTAATTATCCTATGAACACTTGCCTATGGGATAGTTAAATATTAATATGAATTGGTTTTGAGAACAAATTATTTTTATAATCCCTATTATAATTATTTTGATTATTATGTCATGAAAATCATATATACCTATGATAAACTATTATGTTAAAATGATAATGGTCCTTGTTAATAATTCTCATGTAATGTGTGTGTGTGTGTGTGTGTGTGTGTGTGTGTGTGTGTGTGTGTGTGTGTGTGTGTGTGTGTGTGTGTGTGTGTGTGTGTGTGTGTGTGTGTGTGTGTGTGTGTGTGTGTGTGTGTGTGTGTGTGTGTGTGTGTGTGTGTGCACATGTGTGTGTGTGTGCGTGCACATGTGTGTGCATGTGCGTCTGTGTGCACCCATTTTGATTACATATTTTGAGCATTTAGCTAAATCAATTAACTTTGATTATGGTGTTAACATGATAATAGGAGGCTTTGATTTCAAATTAAGTTGTCTTTCAATGCTTGAAATAATATTTAGATGATATTAAAACTAAACTAATAGCTATGAAAAGGTTGTAGTAATCTCTCTTTGATATTTTAAAATTCCCTAAATATGTTGAGGCATATGTTTGGATTGTGGGAATGTTATAAAGAATGTGTCCTTTTTTTTTAGAGCATTAGAACCACTCAGGGAACCATGGGATGGTAAAACTCCATTGTTCAATTTATGAATTATGCTTTGAATAAATTTAATATTGTACTATGCTAACCAAGAAGAGTGGTAATCTTATATTTTAATTGTGAGGTAAGACAAATCTCCTTGGAATAAATTGAAGTAGGTATGTCTTCACATAATTATTCTTTCATAAAAAGATTACGCTATAGTTGGATAGATTTGGGTTGATAATAGCCTCATTTATATACATGATCACATACCTACTCTTATTTCCTATTTATGAGTGCAAGATAAATGATTACGAGTGAATTCTCGTAGTTGTGAAGCATCTAGAATGGATTAAGTTAACCTTGTATATTATTGATAATATGATCAATACGTGCATTTGTATCTTAAATAATGTTGATTGGTTGAATGAAAGCCTATATGAGCTAAATATCATGCTGAATTATAGATAATTCATAGAAATGAAATGAATAATTTGGCATTGATCCATTCATTTCCTTATTAAGAACTTGTCAAATTTAATAGTACGAACCATAAACTACCTTGGGCACTTGTATATCACTATGTGTTTGTGCCTTACATCTCTCTTTACATAAAAACTAGGTGGAGGTGCCATTCTCTTGAAATGGTAGACATACATCACTCTTTCCATAAAAATTAGGTGGGACCTAATTGCAGGAGACGTTATAAATAATTTCTCTTGATAAAGTAGGTAAGCCCTAATTTCAATGCCAAATCACACCCTAGTAGGTGGTGAATATAGTCTAGTTGTAAGTATGACCTCTATAGAGGCACAGGGTACTATCTAATAGATAATATCATTTTATATAGTGGTAGTGGTGTATCACCCTCTTCTATGTTATTCCTAAAATTAACAATATCATTTTATGTAGTGGTGGTGGTGTAGCACCATCCTACATATTGTTCTTAAAAATAATAGTATCATTTTGTGTAGTGGTAGTTATGTATCACCCTCCTACATTTTATTACTTGTAATCAAATAAAAATTAATTCAACATGATAAATTGGAAATTGGCTCTATGATGTGGTCTTATCAGTAATTAGATCTACGAGGAGTCTTATGGGTAATAGGTGGTAGGACCAATGCCCTCTTACCTTATTCACTCTCTCCTTTTAGCAATTCCCAAAGTCACATAGTGATCATACTATGATATATTTTTTCTAAACATGTTTGCCAAACTTAATTTGAGTTACCTAATCTTTTTTTTCCTTAAAACTGACATTGTTTTCTTTTTGACTTCAAAAGTTTTGAACTAAAGAAAGATCATAGAATTCATTGATGAATTTTAAGTTAGATTTGATTTACTTATTAGGACTACTTGGTCTCCCTTCATTGATTTTGAAATTACATGATCAGATAATGTTTATTCAAGTGATTATGATGTTTTTTTGTGTTCATTTAATGTGAATATATGTGCATAATTATCTCTTAGGGTGAGTATAGGGGAAAAGAAGTAGTTCAGAACATATCTTGTCAAATAATCTCTTACTCTTTATACCTTGACATGTCTTGAGGGCCACATACATATTGATTTCCACACTAATTCTTGATTGGTGGACCAATGCCCTAAAGGACATATATATACTAGTTTTCACATAATGTTATTGTCTAGTGGACTGATCTTTTGAGAGCCTCCTGCATATTAAGTTGTACATGATATCTTAGATGGTAGACTAAGATCCTAAGAGCCCACATTTATTAAAGGACATGCTAGTAGGTTTATTAAAATATTTCATGAATGAAATGAATATTAAATAGGGAGATAGTCCCATATTTGGATTTTTATATAGTAGAAGTGGTGTGATGGGAGGTATTTTCCCATGCTCTACTTAATCAAAATATACTATGTATTAAAGATGACACTAACTATGGTAACTCAACATTTCCCCATATGATTCTAATGATACAAATGTGAACTTGATATTGTTGAAATTCACTTAGAATAGTATGTCAATGGAAAGATACCTAATTTATTAAGATGTTTTTTGTTGTGTTTGGCACCCATCATTATTCTCTCTAAATGAATTGTACATCTAAGGAACATTTGGACTGCCATGCTTATAATAAATAAATTATGGATTTGAATAATTGGGATAGTTGTGTTCATGGTATGATCTAAAATAGAGTGAATTTCCTCTTTTAGAATTACTCATAAATTAACCAACATATTAGTCAAGGAAACAACTCAGAACTGGTAGCTACCTTTTTCAAAACTCAACTCATCTAATACAATTGATGAAATATAATGTGGAAATATAGCCCTAAAGGAAGAAAGGCTTGGTATTAAATTGTATCACTTTTATCTCTAAATTAGAGAGATTTTCTTGAAAGGAAGTTCAAACTATTATGATCTAGAATTAAAACATCCCTATGAGTTGGTCAGAAGAATTATCATTATGTTTAAATGCCAACGATAATCTTACATGAAAATTATGGGAATGGAGAGGTTTTTCCTCCTTATTTACACAAAATTATTTTATTCTTAAGTGCATATTATTATATGATATTGTGACGTTGAGTGATGGTGGTTTGTGAGAAACATCTTCATGTTGGTAGCATATCAACATCCTCCTATGTTGTGCATAGTAGAAGGTTATTTTATCCTCTCATGAATGTCATGTTGGTAGCATATCAAAGTCATGTGTTGGGCATGGTGGAAGTTTATTTGATCCTCTCATGAAATTTATATTGGTAGCATATCAAATTCCTCTTATGTTGGGCATAGTGGTAGGTTATTTGATCCTCCCATGAATGTAATGTTGGTAACATATCAAAATCCTCTTGTGTTAGGCATGGTGTAAGGTTATTTGATCCTTACATTAATGTCATGTTGGTAGCATTTAAAAGTCCTCTTATGTTAGGCACAGTGGAATGTTGTTTGACCCTTACCTAATTGTCTTGATCATAACATGGTAAAGTACTTCTATGATGAGCATGGTGAAAGATTATTTGACCCTTACCTATATGTGATGATTTAATTAGTTGAATTACTCTCATTTTAGACATGAGGGTAGGTTTTTCAACACTCCCATGACCATTTATATGAAAAAGAAACCTTTAGATAGTGAAACAAATGCTTGCATCCCAAAAAAGGAATTCATTACTTATGATGTAATAGTCTAAACTGATTATGTCACACCATTCTAAAAGCTGGTAAGATAATAGGTATAAAAAATATTGATGATCTAGGTTGAATAAACTTTGAATAAAATCAAAGGGATGTTAGAAGTATAAGAGGAATAATACGTTTGGTTCCATGTAGTAGTTGATCTCCATATTTGAGGATGTTCTTTAGGGATGCAATAAATATGTCACATTGTGTCTTACTTTGTATGGATAGATAAGTCATAATGATGTTAAGTAGCTGAAAAAATATACAAAAACCATGTTGGATTGGAAAAGTAGTCTTGGATCAAGGACAAAGCCCTTTTATGGGGGGAAGAATCTAAGGCCCCTCATGAGAAAATAATGTTATTATGAAAATCAATGCTGATACTCCCATGGTGATGTTGATTTCAAGGTGGGAAAATCATGTAAATGGTAAGAATTAGCTAAGTAATGCTTGAATTATTGTCTTATGTTAAAATTAAAATTATGCATGCATTAGGTGATACATGAATATCAATTCATGACATTTTAAATTGTTTGGTAAGCTAATTATGTTGGTTTAAATTTAATGATCTAGCATGTTATGATTGCAATATTTGGCTAATAAGATAGTAGATTTCATGGGTGAAATAAGTGTGTAGGAACATGCCATTGCCTATGAAGGTAAAAATGACTATGTCAAAAAACTTTGCATCATGTTTGATACCAAATCTAACTTTACTATTATCTTAGACCTTTCTTGATTACAATTGAATGTCTTGTATAGTATTCAACCCCTTCTTTAGTATTAGTGTGGCTTAATGGATTGTAACAATTACTAGGCTGGTCAAAACACCTTTGGATGGTTATCTTAAATACATGAGGATAAATAATACCAACATTTAGATTGTCTTATTATAGAATTTCAAACTTGTCCATTAATTTCCCTTGCCTTAAGCCTTACATAGGGAGTTTGATTGTCTTAGAAGTAACCATAGGACTCTATTAGATATGTCATCCATGACTATGGACTAATAAAGAGATCACCATTAAGGAATTATGGGCTCTCCAATAGGAGTGGTTGGTTGATACAATGGAAGAATAGACACTTGTCATGTTTTGATTGGGTCATAAAAAGGAGAGAACACCTATTTAATGAGGTTAGATCACTAAAAAAAGAATTCAAAACCTTGAGAATTTGTGGCTACCCTAGGGGAGAAAAATAAAAAAGGAGAAACAAGAAGAGAGCTAGGAGAGGGAGAGTCTCAACTAGTTTTAGCCTTCAGAAAGGATCCATGGAAGGGCTTGGATCACTAAGTAAGTATCTTATTGATCAGAATATTTTATTATTTGTCTAATTGATGTTTATGTGATTCTTGATGAATTTTGTATTCAAGAAGAGTAAGGCCACTTGGCTAAATTTTTCCCATTGCTTATTTCTCTATGGTTATGTTTAATTCATGCCATAGTGTTATTACCCCTCATGTGGGGATTTGGAGTAGAGATATTCCTCCATGATAATTCTAACTATTGTATTCTACTTACCTAGATATTATTGTTTCATCATGTAAGAGTATTGATGCATTGAAAGGTTCCCTTATTCATGGTGGAGGAAGGGGTAGGTCTTTCATGTTGGACATGATGGTAGGCTACCTAAGTCTTATCATGATTGATTATAGAATATATATTAGTGGTTGTATGTCTGATGGGTCTTATCCTTGTGATCCTTATGTTTTCTCATTTGTGTATTTTACTTGATGAAAGTAGATTTGAGATTGGTAACCTCTTGACTTAGAGATGCTTGGATTGTCACCATCTTATTAGTGATCTCCTTGACCCCAAAACATTTTGATGATTGTTTTGTCTTTATTTACCTTAAACCATGATATGAACATTCTTAGAGCTAGGAGTTCTATTGAAGGGTACCTAGAGCAATCATTTGATGATGGAAAAAGGTTGGGAGGTGAGCCCACATTTAGTTGGCCTATTAGAAAACAACTATATTTTAGATGGGCATGTGAATTAGTATATTGGTTAACTTAGTCCTTTTTTAAATTTTTTAATGCAAATTAAAACTATATGCATATATCACATATACACAAATAGACATAACATAAGATATACCATGGAAAACCCAATATGGGAAAAACCACTGTGAGAGTAGCTGCTTTAATCTACCATTATAAACTAGCCTCATAATTAAGAACCTTATTGGTTACAATATATAAGGGAACCAACCCTAATGACACACAAATCCCCTGATTTAAGAGCACCTAGTCTAAGGAATCACCTACTCCCTAACTGAGTACCAGCTTAACTTGTATGATGGCACCAATTAATTAGATCTACTATGGAGATACAATTCTAAATTACAATTTTATTTCATAAATGAATCCAATCTCAATTATATAGTATAGGTCTAATCTATAAATACTCATACTCTATGCATTCTCTTCTCTTCTCTCTACTTTTCTAGTTTTGTGTCTCTAATATTTATCTATTTGACACACTTCATCAATCCCTTACTCTCTGCCTCTCTAACTCTCTCAATTTAACTCTGCTCAATGGCAATAGCAATAGCTCTAGAAATTTCTCCCTATATACTAGATGTCATATATATAATCATTTTATCTAAGTCTTTGTATATTCTCTATGTTCACACTAGTTTGATAACACATCATCCTCTATTTTGTTAGACTTTAGTTCTAGTATTTAATTATATGTTTCTCGCATATTGAACTCATGCTCCACCACCATGATTCCTGGTCTCATTACTATTTATATCATATAATGGACTCTATTTTTGATTCACATACATTATTACATTGATTTGATTGATTATAATAATCAAATTCATTATTTGTGTCATAATTTATACCTTACTTACATGTTCTTACATGTTCTTATGCTTGATCGTTAAACTGATCATATCTTTAAATATCAACCATTGATCTTAATTTTAGCACCATGATCTAATGGTCTCTATTGTAATTGAAAAACTTTTAAATGCATTCATTTAATCAACCCATTGCAAGCTTACATGCTTTATTTAATTTTTGTATGCTTATAAGCTTTAACATTGCAGCTTTAAAACATGTTCATTGATATTTTTGATATGAGCTCCCATGTGCCATTATATATTCAAAACTACATGAATATTATCTCTATCTATGGTTAAACATCAACCACTTTACTCCATTGGGTCCACTCACTCCATTGGATCTTTATTGCATGATCAACCAATCATCATTTGATCTTTTGACAAGCTTAAATTTTATCTTCATCAAGCTCCCATCAATGTGACACTTGGTATTAGTACATGCCTTATGCACATTGCTATCAATTCCTAATATTGAGACATGTTGTATCCCCACATTTATTATTGACTAATTAACTTTGGATTAAACTAGAGATTTACAGTTCAATACTATATGATTGTGACACTTGTTACTAACATGTTCACTTATAGGTGCCTTTGACATGTTGACTTCACTACACATCATTGGATATTAAATATATGATTAAGCACTAATCATTATATATTATAACAAGCTCAAAATTTACCTTGTGCATATTTGACTAAGTATGGGGACCATCTCAATATTCTTGGAAGGCTAACTTTGCACCTTCATATCTCTTGCTTAGCTTATTCATCTATTCTAAAATTTAGACCATATAAACTAGGAATGATAATGAAAAAACTCATATACTCATTTTTTATTTAATCCTTCATGCATGTGAGATATAACACCATTAATATTCTCACTTAGATTATTTTACCATAGAGCTAACTATGCTTGAAACTCCCTAAAAGGCCAAATTTTTTCTTTCATAACTCTTGATGTGCTTCACTACCTTAACGTGGGGGAAAAGAAGGCCAAACAACCAAAAAAAAAAAAAAAAAAGGAGGGTCAAGGCATGGCGGGGGAGAAGAGAAATGCCTCATCGAGCAAGAAAAGGAAAAATAAAAAGAAAACTAACCAAGGAAAGAGAAAGAGGAAAGAAAAGCAAAAACAAATGCAAAAACAAAGACCTACCTAGAAAATAATTCGCAATGAGGGATTAAATCTAGTGAAAACATGCTTCTTCCCGCTTGCTTGATCATCAAGAGGAGGAATGGATGAAGTGAGGAATAAATGGGGTGAAAAATGCCCCCAACCACTCAATGCCTGTGGTCATAAATGCTGTGCATGAAAATTAAGGTAGTGTAGGGGTAGCAAAAATCATCGCTCTTACACTAGAGTTTAAAAGATATGTAGGGGCGGCAAATTTCACCGCTCTTGCATGGGAGGGAAGAAACACATGTAAAGGTGGAAAATTTTGTTGCTCTTGCATGTTAGATGCAAGGGTAGAAAAAAATGCTGTCTTTGCATGGAAATTAAATAAAATATGCATTGATAGCATTTTTTGCTTCCCTTGCATGAAAATCCAACAAAATATTAACTCTAGGAAATAGAAAATTTGTCCTTTGGTCACATTGAGATTGTAACAATTTTTGCATTTTGGGGAAAAAGTAATAAATTAATGTTATGAAATTTGAATGATGTTAGTTGAGAAAATGTGAGAATAATAAAAACTTGTATTGAAAAATGAACTTAGAGAGAAAAACATGAAACAGACAAGTTTCATAGGGGTTGTTCCAAAAACAAGCATAGCTAATTTTGGGAATAACAATTAGCTCCTGTTGGGGAACTTTCATTGATTGAGCTGATTGATGGGAGTAGAAACTAGTCTATAAGTGCCTTCATCCAAGACATTGGGCTATGGAGTCAAGCTAAAAGGGAAAAGACACAATAGAAAACAAATAAAACATAAAAACTATACAAACATACAAGTGAATTCATCTAAAACTTCAAGGATTGAAATGCTTCAGATGTTGCCCCATATGATCTATAATTTAAAATATAAAATAATCTCTCATAGGGGATTCCATACATACATACATATATTATAGATGCAAGATATGACATCATACATGCAAGATATGACATCATAAAAATGCCTACTCAACTTTTTCTTGCTATCTATAAATTTGACTATGGGAAAACACTATTAAAATTCCTAGGAGCCTAACTTTTCTCGTGCATATATTTTATCACACTACATCACGTGACTTGAGATTCAACACATGGAAACTAGGCACAAAAATAAATAAATCCATATGATAATTTTATCCTAACACCTCTATGTGTGTAAAAATCCATATGATTCAACCTTCATACATGCAAGATATGACATCATAAAAATGCCTATTCAAATTTGTATTGCTATCTATAAATTTGACTATGGGAAAACACTATCAAAATTCCTAGGAGCCTAACTTTTATCATGCATATATTTTATCACACTACATCACGTGACTTGAGATTCAACACATGGAAACTAGGCACAAAAATAAATAAATCCATATGATAATTTTATCCTAACACCTCTATGTGTATAAATTTTGACCTCATCAATATGATTACTTGGCTCTGCTTGAACCCTTTTGTAAATTTGGCTAAGTATAGAAACTTAGTGAAGTTTGTCTAAGTAGCCAACTTTGAATCCTCATATATTCTACCACTCTTCATTAAATCAATTCAAATATGGTGCATAAAAAATAGGGACTAATGTGATCATAGCCATTAAACCAAATCACCTAGACTCATTCACATGTGGTAATGGTGATGTCAATAAATTGCCTATTCAAATTTTCCTCTATAGACCTAAAATGTCTAGATGAACAAAATGAAAATCTGTATGAACAAAATGAAGACTCATGCAAATAAGCATTCCAATCATCCTTGACCTCTAATTGGATTTTTTACATATCCTCTAATCACCATAATTAGTCCTGAGCATCAATGACATTCATAATGCCAATAATCTCCCTTTTGACATCAATGACAATCATATTACCAACAATCTCCCCCTTTGTCATTGATGGCAAACTAAATGATCTGATCTTCTAATATTTTTCTCCTTCTCTAGCATTCCCTGATTTAGAATTTAATGAGTCTTCATACCACACTTAGTCTCCCTTAGATAATGTCACATTTGCTTAAGCTTAAACTTGGACACATGCTCTAATCTTATTTAGCATTTACACTTTTTCTCCAAACTTTTATAGAGATCATTTTCATTTTTTCTCCCCCTTTGACATCAATGGCAAGGGGAATTTTTCTCACTATTTGTCCAGATGTTCCTCCCCTCTTCATCAAATAAAGGAGTTTGTCTAATAATCTAAAACCATAAACTCATTAAAAAAGTGCAAAAATATACATACCTAAGTTGCCTTTTCTCTCTTCTACCAAAGATCAACAAAGCTTCCACTATTCTCCCCTTAGACTTATGCCCTATCACTAGTACCTATTAATGTGATGTACGAGCCACCACTCCCAACTTCTTTCTCAGATACTCAACTTAGTCCTTGGGAAGAGGTTTGGTGAATATGTATACAATTTAGTCCTATGTTACAACCTTTTCTTTTAAGAAGTGATACTTGATTGATTTATGATTGGTTCTAGAGTGCATCACTAGATTCTTTGATATGTTGATAGTTATAAAATTATCAAAAAGAATAGGGATAGGTGATTTTTTCTCTACCTTTATATTTTTTAGTGTTTGCTTCATCCATAAGACTTGAGTGCAACATGCCACTGCTACCACATACTCTGTTTCTGCTATAGAAAGAGTAATTATCTCTTCCTTTTTGTTTATCCATGAAACAAGTCTATTTTTAAGGGAAAATGCACTATCACTAATGATTCTTCTATCATCCACACTTCCAACCCAATAAATATTTATATATGATGTCAACGTGAAATCTTCACTTGTAGGATACCATAGGCTATAGTCAATTATGCTCTTGATATATTTAAAGATTCTTTTCATTGCATTGATATATGACTCTTTAGGAGTAGTTTGAAATTTTGTAACCATGCACACTACTTTCATCATATCAAGTCTTAATGTAGTTAATTATGATAAGCTACCTATCATGGATCTATACATAGTCTAGTTTGCATCAAGTGGCTCTTCCTCTTTGCATAACTTACAACTAGTTATCATGGGAGTACTAACTAGTTTGTTATCTTTTATTCCAAACTTCTTGAGCATTTCCTTTGCATACTTGGTTTGGGATATAAGTATCCCTTCATTAGTTTGTGTTATTTATAGATTAAGGAAGAAATAAATTTATCCATGTATATACATCTCAAACTCACTTTGTACTTGTGTAGCAAACTTGTTGAGCATTTTATTATTGCTACCACCAAAGATGATGTCATCTACATGAAAAGCAATAATCAACATATGCTCACCTTCTGATTTGAAGTATAGATTGATGTTTTCACATCCTTTATTGAAATTTTTTTTTGGTAGGTACTAGTATAATCTTGAATACCATGCAATTGGTGGTTATTTTAGACCAACATAGCTTTATTTATTCTACACATAAAATCTTTTGGTTTTGACAACTAAAAACCTCTAGGTTGTTCTACGTATACTCCCTCTTCTAGGTTCCCATTCAATAAAGAAAACTTAACATTTGTTTGATAGACTTTGAAATTCTTGTAAATAGAGAATGCTAGAAACATTCTTATAGTTTCCAATATATAAACTAGAGGAAAAGTTTCCTCAAAATTTATGCCCTCAACTTGTGCATATCCTTTGCACACCAATCTTTCTTTATTTCTTATAATAACTCCATCTTCATTGAGCTTGTTTCTAAATATCCACTTTTTACCTATCAAAGTTTTGTTTGAAGGAATTGGAACCAATTGCAAAGTTTTGTTCTTTTTAATTTGGCTTAGTTATTCTTCCATGGATTTTCTCCAATTCTCATCCTTGTTATCCTCAACATATCTCTTAGGCTCAATTTTAGACACTAGAATAAAAATTACTTTCTCCTTGTTTTGTGCAACTCTTCTCCTTCATTATTATTACCAATAATATTTTCTATAAGATAATCCTTTTGAATAAATATTAGAGGTGCCTTTTCATTCAATTCCTCATGTTATTCATTAGTTTCTTCCTCTTTAGACTCTGATTCTTCTTCATAGATGTCTTTATCAAGTTTAACTTGTTTAAAGCCTTCTTCAAACTTGATGTTAATGCTCTAAAAAATCTTGTGTAGCCTTTTATTATAGCATATTTAGTCTTTGATTTGGGTGCAATAACCAATAAATATTCCTTCATCATATCTTGACTCAATGCTTCCCAATTTGTCCCAATTTCCCCTAATGTAGAATTTACTTCTAAACACTCTAAAGTACTTAACAAAGGCAAGTTTTCCATACCATAGTTCATAGGGAGTTTTTTCACTATTTACCCTTAGTTGAACTCTATCTAATATGTATACTATTGTTTGGACTACTTCTCTTCAGTATCCATTAGGTAACTTGGCCTCTTTCAAATTGTTCTATCCATCTCCTTGACTATCATGTTCTTTCTCTCAACAAATCCATTCGACTATGGATTCCTTGTTGTAGACTAATGCCTTTTAATCCCATGCTTCTGATAATACTCTATGAACTCATTTGAGGTGAATTTTTCACCTTTATCAAATCTTAAGAATTTGATTTGTTGTCTAATCTCATTCTCTATCATGGCCTTAAAGATCTTGAATCTCTCAAATGCCTGTAATTTGTCCTTCAAAAAGGCTACCCATGTCATTATTGAATAATCATATATAAATAATGGGAAGTATCTCTCTCATTTAGATATTCTTGTCTTAGTAGGACCACAAACATCAGTATGAACTAATTATAGAGGCTTTGTATTTGTATACTCTTTTGTTTAAAATCTAACCCCTATTTACTTGCCCAGTTGACATTCCTTGAAAGTAGTATTTGTAGGTTTGGTTATCTTAGGCATGTGTCTAACACACTTATTTAAGATCACTTTTACTAGGTTTTCATAATTTACATGGCCCATTCTTATATGCCATAACTAACTCTCATTAATCTTTCCTATCAGGCAGCTATTATGCTTCACTTCAATAAGATTATAGATATTTCTTTCAGTTATTTCCCCTTAAGCAAATAGTCTTCTAGATCTCTTTAACTTAGCCTTCTACATTAAATGTGACCTTATATCCATTATCACACATTTGGCTAACACTTAGTAGATTATGCTTCAATATTTTAACATAAAGGACATCATGTGTAGGAAATTTTCCATCTATGTTCAAGGTTCCTTGTTAATCATGGTATATACTAATTCACCACCCCCCTCTTAGTATATCCCATGCTAAACAATTGGTATCAGATCAGGTTCCTTTTGAAAAAGTTTAACAACTTGAAGGTATATCGGGAAAGCACGATGGCTGGATCACATGAAGGATTTTCTATAAATAAGGCACCTTTATTTGATGGGATGAATTATGATTTTTAGAGAATGAGAATGAAGATTTATTTGATGGCCTTTGGATTTGACATATGGTAAGTAGTGGTGGAGGAATATGAAGAGCCACAGACACTTGTAATTACTCTAATAGAAAAGAAGGCAAGCGAATGTAATGCTAAAGCTTTAAATGCTATTTTATGTGGTTTATGTGAATCTAAATTTTTTAAAGTTATGCAATGTAAATCTACTCATGAGACTTGGGTAAAACTTGATAATATTTACAAAGGTGATGGAAAAGTTTAGCAAGCTAAGCTTCAGACTTTTAGAAGATAGTTTGAAAGTTTGAAGATGGAAGAAGAAGAAGAAGATATAGCAAGTTATCTCTTGCGAGTTGATCAAATAGTAAATCAAATTCAAGGTCTTGGAGAAATGTTTGAAAAGTCATGTGGTGACCCTTCATGAGAAAAAAAATCCTTACCTCTTTTGTCTTTACCTTGGTGACTTTTCATATTCCTCAAAGTGTCCCTTCATGAGAAATTGTGCCCTTCTTCTTTTGTCTTCACTTGGTGACTCTTGAAATTCCCCAAGATGACTCTTCATGGGAAAATGTGTCCCATTATTCTTGTCTTTATCTCATGATTATTTGACTTCTCCATGGGCCCTTATTTTGCCTTATATGTAACCAAAAATATATTCATTAATATTAAATAAATATTAACACACATTATCCAAGATATATCTATTACAAACATTATTAAATGCAATGGGGCCATTATCACCAATAATGCTAGAACTTTGACATCAATGACAATATTTCCAACATTCCTTTACCTCTTATCTTTAATATAGTATTGTCTCCCAAGATGACAGATCCTTGCTTATATTTTCTCAATTTTATGAACATCATCTTATCACCAGTCATATGTTTTGATAAACCACTATCTATTACACAAAAATTCTATTCTTTGGCATGGAGTACATTTTTAGCAATCATATGTTGATCTTTCACTTTCCACACATCCTTGGGTTTCTTATTTGGATTATTTTTCTCTTTTTCAAAGACTTGTGAACCTTTATTCAACTAGGAGGCATACCTTCCTTTTTAATTTGTTTTTTTTGTCTTAAAAAAATTGTTCTACATTGTTTAGCTATGTGATAAAACTTATTACAATTATAGAATATTATATTTGTATATAACAAGAGAGAAAATGAATTTATACTTACAAAAAAAATTCTCATTTTAGGTAAAACTCTATAATCAATACCCCTATGTCCAAACTAATTAAAGGTATAACAATAACCATAGAAAGATGAGGAATACCTGGTCATAACATTTCTTGTTGTAGTATGAGGAGCTATTCTAAACTCTAGCTTCTTCAAGTCTTTCACTTTTGTGTATCCATTTGCATTAGCTACCTTTGTCTTCTTCTTTTATTTAGGCTTATTTTTATATTTTTCACATCATTTATGCTTGTGTCTTTCTTTGTATTCATTCAATATTTCTCTTTATTTTCTCCTTATTTTCCTTCTACTTTGAAGTTATCATATAGGTTATCAGTTGTACTAGTTGTGGAACCTTTTCCTTTTTCATAACCAAGACCTAATCTCTCTTTTGAAGGATTTTGAGAGTTGATCAATTCATCAAGAATGTTTGAAACCTCATATAAACTTCATAATTTTGTCTAGATATCCATTAGCTTTCTCAATATCTTTTCTTAAAGCCATTATCTCTACTTCTAAATTCATGAACTCATCATATTTAGATTGAAATTCAAATCTAACTACATCTATTATTTTAGCCTTGTAAACTCGTATCTTTAGGCTAACCACCATTTAATCAATTTTTTCGAGGATTTTGGACATTTTCTCAATCTCCTTTTATCCAGGCTTCTTCTATTTTGGGTTCTATTTTCTCAACTTGTCTATTTTATTATAAAGCATAGATGAGTTCACATTATAAATCCACTTCTCCTTTTTTTTATTCATTTGAGACTTAAACTTATTCTTGATCCACAAAATTTGATCCTATCTTCATGAATAGGACTTGATTTTCCTTAGCTATAAAATAAAAATCATCATCATCATCATAACTATCAATGTCATCCATTGAATCACTATTTTCTTTTGTGTAGTCCTTTATTATTTTTGAAGAAGTTCTTTTTATTGGAATAGTGAGATTTCACCTTTTTACTATTATCTTCTTGCTCAGAGTTATCCTTATTGTTATAAGGGCATTTAGTAGTAAAATGTCCTACTTTACCATATTTAAAGCATTTGAAGGGTAACTTACTATTGTACTTTCCAAACCCTCTTCTCAATCTTCTAACAAAGTTGGCTTCTTATTCATCAATCTCTTTAGATCTAAATGTAGGTGCTTCTACCTTTACAAGTTTAGATGATTTTAATGTAGATTCTCTCTTGAAGGTGTCTGCTTCTCCCATTCTCATCTCATAGGTAGTGAAGTTTCCATGCAGTTCATCAATAGTGAGTTTTATCCAGATCTCTTACTTCCTTTATTATAGAGATTTTAGACTCATACCTAGATGGTAGATATCTTAGGACCTTTTTTACAATGATTGTTTATTTCATCTCTTCTCCAAAGACTCTAATTACATTGAATATTTCATCTACTCTAAGGAGGTAGTCTTCAATTTTTTATTCTTCATTCATTTTAAGGCTTTCAAACTTTCCTTTGAATGTTTGTAGCTTGGCTTGCTTTACCTTGTCATCACCTTCATATATGCTCTTTAATTTTTTCCATATATCTTGTGAATTTTGATAATGCATCACTTTGACAAAATCTAAATTAGATAATCCACATAAAATATCATTATTTTCCTTACCATTTCTCTCATATGCCTTCTTGGTAACCTAATTAGTAGGAGTTATATAGACAACCATACATCAAACCTTAATCAAGATAAATATGCTTCCATTATTATGCTTCAAAATGAATAGTTTGATCGATCAAAGAGAGGTGTCTTTTTTAAGGAAGAGCCTTCTTGACTAGCCATTTGCATTCACCATCCAAAATCTATTTGAGCTGATTAAGCTTCTTCTAAAGTACCAGGGCTTTGATACCAATTGTTGGAACATAAATATATACTAAGATGGGGGTGAATTAGTATATTAATTAACTTATTCCTTTTCTTAAATTTTTAATATAGATTAAAACTATTCATAGATATAACATACACATAAATAGACATAACACAAGATATACCATCCAATATAGGAAAAACCACCGTAAGAGTAGCTACTAGAATCCACCATTCTAATCTATCCTCATAATCTTGAGCCTCATTGGTTACAATATTTAAGGGCACTAACTGTAAGGAGACACCAATCTCCTAATTTAATAGCACCTACTCCAAGGAAGCACCCACTCCCTAATTGAGAACCAACTTAACTTTTCTGATTGCACCAACCAATCATATCTATTATGGAGCTACAAATCCAAATTATAATGTTGATTCATAAATGAATCCAATCTCAATTATTTGGTATAGGTCTAATTTAGAACTACTCATACTCTACACATTTTCTTTTCTTCTCTTTACTTATATGGTTCTATGTCTCTAATATTTATCTATTTGATACACTTCATCCATATCTTGCTCTTTGTATCTCTCAATTTGAATTTTCTCAATAGAAATAGAAATAAATCTATCAAATTCTACTTGTATCCTAGATGACATATATAATCATTTGATCTAGGTCTTCATTTATTCTCTATGTTCACACTAGCTTACTAACACATCATGCTCTATTCTATTGGACTTTAGTTTTATACTTTAACTACAAGTTTCCTATGTCTTGAGCTCATGCTCTACCACCATGATTCCTAGTCTCATTACTATTTATAACATTTATTAGATTATAGTTTTGATTAACACATGTATTATTACATTGATTTGATTGATTATAAAAATTAAATTCATTATTTGTGTCATAATTTATGCCTTACCTACATATTCATGGATCATCTTATGCTTGACTATTACACTAATCATATCTTTAAATATGGAACATTGATCTTACTTTTGGAACCATGATTTGATGGTCTTTATTCAAGTTGATCAACTTTAAAATTCATTTGTTAGATTAATCTCTAATAGGCTTATGTACTTTATTTGATCTTTATAGGATTTTGGGCTTTAATGTTCTAGCTTTAAAATGTGTCTATTAATATTTATGATCTGAGTTCTTGCATGCCATTATATAATCAAAATTACACAAATATTATCTCTATCTATGGTTAAATATCAACCACTTTATTCCATTTAGTCCACTCACTCCATTGGATCTTCATTACATGATCAACCAATCATCATTCAATCTTTTGACATGCTTAAACTTTATCTTTGACAAGCTCCCATGAATGTGATACTTGGCATTAGAACATGCCTTCTACACATTACTATCATTTATCTCTATTGAGACACTTGTCATCCTTGTATTGATTATTGATTAATTGACTTTGAAACAAACTGTAGATTAACTATTCAATTATCTATTATTGTGACACTTGTCACTAGTGCATTCACTCATAGGTGACTTTGAAATATCGATTTTTATATGCACCATTAGATATTTGATGTATGATTAAGCACTATAAATTAGATATTATAACATTCTCAAACTTTAATTTGTGCATATTTGACTATGGGGACCATCTCAATATGTTTAGAATGCTAACTTTGCACCTTCATATCTTTTGCTTCACTTATTTGCCTATTGTGATATTTAGACCATATAAACTAGGCATGATAATGAATAAACCCATATGATCATTTCTTCTTGATTCCTTCACATTTTTGAGATATAAAACCATTTATCTACTCATTTAGATTATTCTACCATAGAGATAACTACCTAGAAGGCCAACTTTGTTATTGCATAAGTCTTGATCCACTTCATTGCATGATCTATAATTTAGCACATAAGATCCTCTCTCATAGGGGATTCCATCCATATATACATCTACTCCATAAAATTCATACATGTAAGATATAACATAATAAAAATTCCTACTCATATTTTTCTTACTATCTATAATTTTGACTATGGGAGAACACTATCAATATACCTGGGAGCCCAACTTTGCTCATGCATATCTTTTATCATGCTACATTATGTGACCTTAGATTTATAACATAGAAATTAGGCACAAAAATGAATATAATCATATGATAATTTTATCCTAACACATCTATTTGTGCAAATCTTGACCTCATCAATATGTTTACTTGGATCTTCTTAAACCTTTTTGGAAATTGGGCTATGTATAGAAACTTAGTGAATTTTGTCTAAGTATCCAACTTTTCATCCTCATATATTCTATCATGATTCATTATGTGACTTCAAATATGGTACATAAAAAATAGGGATAAATTTGATCATAACCATATTACCAACCCCCTAGATTCATTCACATGTGGCAATTCTGACATCAACAAACTACCTATTCAAATTGTCCTCTATAGACCCAAAATGTCTAGATGAACAAAATGAAGAACCAGATGAATTAAACTCATGCACACAAGCACTCCAATAATATTTGACCTATAATAGTATATTTTTCATATCCTCTAATCACCATATTCAACCTTAAGTATCAATTATATTCAGAATGCCAATAATCTCCCTTTAGACATCAATGATAATCATATTGCCAACTTGGGCAAAGTTGTACTTAGATTGAAGAGGAGTTCATCTTTAGCTATAGTCCACCCATGTTTTGTTTCCTTTTATAATAGTCTACAAGAAAATTATGGATTCTTCTTAGCTGATTTTTTTGTTTTTATCTTTTAATTATTGATTATAGGCTATGTGTGAGCCACTATACTATATATTTCATCATATGAATGTTTGGGTTATTACTGCAAAGAACTATTTTATAGTATACTTAATATATGGTTTAATAAACCTCCTTGGGATGGATCCTTTTTGAAAATTAAAACTTTATGGAGGATTATATATTCATGACTAAATTTGGCTAAGTTAATGGCCTTAATACATATATTATATCTTTAGTCAAATATTTAGTGGTTGTTCTATGCATTATATCTTGAGATATTATAATACTTCATGTTTAGATGATTCAATGTGAAAGATAATTAATTATGAATACAAATAAGAAATTTTATTATTCCTTTAATAATAAAAGAACTTTTATTTTATTTATCTAAATTTGGTTATGTAAACCCCTTTATGATATGGCCTATGATTAACTAGTCTAGGTCTGGTTGACTAACCTTTGATATGGAATAATATAAGTAAGATAAAATATTAAATAAATCTTAGAGAGGGTTCTATGGAGGACATCATTGGGATTAAATATAGATATTTTTTATTAGAACTGGTCAAATGAGGAACAATTTTTAAGCCTCTATGGCTCTTTTAATAAAATGATATGTCATGCTTGGATTAAACCTCTTGATAATCAGCCTAAAAAACAAGATTTGTGCCTTCTTAAGTATTCAATTATAAATTTTAGATTAAACTAATCTGACCATAATTGAGTGGATCTCAAGAAAAGGGGTGAGTGATCGTTATAAAGAATAAATACATAATAGGATTTTATAGTCTAAGTATGGATTATAAGTTGGTAAAGAAATGTCTTATGGAAGAGTTCTAAAATTAAGCTTGAGTAGGTTTGTTGAATTAGGATTTTCTTATAGAAATACCCTCATGAATAAAAGGAGGATATTAACTGATCTGGGCTCTTGACGTAAAATTTTAATATAAAATAATCAAAATGGGTCTCTATAATATCCTACAAGTATTATTAGGATGTGTAGACCAGTTAACTCATAGGTTGTAACATATAAAAAAGGTGATTACGCTCTTTTGATTTATCTATTGAAATTATAATTAATCATCTAATCCAATGAGCATATTTATTTAATTTCATAATATTGATTTAGATTTAGACTTACCTTGTTGATAAATGTGTATTTTGGCTTTAGATGTTTATTGACTATAACTCCAAGTCATGCCCTAGCCAATTACCAAGTTCTTGTTGTATTTTTACCTTATTATATTTAATTCCAACCTTACATCTTGTGTTTTATTTCAAACCCTATGATTTTCTATTTCAAGAAGAAATAGGACTAAGTCTTTGGTAAAACAATTAGCATAAAAATTGGAAGGATCTTAACCTTTGCATCTTTTAGTTGGGGATAGTCAGAAGTTACACAATCAATGTTAGGTCCTTATTTTAGTAAAAATGAAATTTATGCCATCATGATAGACACTTTAGTGCAAGGAAATCATTTTAAATGATTTTTATTTTGGAATCTTGGAACTAGATAGAGGATTTAATGCACACCTTGCACCACTTGGAAAGAAGCTAACCATTTCCAAGATTCTCAGGGCATATTCTAGGTTGGACATGATGTGGTGATAGAAACATAAAGGATGCAAGGTGATGGATCTGGAAAAATGATCAACAAAGGATCCATAAAGTCACTTCACATGTGCACTCCACCTTGACATGAGATGTTCATGCAGGTTATAAAATGATCTTAAACTAGTAAGGGGACAAGAATTGAATACAATCAAACTCTAAAGAATTAGATCTAGATGTAATGTGAATACCATCATTAGTATTAGGAATAGATCAGATGCCTTACAATCTCCATTTGTTGTTCCCAAGATTGTTTGTGAGCCTCTAGGATATTAAGTAGTTTGAGTTAATTATATGCTCTATTTTTAAGTGTATAGACTTTGTTTAATTTGAAGTTTTGATTAATGATAAATAATGATTGCAACAAACATAATATCTAGTTTATGCATCTTTGATAGTGGTAATTAAATGTGTAGTAAACATAATGTTATAATTCTAATTCATTTAGGATAAGCATGTTGGTTATGAAAGCTTCTAGTTTATGATGTTAATGGTATCCATGTAATTAATGTTGACATCAACCTTAACCTAAGTAATGACTAAGTATGGAAAATATCATGCCAAACATTGATATCCTTGTAATAAATGGTATTCTAAATATGAATACTTGAAATAAGATCAACCCATGGATCCTTTAAAGTGCCTACATGATTTTAGGCTTAGTCTAACTAAGGCTTACACCCTTATGACTCGAGGACTAGTTCCCCAAATGGGCTTAAGTATATATACCACCAAGCCCAATCCATGAAAGAATTATGCCAAGGAATATACCAAGATCCTTCTTCTAAATTAATAATTTACATAATTGATATCTTGCACCATGCCATAACTAGCCCAATGCGAGCCCCAGTTATATCTCTATTGTGCTTCAGGTGAGATTATAGCACCTATACCTTATGTGAATTGATGTTAATACATTAGAGTGTATAATTTTGAGCCCTATAATAATATCCCATATTTTCACCTAGTTGTAATGATTCTAAGACTAACTAAGACAATATTTTGCCCCTTGACAAGGACTTTTCTATAACATTTTAGTTTCATTATCGGGACCTATGTTGAATTTTATTATTATAATGGTGAAAATAATGATGCTCTGACTCTCCATCAAAAACATCAAGCATTGGTTGCAATATGTGGAAGATATCTTTATACTAAAACATCTAACCTATAGAGGATAAAAACCAAGAAAGTGGGTATAGAACAACCTATATGATGCTCTATATGAGGTCTTTTTCTATGAAATAATAGAGCATGTGTATTGATGGTTGGTTACATATGTAACCCATATAATATAAATATATTGATAGTGTTATGAGTGGATGAAGGAATGCCTAGAGAGCCTTGAGACTCTAGATTCTAATTGGACTAGAATAGTAAAAAAATAGTGTCAAGGAGCACTGAGCACTTACATGTTTGAATTCATAGTTTCAACATACCTATGCCTTGAAGAACAAAAGTATCAAGTTTTAAAAAAACCTAGAGGCACATTTGTGAAAGAGTTCGGCATAGAAATCAAGAAAATAATGGTGGATTATGGATTTAAAACTTTGGGAATGGAAGGCTAGAGTCATTTCATATATGAGCAATATAAGGGGTATAAAGGGATGAGTATAATAACACCCAATAACTTAGGAGACAAACTTATAACAAGATATAACACATAATGATGGAATATTTTGAACCTGGAAGTGTCAAAAGAACCTATAACAAGTAGGAATGGCATGGGGAAGGATCTCTTAAAATAAAATAGTGAAAAGAAGAGAGAAATAATGAAGTGATGAATCGATCTCAATAGTTGATGGGTGTAGAATGCATTAGGTTCCTAAAAGACTTGGTGACTAAAGATTTGTTTGATGCACATACCCCTTTTAAACCTATGGTACATGCTCAAGTGTTATATCCTTCACTTGAATAAATCAATAGATTGATAATTTAACCTATTATCAACATAAACATTAGATAATTTACAAACTTGGAGTGTAATTTTATGATTGAACAAATTACTCCCTACAAGGAGTTGAGTGAAACTAGATTTAGACTAGTAGGAACTAGCTCAAAACCATAGAATAAGATCATAAGTATACCATCTCAACCAATTTTAGCTATTTAGAGTGGTAAATAACCCATAGGAAGTTGTTTAACACCACAAGTAAGTATTACAATACCATCAACATCAACGGTGCTAGCTATAACAATGGGGTCAATCCCTGACCCAATGGCTAGAGGTATTGGAGGATCACCACCTAGATAAATGGTATGGGAATAAGCACCTCAAATTCTAGATATAAACCCATAAAAAATATACTAAAAACTGTCCATACACATACTAGAGTACCATGACATGGAGAATGTTATAGAGCATATGATAAATTATGAACTACAATGGCATACTCAACGAATAACCCAATTAGAGTGAAAGGCAACCTAGTTCATGACCACTCTAATTTATCATTCCCATATAATGTCTAGTAAATTTGACCTTAATAATCTATGGTATATTATGACACCCTGAAGGAGTCATTCCTTAAAGAGTTTGACATTCTAGTGTTTGAATAACATAGCATCATTGTGTTAAAAGAGATAACCCAAGGACTCTAAAAAAGTGTGCACATGTATGATGAAAGGTTCAAGACCCTCATTTTGAAGATACCTTATCACATATAACCTTCCCATCATACTCAATGGTTCATTGGAGGGTTTTTAGTACCATTCTAAAGAGCACTTTTCATAAAGACCTTTATAGACCCTCGTGAAGTGCTTGAAGCTACACTTAGAGTTGAGGTGATCAAAAACACTAATATTAGGATCAACCCATTTATGGAGTTGCAAATATCCATGGCTTAAAAACTCCAAAATATTGCCACTGGGTCATTGAAAGATTCCCAAAGCATATTATGGGATACTGACTATGAAGTGGAAGGTGATAACATGAATAATTGCCCTCAAAAGAATGTGTACATAATGCTTCTAAGTTGTGAAGTATATTGAGAGGCACATGATGTTCACAACTAAAATTTGTTGTAATGCACCATCCAAGTCAACACAACCATATATTTTTAGTTATGTGATGCTTATACCCATACCATAATCAACTACTGGGTGATTGATGACATGTGCAATAATATGAAAAGATGCACAAGGTAGGTCACTACAATAGCTATAGGGCAAGCCAATCAAGGGAATGAAGGATATATTCAATAGAAAATAGGGTTTTTGATGTAATGATTAACTAGAGGTTGAGGTGGAAGATGTGGTGGTGGAAGGTTCTTACCCCACTCATGTTTAAGTGTGGCTTAATAGAGCATTACGAGTGTGACTACCCTACACATCCAATATGTGGGTATTATTGAGGGGGCCATAAGGTAAAATAATACCCTAACTTATACAATAAGTTAAACCAAGGTAGGCCTATCATAGACAAGGGTGTAGGGATGATTAGGATTGAGCCAAAACTAGAGAAGTAGACTCTAAAGGCACAACTGACCCATGTAGAGATAGTCAAAGTGCAGGTAACTACTCGTAGTGGGTTAACCACTCAATCACTAATTTCACCAACACCTAAATTAAATTTAGAATATGTGGAGAATAGTTTCACTAAATGCATATCATGGATTTAACCCAAAACTATTTCATACCCAAACCCTATGCACCAAAAAACTATATTATAGTAGGGTATGAGTGTAATTCAAAACCTGTAAGGAGAGATCAATTGGTGTGAAATTTATAATCACATGTTATTGCCTCCTAAAATAAGTAGGATAGCTATGAGATGGTGATACAATAATTAATGAAGATCCTACACCTCTTACAAATAGAATGAAGGTTGCCCCTATTGAAAAACTTACTCTTAGAGCATACCAAGAAAAATCCAGATGAAGTCATTACACTACACATGGAGTGGGTAAAATAAATTTAGCATATATAGAATTTGGAGTATAATCAAGAACTACCCATAAATGACATTATCGATGGATGGTCTATATGTGAGGTCTTTATGGACACAGGTGCCAAGGTCAATATGTTGACAAAGAATGCATGGGAAAATATGGGTAATTCATCATTAAGGCCTTCCTCTCATGTGATTTTCATGGACAACAAGACTTGAGCATAGCTAGTAATAATTCTAAAGAGCATAGTTATAGATATCATGGGTACTAAATTTTTAACTCATTTTTAAGTGATCAAGTTAGAATAACAAGACAACTACTTGGCACTTCTCAAATGGCCTTGGTGTTATGTGAATAACATAGACATACACTTTAAGAGGCACTACATGACTTTTGAGAATGGTAAGGAGATGGTATTCATCCCCTTCTCAAGTGACCAAGGACCCCCCTATGTAGAAAGTATGGACCTTGAAGATGAGATCAACCACATATGTAACATCATGGTGCAAGGTGTCAAGACTCTCAACCCCAATGACCAAGGAGTGATTTATTGGGAAGATAAACAATTAACCTTGGACACCATTGATGTTTCTTATAACTATTAGGTTGAGTAAGTGTGTGAGACAACTGGTTGAATGTGCTGCTTGGTACATGTAAAGGTGCCAAAACTAAAAAAGATAAGTAGGTATAAATTGATCACACTTATAAAAGGTGGGTCCCATGAACCAAGAGAAGGGAAAGAGATTTTTTCACCTAAGTAAAGGAAAATTTGTGGTGCTCCCAAGGTATTAGGGTAGAAATATAATGGAATATTATGTTTGTGACCTCAAATCATTCATCCCCAAAGATGTATATAGAATGAGTGCACTAGTGTATACATTACAAAACACTACCACTCATTGGTGGGAAGTACAAATGCCTAGATTTCCAGCTTGGAAAGATGTGAAAGCAACCATCTACACTAGATTTGGGAAGAGTAATGAGGACTTAGACATGTCAACATACTCTAGTGACTCTTACCCTATAGCACATGTACACTTATGTCAAGAAACATGAATTATCTATAGTGGGAACACCCTAAGGAACCTATGGGTGCACACCTTCTATAAAATATTTAAGATGTGAGGGAGAGCATGGTATGTTTTCAATGAGATTTGTCATGAGATAGCCAATTTGGATTCACTTAAGGAGTGGTTCATGCACACCTCTTTTTATTCACAAAATATTAAACTAATCAAACCACTATAAATAGTTTTGAGGTCAGTGTTTAAGGACACTACAAGACTGGAGGAGTGCTTGAAATACATGTTCAGTAAAAAGGGGTTGGAACTCCCAACATTATTTGAAGAGAAAAACCTCAATAGTATATTAACTTTAGTGAAGAGGATGATGAAACATGGAAGGTGCATAATTGGATAAACTTGACAGGTAAAAGGGATATTATGAGGATAGCACTCCATAGGAAGAAGACCCTGCCCACCTTCACATAAAAATAATTAAGGGTATTAGGTAAGTCAAAGATTTTCATTAGGAGAATAATGACCCCTATTTCATGCCACTAAAAATGAAAAAGGTAGATATCAACTCAAAAGGAGAACCTAAGATTGCTACTTTGGGCACCTATTCGTCTGATGCAAAGCTAGTGTACATTGTGAACCTCCTAAAGGAGTTTTAAAACTTATCACCTAGGAATTATAGAGACATGAATGGCATACACCCATCCCTTGGGAATATGAGAATAAAATTAGTTGATGGTGAAAGAACTATAAAAAACTAACCTTACAGGATGAGCCTAAACCTTCACAAAATAGATATTGATGGTATGTTAGCCACATGCATCATCTACCCTATGCAGAATATAAATGGGTAATCCCTATGGTTGTTAGAATCAATAAGTATGGTCACATGTGTATTTTAATTAATTATATATTTTTTCAACCACCTAAATATCTAACCCATTTCCAACTCTATTCACTGACAAAGTCTTAGATGGTATTATAGGTTGTGAAATATACACTTTCACTAATGGGTTCTCAAAATACCATCAAGTTCAAATTGAGGAGGAGGACAAGCCCAAAATTATTTTGAAATAAAATTGGGTTATTCTTCATACAACATGATGCCCTTTGGACTCAATAATGTGCCATCCATATTCTCTTTAGTGGTGATCACTACTTTTAAGGAATTCATTCACAAGTTCCTCCAAGTGTACATAGATGACTGAACTATGTATTGGTTGGTGAAGGATCACTATGACAACAAGAACCTAATGTTTGAGAGGTGAAGGTACTTGTAGATCTCTTTGAACCTCAAATGTTTGTCTTCATAACACCATTTGGCACTTTACTCGAGCACATCATCTGCAAGTATGGTTTGCTCATTGATCTAGTGAAGATCTCCATCATCTTCAAATATAGACCCCATCAATGTAGAAATATGTTTAAACCTTTGTAAGATACTATAGATATTATAGAAATATTATAAGGATCTATGCAAAGATTGTGGCACCACTAGAAGATTCTTTACACAAGGATGACCCATTTTATTGGTGTACACAAGAAGATGTATTTGAGACACTAAAAATCAAACTAGAAAGTGCATTAATACTATAATTTTCTGATTGGATGAATCCATTCCATGTCCTTATTTATGCATCTAGATCTATTATTGGCACCATTCTAGTGAAACCAAGCAAAGGAAAAATTGATCATCCCATTGCCTTTGTAAGTATAAAACTAACCTCAATAGAGTATAACTACACTACTACTAAGTGCAAGGAACTTGAAATGGTGTACACCTTGTATAAGTTTAGGTAATACTTATTGGCAACCCCATTCATATTATTCACTAATCACAAGGTGCTTAAGTACCTGGTGAACAAACTCATCCTCCATGGGAACATTTGTAGATGGATAGTTATATTTTAATAATTCTAGTTCTCAGTTGTAGTAAATCCTAAAAAATAGAACTCAGACCTAGAACATTTTTCTTGCATTGACTTTGACAATGTGGTAGCAACTATTAAGTATGATATGCTAGATGAAAAAATATACTAAGTCCATCATGTCCTTGAAAACTTGGTATAGATTACCACATTCTGACATCTAGGTCTCCACCCCAGACTATGATAAACAAAGAGAAGAAGCAACTCATAGTTTACGCCACCCTATTTTAGATCATTAGAGGGGTATACAAATTAATCATGACAAGTTCATGTGTTGATGTTTCATAGAACATAAATATAACTCAGTATTGTAAGAGGCATATGAAGGGCTTACTATAGGACATTGTGTTGGAGATGTAATAATGTGCAAGGTATTGTAATCAAGCTTGTGGTGGCCCACCTTGTTCTAGGATGCAAAAAACTATGCCAAGGCATGTGACATCTACCAATGCATAGGAAAAACCAACCATTAGGATGAGATGCCTCTCATTTCCATTCTTTCCAAGGCACCATTCGAAAAAGGGCCATTGACTTTGTTGGGCTAATTATTCTCATTATAAGGTACACAGGTGCATGATACATTCTATAACCCATACATTACTTCATGAAGTGGGTCAAGTGATAACCAATTATTACCTAGCCATCACCATATCAAGGTTCATTTGGGAGAATATCATTAGTCACTATGTGTTCCCTCTTTAACTAACTAGCAATAGAGGCACACACTTCATCAATGAAACTATGCACATCCTACTAACTAAATATATGGTGGCACACCATAAGAAAACACCTTATCATACCTAAGTGAATGGCACCACTAAATCATTTAATAATATATTAGGAATACGACTCACAAAGAGATGTGATGTTGGTCACAAGGATTGGGATGACCATGTGTCAATAGTGTTATGGGCCTATCACATGACATATAAGTACCTGACTAAGGCAAAACCATTTCAATTGGTGTTTGGCACATATGCCATTTTACTAAAGGAATTTATAGTTCCCTCATTATGCATCACATGTATTGGTTGATAAGAGTCCTTAAGCGCATGAATAGAAGATTTGGAACTCTTGGATAAGACACGTGCCCAATAAAAATGGAAAAAACAAGTAAAAAAGGCATGTCAAAAGCTATGAAATGATAAACATACTAATTTAAAGGTACTAATTAAAGGAGCATTAGTTTTTTCTATATGACTCTAAGTACTTGATCAAGCTGCAAATTAGGTGGATGGTCCCTTATGTCACTACAACATATTAGAGATTAACACATGAAAATTATGCATGTTGATGGGTAAAATTCTCCCTCAACATATCAATGGTAACCAATTAAAGTCTTTTAGATAATAAGATGGTGCTTGCACCATCAGAGACTAACTTCTTGATCATAAGTTGGTTATGTTGTGCTAACTAGAATAAAATTTAGCACAAGACAAATATTTGCTAATGCTTTTTGTTGTTTATATTAGGAGAATAAACAAGGCTCTTTCACACCCATAGAATAACTCTTTTGGTACCTACTAAATAAATATAGTTGGGTGAGTTGAGCATGGCTACTTTCTAAGTGCCTAAGGCTAGACACCTATGTTTTTGGGTGTGAGGAGTTTATCAGACCTGGATAGATATGAGTACCATGTTGATAAAAGAGAGGCACATAAGATGCTAATGCATAAAAAACCTAGATAATGAAGTACTAGAGAACCAAAATAGGAATTTGTATGTGGTATAGTATGACAATAAAAGAGATGAAAGCACATAAAAATTGAACAAGAAAGGAATGTGTGTTTGAAAGGAAGCACAATTGAAAGAAGAGATGGAACCTAGGAGGACAAATTGTCCACATGTGAAACACTACGCCTAGGTTACCATAAGAAGGTTGAAGGTCATACCAAGGTTAATGAAGTCTAAGAGAAATATCATCAAGATAAGTTGGCATTCACTCAATAATAGGCAAGAAGTGACTATTTAATTCATCAGTCATTTCACTGAATACACCCTTAAGAGATGTTAATGTAGTGATGGTAGAGGCACAAAGAACCATAATAAATGTGAATGTGGTGGTGGGTTTTTGAAATTTTCATTGGTTTAGTGTATTTCAATAAATACATATACCACCATGCCATTACTCACCTAAAATTAATAAGGTAGCTGAAATTAAGGTATAAAGGAGTGAACAACCAACTATAGTAGGTTATAAACCTTATGCAAATTTGAACGTAAAACTAGAGTTGAACTAGAGCTGAAGATAAAAATGCTATCAAGTGAAAATCTAAGCACCCACAAGCACCAAATGAGAAAATTTGAAAAGATAGATAAAGTGTGTTCCATTTGATATTGAAAAAAAGGCATGTGAAGAGAGAATTATGAGATAACTAGATGGTAGAAATACTGAGTGATGCTAAGGTTGCCATTAAAGGTGAATGAGATCAAGAGCTAAAGTTGTAGTCATAGATCCCATGATTGTGAGGGAGTTTAAATCAATATTAAGAGATTTAAGAAGATTGATAGACCATGCTTCAACAATAGCCAGTTCAAGATGGATAGAAGGAGGTTAAGTTTAGGTCTACTATAGGCACAAAAGGATACTAAAAAGGCATAGATGATAAAAGAAATAACCACTACAAATAAAAAGGTGTAGTTGGTGAAAGGATTTAATTTCATGGTGGTTGACTTGGAATCAAATTCAAATCTTTTATATAGATAAACATAATTTCCACCTAAGGTCATAATGGGGAAGACTTGGGTATGATTCATACATACATGTAGGTTTGAAGGAAAAAAACCATCTCATGCCAAGCAATGTGTCAAAAATCAACCAAGACTAGATGGTTGGCATATGAAAAAACATGAATATGGTCATGGTGTTATTTTACATCTTTATTTGAGATAAGTAACAACCACTACCATGACCCAGCTATATGAGCTACCAAGTTTTGGTAAGTTAGAGGAATTGGTATAATTCCTCCTTTTTCACATCGATGCTAATTGATTATATTTGTTTTGGAGCGCATACAAATCTTGGCATGCCTCATCATAGGATCATAGGACTCCCATGCATAGGATCTAACATCTTCGAAATGATGGAGGATGATGTAGAAGTAGAGAGGCTTGTGGAACTCATAGGCTACTACAAGGTAGGGTTTGCATTCTTGATCAAAGTCATATAAGACCCTGACATGAGGCCATCAATGAAAATCATGAGCTCTAATCTATACCCTAGAGGATTATGAACTGACATAAGAAAGATGTACTTATGCATCACCTACCACATGGTGTAGGGGTCAGGTTTAATATTGTAAAATTTATTACTAAGGAGATGGTGAAGAATGCGTTGGAATGCCACATGGTGTGAAAGACATTTTGATAGGGATCCATGATTATATTGATTTTAATGGAGGATATTAACATGCATAATGATGATAATAACAATCTCTGTGTCTTCTTAGTGCACAAGGACTCCCTAGTGATAAATTATCAAGAGTTCACTTACCCACCTAGTTTCTCTCAAAAGCATAAGATAAGAATATTAGGGTGGTGTGGCTAATACATAGATGTATTTATGATTTAATGACACATCCTATAGAATATCTCTTAGCACATTTTATGTAATACAACATTTTCCATCATGTAACACTTCTTTGTAGTGTGCCTAGAACTCATAGATAGGAACCAATTTGGTTGGCTCAAACTACTTTATGAATTTTTTGCTAAATATGTCATAGTAGTGTTAAGGAATGTTCCCAATGCACAAAAACTAGATATCTTATTGAAGTCCATATACAAGGTGCATATTTAATCTATGAGATGAGATGAAGCCATGGAAGAAGGGCACCAACCTTAGATAAGATGATGATCACCCACTCTTAATCGATGAAGAGGGGAAACTAGTTCCAATAATGTAGCAAAAGTATCCCCAAAAGAAGTAGGAAGAGACAATTGAAGAAATATAAGAGTGCATTATATTGAGGGTTACCTTCAATGAATACGCTACTCATCCATCACCTAAGATACACATAACCTTCATGCCAAAGACTGCTTCTTCTAATAATAAGTAGAAAAAGAAGTCTAAGGGACCCATCATACTCCCTACAATCACTTTGGTGTAAATGGAGGTAGAAGATGCCCTTGTACATGAAAAGGAGGAAGAAATGGAAGAAGAAGGAAAAAAGGACCTACATCATGTAGGTCAAAGAGGAAGAGGATTTTAGTACCATGGATGTATAGAAGGCCCTCCAAAGTAGCACAACCATTGTACTTAAAAAAGTAGAGAAACTAGATAGAACCTCATCCGAAGAAGAACCCTACACATAGCCTCCATAAATAGATGAAGAAAAGAGAAGGTTGTGAAATAAAATGGGACATAATGAGGTAGATATTGAGATGGCATTGACACCAGAGAGGGAGAGGAAGGCTAAGAAGTAAATGGGCCTAAGTTAGGTTGATATTAACAAGGTTAAGACTAAGGAAGAGAAATCCAAGAGAGAGAAGTAGATAAAGAAGGTTACCTCAAGTGTAGGACCAACCATTAAGAAGGACAAGAAGGTGCCTAGTACTCCCACTAGGAAAGTAGATGAAGCTACACAAAATACATTCCCAAGTAGTGAGGGGGGTACCTCATAATGGTAAGTGGAAATAAAAACAAGGTAAAGATGGTGTTAAAGGAATAAACCTAGAGGTGAGCAATGATAAAACCCAAGAAGAGAAATCAGACAAAGGGGAAAATTCTAAATAAGAATCCTTTATGGAATAAGAAGATGAGTCCTTAGAGGAAAACACCAAAGAAAGAGGTAGTGACAGTGAGGAAGAAGAAGAGAAAACAAAGCTATCCATCATTAAGAAAGAAGGTACAAATTTGAGCATTAGAGAGAAGTTACTAAAGGGGTGGATGGATGAAGACTTCTATATATTTGACTTCATGCCCCCAAAGCCACCATAGATAGGATGCACAAATAATTAGAAATTATGTTTGATAACTAAATGGATGAGCCTCACTTTGAGGTGTTTCATAACGCTATACTAGGCATAAATGAACATGAAGAAGGACATGACTCCCTTATCATCAACCCTCAAACCATGAACCCAATATGATATGGGAATGTTCTTATCTAAATGGCCACAAAAATTTTACCCAAAAATATCATCAATAATGGTAGGTAAAAAATGGAATAAACTCTATAAGCATGTTGAAGATGAACTGCAAGTCATGAAATTCATGCTATAGTAGTTATTCGTGCACATAGAGACAGTTGAACCTTCCCTCTTGGTCGACATAGATACACAACCTCTCTAAGGTTGATAAGATCAATATTCTAGTGTAGAAAATGCTCACAATGATTAAACTAGAGTTGATGTAACAAGAAAAAGATCCCTACACCATGATAGAAAAGGAGCTTGATACTAAAATCAAATAGGTGGAGGACCTGTTGGCTATTTTTGGCCCACATATGAAGCTCTTCCATGGTTTTAAGTAGTATGTCAAAAAGATTTGAAATAGGTTTAAGTTTTCAAAATATAGGGATCCAAGTAGGTTCTCATATATCCTTAAGCATTCAAGAAAATGGACCAAGTTACATAAACCTTAAAAATCCATCAAAAACATTAAATAATGATCAAAATATGAGCTATGAAAATTTTTAGATCTAGACCATCTCCAAGATGTCATGCAGGAATAAACAAACCAGTCCACTTGTGTAAATTTTATCTTACATAAAAAGCCTCATGTAACTAGTGGATCAATTACAATTGTAGTTTTGCATGCTAGGATCATCCTCTAAAAATTTCATGTTTACATGAGATTTCTAGCTTAAGTTATGATCATTCAAAGTTAAACCAATAGAGTAGGACATTCATGCAAACATCAAAATAATTATCTAGAAAATAACTGTTTAATTTAAAAAGACCATTAGATCTTAAAATTGATGTTTTCATGCTCATCATTTGATGAGCTTATGAACATATTTGATGGTCACACAAACATTAAAATAAATCTTGGTAAATAACCATTTAATTTTAAAAAGAACATTGGAGATTAAAATTGATATCCACATACCCATCATTTGATGGGCTTGCAAACATATTTGATTGTCATACAAACATCAAATTTAAGATATAGTAAAGAGAAATCCATTAGAGCTTAAATTTGACCATCATGTAAATGTCAATGATAATTTCATGAAAGTCATTTGATAGGAGTTTAGATGTCAATGATGATCATGCAAACATCATTTGATAGGAGTATTGACATCAATTTTAAGATCATGACTTAGCCATTTAGGTTCAAAAAATGGGTCCTCATAGATATAATGGTTGGTGTTCGATAGTACCATAGATCCAATGGTGAGTTTGTGGTTAAAGATCCAAAAGGGTCCCTGAGTCTAAATATCTCTATGGTCCATGTTAAATCTAAATATAGATCCAAAAATGTAAGATGAAGTCAAAGATAAATAAATTTGAGTCAGCATTCGACAACCAATGAATAAGATCAAGCTTAAGGATATTTTGATGAAAGTTGAAGGGATAGATTTTCAACTCAAATGAGTTAATACAAAGAAAATAGAGCTTGGGCATGATCTAGGTCAAGTCAGGATGAATTCAACATGACCAAATAGTGCCATTAGATCTCTATGATGCTAAAATAAGAACTTTAAACCTAATGGAGATCAAGGGTTGACATCTTGTCATCAAAATAAGGACCAAACATCAAGTAAAGTGTTGTCAATATCAATTATATGAAACCAATAAATAATATTGGTTTCCAATCTATAAAAGGACCTGTGCTTAGATATTTAGATACGAGTAGAGGCTAACATAAAAGAGACCTATGCATTTAATGAGTTCTCAGTCCCTACAAGGTTTAGAAGTAAAATTGGTTTATTTAAACCTAATATAGTTCAAGAGTAAAGCTATGCAACCTAAAAGGTTTCTATTAATATGTTGACTATATGAAAACCAATATGAGATTGGTTTTTAATCTAAAAAGGACCTATGTTCAAGATCTATAGTAAAAGGCACACCAAGGCATAAATATGATGACCATATCATCCACTTAAAATGGACATAATCATGGTTCCCATAGAATCAAAGATATGAGGATTTTGTCCTCTTAATAGGCCAAGTGGAAGATCAAAAGTAAAGGGGTCTAGTGGTTAGGAGTAGTAGGAGAATTTAAGGCTTTTCTCTAATAATAGGGTCATGACTCACCACCTTTAGTAAATTCTTGTCTTCTAGTACAACTTTCTCAACCAATGAAATGATTTTTAATATATTGGGAAAAACAAAGACTATCATGTTCATGATGCATTAGGTCTTATTGGACCAAAATATGGTGGGGAATCCCTTAAACATTATAAACTCATTAATTATTCTCAAAACATGTTCCCTCTTCTCTTTTCTCCCCTCTTATATTATCTAATTCCCTTCTCCTTTATAAAGGTTCTCATATTTTAGACTTTTTCATATTTTTGAGAGATAGGGATATTCCTTGAGATATTGTAAAGTATGCTCAGTTTGAATAGGCTCAACCTTGTCAAGCATATGTATGAAATACCTCTTAATATAGTATAAGAGTTTATTTACCTATCTCTTACCTTGGATCCAGTTTGGTGAGTTGTGCATGATGGCATTATGTGAAGGAGAATCTTCCTCATCCATTGTCCTCCTTTTTGGACTTGTTTAAGGAGTTTTTAATTTTTCTTGTAGATCTATATTAGTGTTCTACTTTGAACCTCTTTTATGAAAGACTTATTTAATTAGCTTGATCTTGAGGTTGTGTGAGCTAGTACTATCTTCTGTAGATCTAGGGTGGGTTCAAGATTGTGGGAATTTCCCTTTTAAGTTTGGTGCATTGCCTTGTTAACTTTCTTAGGATCCCTTGTACATTTTATAAACCTTTTACTCATGAAGCATTAGTTTAGATTAACATCAAATAGGAATCTAGCTTACTTAGAGGTTTAACCCTAACATAGGTTACCCACAACTTGGGGTTATCCTAATATTATGATAGGTAAAAAGCCTAAATAACTCCCTCTAAGGCTATAAATTAATATCATAATAGTTTTTGGTATGCTTGGTGGGACTAAGGTCCAAATTAGTGGAAGGATTTTTTGTGTTTTTATTCTACATATCAGCCTTCAGAGGCATTCTACAAGCATTAATGGTGACTCTGAGCCTCTATCAGCTAATTTGAGTAGTCCAAGTGTGCCTAATCATCATTATCTAGTATGTACAATCAATTATCTTTTGATTAAAATGTTTTTATCTACATCAACATCCTTCATATCAAGTTAGCAATGTTTATGGCTTCACCCCATCTTGTTCTCAAGATTCAGTGTAGTAGCTTTTTTAGGCTCAAAGTGTCCCTAGTTTTTCCCCAAACTAATCCATTTTAGGTTGGAGGCAAATTCTCTTAGGATATAAAAAGTACATGTTATACCTTAACACACAAAGGGGAGATGATCAAGATAAGCTTGATCATGTCATTCATGACATAAGAGGTGCATTGCAACTAATGAAATAGAAATGGGTGCCTATTGAGAGAGCAAACGAAAAAAACCTCTCAACCGAGATGTTGGATGTAAGTGGTTACATTCAAGGCATTAAGGATGAGCTAAAGAACCTTAAATGATAGTGGGTTCCTTTCCATCGACCTTATGTAGCTTCATATACACCACCTCAACCCTTATATAGTCCACCCATCTTTCCCCAAATAACTACTCTAAGTGCCCCATCTTATGCTCCAATTTCTTCATGTATTCCTTAGACTTTCCCTTTTTGGAATTCAATCCAAGCAAGCCTTCATAGAAATAAGGAGACTATTTTAGAATAGCCTATTATTGATATCCAAGATCCCACTTATCTTACTCAAGGATCCTTTTGTATCTCATTCCATCCATCTTTTGATCTTTATCTCTATGAGGCCATTCACCACCTTAAAGAGAGGCTTTTCAAAGATAATATAGATAGACAAATAAAATAATTAGAGCAAAAAATGAGGAAAGAGGAAGAGAAACAAAATAAAGAAAAATTAGTTGTTTCCCACACATTCCCATCATGGAAATAAATCAAGGAAGTCATGCATAAAAAGGATGAATTAGTTATAAAGGTCCAAGAAAAATAGGCTACTCCCTATATTTTTCCCTTAGGAAAGTCAATTCAAAAAGGCTATCAAAAAGATGAGGTGCTAGTTGAGGTAGTCCAATAGGAAGTCTTAGAGGAGGAGCTAGTTGTGCCAAAAGTAAATCAAGCAACCATAGCTCATCTTAATGATCTTGGTGTACAAAAGTTATGATACTCTTTTTCCTTCCCTTAAGTACCAATAAAGAGACCATTCAAACTCCCTATATGGAAGGATACTCTCATAAATTACAAGCAAGGTGAACTTATTCACCCTCCCACCATCTCCCTCATGGATAAAGAACATGTTCTACAAAGGATAGAGGAGGAGCTTGTATTCATATATGAAATTAAAGGAGAAAATGCTAGTGTCTATGATGAGGAGATCATAATAGGTATCCCACTTCATTTAGAAAGGGAAGAATCAAGTTTGGACTAGACTTCTTGTCATGGATTTGAAACTAATGAACTAGATCTTGATAAGGACAATCCTCAAGTTGAAAATGGATTAAACCTTGAGTGGAATACTAAAATTCCATTTTAAATAGATCAAAAAGAGGATCAAAACTAAGAACCAGAGGATGGTTCACTTCAATATGAATTGTCAAAAGAATATATTCCTCATGGAGGAGCTAGAGGAAGGGAAATTAGACCTCGAGTAAGACAAAGGTGTCATTTTAGACCTTGGTTGGGTCACATCAACCCTCATTTATAGTTGAAAAACAAAATTAAATACTAAGTGAGGTTGATGAAGATGACATCCTAAGTAATTAGGAAATGCATCTTGATGAACCACCACTTTTTGTGATGGAGGAGAACGTTGAGGTGAATACAGATTTCCATATGAGCATGTGATTCAAAGAGAACATCCTAAACAAATCAAGGTTAGTTTGCATACACAATAAAGAGATAAGGATTTAGAGGACTTAATTGATATTTTATGATTAGGCTATGCTCATCTCCAAAGAGACTATGATCTAAGGTGTCTAAGAAGTTAATGATGGAGTAATAAAGTATAGGATTGAGGTAAAATATGATTGCTCAATGTTTGTATTGACAAGAGGATGTATTATTATATACCTAAATTATTTTAAATATGATGAAGAGATATCACAAGTTGTGTTTAATTCAGAGCATAAACTTGAGCATCGAGAAGAGCAAGATTAGCTTGCCTATTCACCCAAAGATGCTAGTATGTCCAGTCAATCAGATTGGGTAGGTAAGTTTATTTTTGTTCTTTCTCTTGGAGAGGTGTATTTTCAATATGTTCATTATCCACTCCTCTTCCATATTTGGTTGGCTGCCCTTAAGCCTGTGAAGTATATTAGATTAGTAAGGAAGGGTATCTATTTTATACAACTAGTCAATGGTTTTGTATAGGTTCTATTATGACTAGTTATTTTAGAGTAGGTAGATTTTATGCTTTCCTCTATGTGCCTTGTGCACATTTATTTTTTGTTATTTTATTTCCTTTTCCAAAGTGCCTTGGGAAATTTTTTGTTTTGTTCTTTGTCCTTATTGCTTCAAGAGGGGTTTTACAGGGGCATCCTTATATCATCTTCATTATCATCTCAGTTGCAAAGAGAAGACTCCATACCCAATGGAATAGACAAGGCACATGGTCTAGGTTATTTTATATAGACAAACATATAACCCCTATGAGTCACCAAATATGTTGGCCATTTTTGGCCCACATATTAATCTCTTACATGGTTTTATGAAGTAGTAGATCAAAAGGCTTTGAAATAGGTCTAAGATTGAAAAATAGAGGGATTCAAGCAGGTTTTCATATGTCATGAGGATTCAAGAGCATGGACCAAGTTACATAAATCTTAAGAATCGATCATAACCTTGAAATAATGATCAAAAGATGAGTTATGCAAAGTTTTGGAGCCAGACCATCTCTAGGATGTCACATAGGAGAAAAAGGACTAGTCCACTTGTGTAATTTCTATCTTACTTAGAAATCCTCATGCAACCAGTGGATCAAGTGTAATTGTATTTAAACATGCCAAAATCATCCTATAAAAATTTCATGTGTGCATAAGAATTCTATCTCATGTTATGAGATTTCAAATAGAGTGGGAAATTCACATAAACATCAAAATAAAGCTCTGACAAATAATTATTTAATTTAAAATATACCACTGGAGATTAAAATTGAAGTATGCATGCCTATCATTTGATAGGATCATAAAAATATTAAATGGTAATGCAAACATCAAATTTAAGATATAGCAAAGAAAAATCCATTAGAGCTTAAAGCTAATTCTCATGTAAATGTCAATGACAACCACATAAACATCATTTGATGAGAGTGTGGACATCAATTTTAAGCTCATGAGTTAGCCATTTGGGTTCAAATAGTGGTTCCTAGTAGATCTAATAGCTATCAATTGATTGTAACATAAATCTAAGGGTGAGTGGGAGGTTAAAGATTCAAAAGGGTCCCTGGGTCTAAACAAATCTATTATCCATGTTCAATCTAGATCTAGATCCAATAGTGCAAGATGAGATCAAAGATAAATAGAGCTAAGTCAGCATTCAATAACTAATGAGAAGGAACAAGCCTAGAGAGCTTTTGATGAAGGTCAAAAGGATGAATTTTTAAATTTGGTGAGTTATTACAAAGGAAACAAAAATTGAGCATGATTTAGGTTGAGTCAGGATAAATTCAACATGACCAAATAGTACCACTAGATCTCTATAGAGATGAAATAGGACCTTCAAACCTAATAGAAATCAAGGATAGACATCTCGTCATCAAAATAAGGACTAGGCATCAAGCAAAGTGTCATCAGTATCAACTATAGGAAACTAATAAATAATATTGGTTTCTAATCTATAAAAAGACCTATGCTTAGATATTTAGATGGGAGCAGAGGTTGACATAAAGGAGACCTGTACATTTAATGAGTTCTTGATCCCTATAAGGTTTAGAATCAAAATAGGTTTATTTAAACTTAATATAGTTTAGGAGAAAAGTATGGAGCCTATAATATTTTTATTAATATGTTGAATATAAGTTGACAACAAGGTCTTGACTTGCCACCTTTGGTAAATTCTTGTCTTCTAGTATAGCTTACTTAACCAATGAAATGATTTAAAAGCTATTAGGAAAAAAAAAGACTATCTTGTTCATGATGTATTAGCTATGATTAGACCAAAATATGGTGGATCACCCCTTTAATAGTGGAAGCTATTAGGAAAAACATGCTCCCTCTTCTCTTTTCTCCCCTCCTATTTTATCCCATTATCTTCTCCTTTGTAAAGGTTCTTAGATTTTAGAAATTTTTATCTTTCTGAGAGATAGGGATATTTCTTGAGATATTTTAAGCTATACTCAATTTAACTAGTCTCAACCCTATCAAGAATTTGTAAGAACTACCTCTTGATTTAATATAAGACCTTTTTTTGCCTATCTCTTGCCTTGGATCTAGCTTGGTGAGTTGTGGATGATGGTATTGTGTGAAGAAGAATATTCCTCATCCATTGTTCTCTTTTATGACCTTGTTTAGGGAGTTTTGAATGCTACTTATAGGTCTAGATTAGTGTTTTACTCTAAACCTCTTCTATGGAATACTTATGCAATTACTTTGATCTTGAGGTTGTGTGAGCTAGTATTATCTTCTGTAGATCTAGTATGGGTTCATGCTTACGAGAATTTCCATTTTAAGTTTGGTGCATCACCTAGTTATATTTATTAGGATCCCTTATCTCCTTTATAACCCTTTTCCCTATGAATTATTATTTTAGGTGAGAATCAAAGAGGAAGCTGGCCTACTCCAAAGGTTTAGTCCCAACATCAATTACCCATAGCTTGGGGTTATCCCAATATTTTGACTTAATGGGAGAGATCCTAAAGAACTCCTTTCAAGGGTGTACATTAACATCATAACATGACCTCTTAATGAATCTTAAATAAGTAATAGATGAAACAAAAACCATATTTTTGATCATTTCTAACCAAGTATTAGTCATAGATGCTTGCCTCAAGTAAGCAAAAGAAGAAAAGGAGAAGATGATGGTACAAGTGTACTCTATGAGTAGATCATAACACATGTAGATAATGGGGAAGGTCAATGTGATAAGCACCTAGATAAAGGGATAAGAGTATAACCTAAAAGTACTATTTTTTTCCTTATAGACTAAGTCTTATAATCAAAAATCAATCTTAGATGGGGAGTGACAAAAGTTAAGGCAAGTCTAGAGGCCTTTAGGAAGGAACTAGATAATACTAATGTACTTGTGCTTGATAGCACCTCCACATAAATATAAAATTCTGATGAAGAGATCAATATCTTTATCAAGGTCTATGAATAATTTCACATTGAGTTTAAGGAGAACACACCTAACTTCTACGTGCTGAAGACTTTAATAGACTAGTCCAAGGGTGGACTAACAATTGTTTATGGGGTAATTTTGGGCCCCTCTTTTAGTAAGTATGATATTAATGTCATCATTATAGACACTTTTGTGTGAGGAAATAATTTTAAATTATGGCTATTTTGACATCTTGGTGTCAGCTAGAGGATTCAATGCACACCTTATGCCAGTTGGCAAGTGGTTAACCATTCTCAAGATTCTTGGGGCATCTTTTAGTTTGAACAAGATATGGAAATAGTGGAACAAAGGATGCAAGGTTATAGATCTAATAAAATGATCAATAAAGGCTCCAATAAGGCACTTCACATGTACACTCCACCCTAGCATGAGATTTTCTTATAGGTTATAAAATGAGCTCAAACCTTTGAGCAATGGGATGAGAATTGAATGTAGTGAAGCTCTAAATAATTAGATATAGATGTAATGTGGGGTATTCCATTAGTATTAGGGATAACTAAAATTCTTTAAAAGATCCATTTTTAGTGATCAAGCTCACTTGTGATCCTCTAGGCCATTAAGTATTTTGAGTTAAGCATATGCTCTATTTTGAAGTGTATAAACTCTATTTAATTTGAAGCCTTGATTAATGATAAAGAATGGTTGTATAGAACATAATATTTAGTTTATGCATTTTTTATAGTGATAATTAAATGTGTAGTTAAATTAATATTGTAATTCTAATTCATTTAGGATAAGCATGTTGGTTACACAAGATTATGGTTTATGATGTTAATGGCATCCTTGTAATTAATGTTGATGTCAATTGTAAGATAAGTAATGACTAAGTATATAAAGATACTACATCAAAAATTGATATCCTTGTTATAATTACTAGCCTAAATATGAATACTTTAATTAAGAGTAGCCCCTAGATACATCAAAACAACTACATGATTTTAGGCTTGGTCTAACTAAGGCTTGCACCCTTATGACTATATGACTAGTTCCTCAAATGGTCTTACAAATTTAGACCACCAAGCCTAGTCCATGAAAGACATATACCATGGAATATACCAAGATACTTCTTCTAAATGACATATTTCCATAATTGATATCTCACAATATGGCACAACTAGCCCAACATGGGCCCCAATTCTTTCTCTGCTTCACTTTGGGTGAACACATAGGGCCTGTGCCTTATGTGAATTGACACCAACATATCCAAGTGTAAAATGTTGAGTAGTATAGGTATATCACATGTTTTCACCTAGTTTTAATGAGTCCAAGAACAACTAAGATAACCTTGCACCCCTTGACAAGGACTTTTATACAACAATTGTTGTGTTCATATGTTATAGAACTAGTTAGTCATAAGATACACAGTATTGGGTAGTCACTTACTGTAGAGCAAGTATAGTCAATTAGAAGGGATAAGTCTAACCTTTTTCCTAAAGTTTTACCCTAGCCAATTATTTTATTTGGCCCCTTTGTTTCAATTTTTCCTTAGTCTACTTTAAGACTATTTATAAGAGTTTTAGAAGAAACCACAAGTCATCATCCCACTAATTTTAGAGTGATGTCATCTTATTCTATTGTATGGTTATATCTAGGATAGTAGAGGAATAAGATGTTACCATGTAGCATCATCTCAATGACCCATAATCCTAGAGATGGTTGTACAAAAATATTTTACCTCAGGGTGAGTGGGATGTTACCACATGGCATCATCTCAATGACCCACAATCCCAAAAATGACCATGTAGAGTACAAAGCCTCTAATCTAGTGGAGGAGTGGGATATTCCCATGTGGCATCATCTAAGTGATCCATGGTCCTAAGGATGGATGTATATAGCACTTTGCCTTTGGGCTAGTAGAGGAGTGAGATGCTAGCATATGGCATCATCCTGATTAATCATGATCCTAGAGATGACCACTTTCCTTTTGGCTTTTACAATAGCTAATTTTAGGTTTCTTACAAAATTTAATTTTATAATGCCACATGTCATCATAATTTTAGCCTAAAGGATTAAGTTACAAGGCTTAAGCCCCTTATGCCATAGAACCCTACAAGACTACCAAGTGGCATCATCCTAGAGCTTAGAACCTTAAAAGAGTTTGTAATTGGAACTAAGCCCCATTACTACCAAAATCCCAAGAGCCTGAGATGCTACCATGTGGTATCATCCCAAAACATGTAGGCTTGAAAGTCTTACAATTGTAAATAGACCTAGGGGATCATTAATGAGACATGTGGCATAGATAAAATCCATGATCACCTTAACTAGAGAAGTTTCTGAGCTACCACATGGTGCTCAACTACATTAACATTGGTTTGAATCAAATTTGATGATCATCTTGATGTCAATTATGAAGAATTCATTTGGGAAAATGTATCAAGTGTAGAGTTGAATGAATTATGGTGTGAATATACTAAATTATTTATGGAAAATTACAAACCAATGTTCTATGTTTGGAATGGGTCCTGGTATCGATCCATGCAGTTGTTAGTTTGTTGGTTGTAATAGTGTGTTGTGCCTATCCTTTTAAGAGAAAAATTGGGCATGAAACATAAATTTGATTAAAATTTTAGTGTGTTTCCTACCTCTTCAATGGAGTATGTTAAGTACCAAATAGACAATGGTGCTCTATTGATTGATTTTGTTTCTATCAATGATTTTGAGTGACTTGGTTTTCATTTGATGGATTTTATATTATTGAATTGATACTTTAGTATAATTTTTTTTTGTAATTTACATTTTTGATTTGGTGGATAATTTTTTTTGGTGATGATATGTTTTATTTTGCATAGTAGTAGTAAATTTTCTTATCAAAACATAAAATAAACATATTGTGGTTGGCTTAATTTTTATCATTAATGGATAAATAATATTAATGCAATATTAGTGTTAAATAGTTTTAATTTATTTTAATTGTTATAATTTATTGATTATTTAGTGTATGATTAGATACATGGTTGTTTAAATTAATGTCCAATCAATTAAATCCCCCTGCTCCCCGACCCCATTCCCTATTAAATTTGTTAATTTGTTCTAATTTATTATTTAACATCTTAGACTTTATTAAAGTCAACTTGTAACGTTAAATTATACATTTATAAACTTATAAAGTAAACTAATTGAATTTAAAGGTCATTTAAGTTCAACTAAAACAAACTAAAAGTTTGTTTCAACTTTATTCATAACCTCCTCAAGGAGAGTTACTTTATAGAGAGATTTAAAACACATAACAAGAGGAGAAACACATATGTATCAAGAGATCTTTCAAGTTTGAAAATTTTATATTTTTATTCTTCTCTACAAGAATCTCTGAGATCAAATAATAAATTTTGAGTAGACCAAACAATGCATTCTCTAATGGTGAAGTAATATTCCTTAATAACACATGTATATCTTTATTTATTTATTCATAATTAATTATCTATAGATTATCATGCATTAACATTATTTATTGATTGTAGATATGCAATCATATGTGCATAAATTTCTATACTTGAATTAAAAAATGATGAATACCTTGAATTTTATGACAAATTCTTGATCTATTGATTGTACTTTGATTTTTACTTTAACATTGTTTGTAAACAGAATCATTCACATTTTCTCAATAAAATTATCTTTATTTACACAATGTTTTTTCTTTTTTCAAGACTCACATTTTTTTTTATTTTAGTAACATTATTTGATCTTATCTCTATTATTTATTTAATTCTCTTATCTAGTTAGATTATGCTTCTTAAATTATCTATCTTATTTGTTTTTTAAAGTTAATTTTTTTGTGTCTATTATCTATTGATTTATTTATGTTCTTGGGTGATTTTTTGTTTCTTTTTATTTTATTTATGTTTTATATTATATCTTGTATCTGTTTTAGTTTTGATTATTTACTCTAATTACATTATTTATTATGTATTTATTTATTTTTTAGTTATTTACTATGTTTCATTTATGTTTATTTACCATTTTATATATTTATTTAGTATTCAAAAGTACTTAATTAAATTTTATTAATTATTAAATTTTTTAATGATTAACTTATTTTAAGTTCAATATAATTTTTTTTATTTGATAAGGTTAAAACAAAGGTTTAAAATTATCCCATGCCCAATACAACATCAAAATATATTTAGTAGAAAAGAAATAAAAACATCCTTAAAATCCCCATGGGATACCAATCATAGAAAATAGGCTTCAGTGAAAGAAATATTAAACTAACAGGAAACTACCACTAGGCTTAAACAAAGATATTGTAGCCCAAAAATGATGAGAAAATTAAAATTAAGGTAGGGGTTAAGGGTAAGACTCCTCAAAGTCAGAGTATTCAACTAGTGTTGTGGAATATACCTTCATGATTTCATATTTTTAGAGGTGTCCCCTAGTTATCTTATTGGGACCACGTACAAAGTCTTCTAATTCACTACTCCACCTCCTAGTCAGTGTTTTACTAGATTTTTTGCTACTTTTTTTGTTGGATGACCCATGATAGTCTATTGTGCCCTTATCTTATTTCCTTTTCTTATTTTGGGTGGCCTTTATATTTTATACCTCATACCTATTTCCCTCACTTTTTTATTTAGCTTGAATGAGTGATAATTGGGACCTTAGTTTATTCATTCCCTTTATCATCTTAATACATAGAAACTATTGCATGGAAAGTTTTGTTTCCAACTTCTTCATGCCCTCTTCAAATTCCATATTTCTTTTATTATGGGGGTAAGAGCTTGGGGATTTTCCTTTTATTCACAACTCTCTCTTTCCCTCCTAGGGTGGTAATAGGGGTATCCTCCAACTCACTAAAGGGATCCTTCTTGAATTTTACTTTGATCTTATCCTCTTTTTCAATAGGTGTATTGGACTTGTTAGATGAATTCATTGCCTAGGTTGAGGAGTCTTCATCCTCCTAAGTTTATTTTTCCTCCTTAGTGTTGTATTATAAGTCATATTCACCATTGTTCACTTTAATGGACTCAACCACATATTTTCCCCAAAAGGGTTAACCCATCTTGATTATTAAAAAATAGGGCCCTAGTGTAGTAAATCAATGGAATATTTTGACTTGTAGGAAGTCAAAATGTCCTCCATAAACTTCAAAAGGAAAAAAGGAAGACTAATTTTTTCCCTTTAAAATGATTCATAATTAAGAAGTGGTTTGATAAAATGAAAATGAACATACCTTCTAGCATAATGTATTTAATTATTTGAAGGCAAACTTTCAAATATTTCTTTGACAACTCTAATCTGGGATAGCCTTTCTACTTATGGATGGGTTTATCTATTTCCAAAAAAGTATATAATAGTTCCTCCATAGGTTTTTTATATTTTAAGGCCTTTTTACATTGACAATAAATATGCATTACCTCTCTAATGATTTCATATGTGATGGATATCTATAGACCTCTCATTTTCATGACACATTCTTCCTAACCTCTTATAATGTCCTTAGAGATGGCAAGATCATGGCCAATAATTCTGGTCATAAATTTTATGAACACCCCTTTCAAGAGTTTACTCCACACAACTGGGTCTTCATTAGCTTAATAAATAGGTTTACCTCTATCACAGTCACCTCTCATGGCTACCCATTTCATTTTTAGGGTCTTATTTTAATTTGGATATAGATTGAGTTCATTTCTTATAAATCAATCATGAACAATGTTTTAATGATGGTGAAGTTGGTTCATTAGGCTTTTCATTAATTATTTTTAATCATTAGATTTATCTCCTTCTTAGGGGTTGTGAATATTTCTATATCATTTGAAATGATTATGATTGTATGGCTTGGTAAGCTTTTAACTTTGACCATTGATTAAAAGAAGGGCTAAAAACACTAATATTGTCCATGTCATCTATACATTTTATTTCCTTCTTTATAAATATGTTATATTGAGATGAATTTTTTGAAATGTTGTAAGATCCTTTTTCTATCCTCAATTTCTCTTTAGATAGGCTAGGAGGGTTTAATTTTTATCAACAAGAAATTGGAGATGTTAAGGAAACCCCCTTAGTAGTGATATACTCAATTGGAATTATAGTTTCTAAATAAATACCCTAGAGGGATGATGGGGATTTGATTGCATGATTAGTTTTCACTCTTATAGATCTACCATAAGCCTCTATAACTTTTCCTTTATGGTTTATGATGATCCCACCTCCACTAGTTGGGCTTAGGTTTATTTTTTCTACATCATCAAAGTTAAATTTAAACCAAGGTCTAGATGGATTGGTCCATTTGACTTATGATCTATATAACTTCAAGGCTAGGTTACAAACAAGAGGGGGAATATTATAATTGCCAAATATGGGGTAGACTAAGGTAGGAGGGGGAGACTTATATTTGGGTGATAATATCTCCTAGTTTTCTTTAATGGCAAGAAATATCCTCTGATCCATGGTTAACTAATTGACAACAATGCTTTTGAATATGTAATTTTTATTTCAAAACCAAATATACCATAAGAGGTGGGGGAGGGATAAACACCAAAGGGAAACTAGAGAGGGATATTACCAAGGAGGTTTACATTATTTAATGAGATCAAGTATAGATTTTGGTCTGGCCTAAGAAAAGTTGAACTTTTAAAGGATAAACTCAAGAGTTTTAAAGGCAAATAAACATTATAAAAATAGGTTAAGTATAGACTCTTTATTGTGTTTACATAATATTCCAATATTTGGAATGGGGAGGCCTCTTTTGATAAAATTTTAAATCATGAGAACCATATCTTGAGCATCTACCTGGGAAAAAAAAAATCTTTTGGGTTAGGTTCTTGATCTAAACTTCAATCTAGGGACGGTGACCATATTCTAGGTCTAGGTTAACCAGTTACCCAGACTTGACCAAGTATTATCCACTGGTGTATGTGGACTAAATACATTCATCTTTATAAGGAAAGAGACTGATGTGAGTGTGTTATAAATTTTGGTTTAGGCCAATGATGATCTAAAAAGTGGCTTCACTAAATTATTCTTTTTGAAATAGTTTCTTGACCTTTATGACATCAGGTAATTCCTAATAATATTTCACTTTATGCCTAAAATCCTTTTTAAATTCATCATTAAGATCCATCCATTGAGATTTAGAGGCTAGAGGATATTATAATTGCCATGGGTCATCTAAAAAATCTACTTTTCTCCCTTCCCTAAGGTTTAATTTGATACCCTTTTTAGAAGGTCTCTATTACTTGTGAGGGATTTCTAGAACATTGACCCATTATACAAACCTTCTTCCATCAATAAAACATGATCCTCCCTTTTCATAAGGTATTTGGTTTTTATGATCCTGGTCCAGTGATTATATTCTTAAAGGACTTTTTATCCTTATTTTACTATTCATGCTTGATTCATATTTTTAACCCTTTTCAAAACTAGGACTATTTTTTATTTTTGTAAGTAGTATTTATCCCAATATACAAGTGGGAATATGAATTTCTCTTTAGTGACCTTATAAATTTTTTTTGTAAATGTTAAAATTTAGTATCAATTTTCCATGCATGCAAAAGAAAGACATGAAATAGATAGGTATAATTTGAAATGAAATTGTAAGGAGCATTAGCTTACCTACTTGAGAAAGAAGCTTACCCTTCCAATCTTCTAGATCATTCTACATTATATTAAGGAGAGGTTTTCAAGGGTTTGAATCCATTATTCCACTAAATATAGGTAGGCCTAAATAAGAAGAAGGTATTTTTTTATCTATGAGCCTAGGATTTTAGATAATTTATTTAAACAGATGTTTGGAGTGTTGATAAAGAAAATGGAGCTCTTGGATTAGTTGATGCTTTGACCAAAGACAATCTGATAGTCATTAAGGATAATATTGAAGGCCCTGGCCTCCATAATTTAAGCTTCACTGATCAAGAGTGTGTCATTGAAAAAAATTTAGTATGTGATTGGTGTTTTTTCTAGGGCCACTTTGATTCTTTTTATATCTCCAAGAGATCTTACCTATTCAATACATCTTCCCAAAATTTCAGCCATCATTATGAAGAGGTAAGGAGAGTGAGGGGATCCTTGTCAGATTCCTCCTACTATTGAGAAAAAAACTTTAGGGATGCCATTGATGATGATTAAATACATGGGGGAGGATATTCCTATATATATTAACTCTCTAACTATTATATTGAAATTGAATATATCTAAGAAATTCTAGGAGATCCTATTATAGGATTTATTCATGTCTAGTTTGAGGAACATACCTTGTCTTGTTAAATTCATCAATGAGTGGATTGATTAATGGGTGATAATGATTCCACTAATGATTTTTATCCCAAAAATTAATGTACCCTATTCTTCAAAAAGAATGTTTTCCAAGAGAATTTTTAATTACATAAATAGGATTTTAGTACAACTTTGTAAAATGTGGTACAAATACTAATTGGTTTGAAATCATTTAATTGATTAGCTACCATTGTTTAAGGATCAAGGCTAGAAAAGTGTTATTAAATTCCTTAAGGATGGTTCCTAAATAGAATAATTCAATAATTATTACTATTACTTCTAGTTGAATTATGTCCCAAAACTATTCTAATGAGAGAGTGGGAAATCCATCTAGGCTTGAGGATTTGAACCCTTCCATGGAGAAAGTAGTCATCTTAACTATTTTGAGTACGGGGGTTTCAGGTTGTTGGAGTTTTCAACCTAGATAATGACCCTTAAGAGAATCTCCAAAAACTTTTTTTATATGTCAGGTTCATGTAAATAGCCTTGCAAGAAGATATTTTTGAACAACCTAGTTATTTATTCCTCCATTAAAAATTCTTCCCTATAAACCATTACATTGTCCTTCGAAATTTCATGTATTTTTTTGGAGTTATGATTCCTAGAAATTGATTGATGAAATAAATTTGAGTTCTTATCACATTATTTTAACCACAATCATCTTGATTTTTGGTGATAAAATGATTATTTGTTGGACTTCAAGTTATGGAAGTAAGTAAAGAAGTATTTTCCCCTTTTTAGGATAAACTTGTTTGATCTGGTCTCATTGATTTCTTCTTTAATCTTCCCTAGTTATTTCTCGATATTATTCTTTAAAGATGTCCAAAAACCTATTTATTCCAAATTTTAATTTTTTATTGAATTTTTTTAACTTTATAGCAAGGATATACATGTTTGTCCTTGATATAATATCCTTCCATCATTATTTGAATTATTCCAATAAATCGAGTGGTATGTCCATATTTTTTCAAACCTAAATGGAAGATATTTTTATCTTCATCAATCTTACCTCTATGAAGTCAATCATGTTATGATCTAATTTGATTCTGGGGAGGGATGTCAAGATGTTTTTATATTGTATGTCTTAGTTCATTAACACCAAGAATATATCCAACCTTACTTGGATAAGTTTATCCCCTAGATGTTTATTAGACCAAGTGTATAGATTTATTTTGAGTTCCACATATACTAAAACATCTTTAGATATTAACTAATTTAGGTCAACCATGTTATAATTGAAATATTATAGTCACCATTTTATTTACATGGGGGATAAGGGTAAATGAAAGTCACCTTATATTATCCATTTCCATTCATCTCTATTTTTTATAATTCTTCAAGTTCTCTCCATAGGTTGTTCACCCATGATTGGAATTAGGACAATAGATGTTGAAGATAATCCATTCCATGTTATTGAGGAAATCCTTGAAGTGAATAGCTTTGTAGATATCATTTTTAATCATGATAGTTGATTCATAACACTTGAGTGTTCCAAAAAAATACACAACCTTATGTATCTCCTTTTAAACTAATTTCTATGCATTTGGATTTGTTCCAAACTTTGTTATTACTGGAGAAGTGGTCAACTAGGAATTGGACATAGAGGGGAGGTTAGTCTTGTGTTAGTCTCATTGAACAAATGAAATAAACAGACTAAAATCCTAACACCTCTCACCTATACACTATGGAGGGATTAGGTAATAAAAATAGCTTTAAATCACAATAAAACAAAAAGGAACACACTCTTTTACCTTCTTTAGAGCTCCAAATGGCTTTTTGAATGGCTTTCTCAGCTTGTACATCAAGAAGTTTTTAATAATGAATCGTGTTTGACTCTTTATCTCCTTAGCACCTTGGCTTTGTGATTGCTTGGATTAAGAATTTGGCATGATAACCTTACTTATAGAGCTTGTCTCTCTCCAAAATAGCATTATAAATTTGGATTATAGGAAATTACAAATGAATATGCATGGCCTTATATTTATATATTTAGGAATTAACTCTCATCCAAGGTGATTTAAGGTTTATTTTAGGCTGGGAATGGGTTCAAACTAACCCTTATTGAGTTAAAACTAACTCCAGTAGAGTTAAAAGTTATGAAGTAATTATGATTTTCAATTACTAGGCATGGCTCTCAAATTAGATATTTTAGGATATTTTCAAAGAGCTTGACAACTTATAGAGGAAATGATGAAATTCTTGGATATTTTGAATTTTAAAATTTCTATTTTTAGATATTCATTAATTTCAATTGGATAATTAAACTAGGCATTTAATCTTGTTTAATTAGATGATTGATTTTGATTAGCCTTTTAACTCTTTCAAGATTTGATTAAGTGTATAGTTGCCCCACTTAATAGGTCCATAGGCCAAATTGATAATTACGATGTCGTAAGGTGATTAGGGATGAATTCATGAGAGATTATTATTACATATGGGCTAGTATCTTGAATAGGGATGCCTCATCATGATTTTGAGATCTGATGAATGATGAAAAATCAAATTTTTGGCATTTAATGATTCCTAGTCTTTATTTGCAATGGTTGGTAGGGATTGGTCTGAAGTCTAGTGAGAATCCAATTGTGGCCAATTTTGGGTATCTATAGTTTGCCCCTATTTGGGAAGGAATTGCAAGCTATAAGCATGGTAATGTCTTATCAAATAATGAAAAAGGATGTTAGGAATTAAAGAAGATAATGATTGAAAAAGAAGATCTAAATAATATTTGTGAAGCCTATAATTATTCCCCCTTGACGGAGTGGCTAACACATATAATTAATGGATGGTCCCTCAAAAAGAAGCAAGAAAAAAATAATGATATTAACCCATGGGTGAGATTAATATAATCAATATAATGATTGCATCAATTGATTTTGAAAATTATTGATTTTCCTAAAGGTGGTTATAATTAGTAACAAAGGTTGAGACATTAACTTTCCAAAAGGTAGTTATAATCAATGGCATACACACATGCCCCATTAGGGTAGATGAGTTGAGATAATGATTTGCCCATAGGTGGTTATAATAATTAAGATTAATTGGATTTAATAAATTTTTTTTGATTGTGCCCTAACAGGTAATATTAGAAATAATAACTTAAAGATATAATCTATTACATAAATTAAAACTAAGTGGGCAAAAACATATAATGCAATGGTCTAATGACTGAAGAATCCACAAAAAACTAAGCATACAAGGATGCATAAAGTGATGAAATAGATGATTACAAAAACAAATAATTTATCAATGGTAATGATTCAATCATACCTACCAACTAATAAATTCTTATCCTTATTATCATTAATACAAATAACATGATAAAGGGGTTGATTTGATTAATGAGGGTGGGAAGATTTACCAAGGTTACCAAGGAGAAGTTTTTATAGCTCCATTTCTTGTAATATTTCTTGAGTTGATTTTTTATATAACATGTGATGGTATGCATCATGATATAAAACACCATGTTGACCTAGTCAAAATATGCATAAGGATTAACTCCTAATCTAATAAACAATTGATAATAATGAACCCATGATAAAAACCATGATGACAATGTTGATGTATGAATATGGATGGACTCAAGAATAATGTTCAGTGAATAACCTAATGAACAACATATAGATTGAGTCAAGGCACAATAATGAAAGAAAATAAATAGGCAAACAAACAAACAAATAAACAAATAATCACAAAAAAATCTTAAAAGTAAAAGCAATAGAAAACATCCTATCATTAACCAAGTCAATATCTACATGTAAAGGCTCAATGAAATGATAAAGAGGTGGTGACCCAAAGTAAGGATACATGTAAAGAGAAGGTCACACCTGTAATGGAAATGTATTAGAACCAATCATGAATTTTACCTCGTAAGGTAGATTGAGGCTGAATAATATGGTTTAAATAGGAAAAAGGCTTTTATATTTGAAAGCTATATATCTCTATAGGATATTGTAATCCAATATTCAAATGTTTAAAATTTTTAAATATTTCAAATGTTTTTATAATTTTTTGGGTATCTTAACTCAATAGAGATTGATAAGATACCACTCACAAAATGGTGAGAGCATCAACTTAGGTTGCTCATAAAATGGTGATAGTGTATGCAAAAAAGGGGATTTATTTGACCTCGGTGTGAATCAAACACTGCCTACATAGTCCCATTAGGACCTCAAGTCATAATAGTTTCACCAACACAAAAGGTAGTGAGATCTAACTAGGTAATAATAAGTCCATGAATTTAGGCTAAAAGGTTAAGAAAATAATAGTAGTGATATAAATGTGATGTGGCAATGCATGGTAAAGGTGTTGTTCCTAATTTTACCATATGTAGTTATAATTAGTAACATAAGATGGAACATTGATTTACCTAATGGTTATTATAATCACGGGCACCAATCAAGCATAAATAAAAGATGTAATTTCCAAATACATTGTCATACTAATTTCATAGATTTCTAGTTAAACATAAAATTCTAAAAATATTGAAATTGGATTAATATACCCTCTTGGAAGGTGTCTGAAGAACCGAAAGAACCAAAGTCAAAAAAGGGGTAGGTAGGGTAGATAAAAATAATTTTGGTTAATAGTGAAGGCATGGTAGGATGGTATATGATATGGCTTTATTCCAAGGTAGTGATGTTATGATAATTAGATATAATGGTAATAGGGTTTTCCCCAAGTGATAAGATAAGGTAAGTGGTCAGGTATGATACAATGGTAAGTTTAATGGAAAATGGAAATGACAATGTAAATAAAAAATGGAAATGTCAAGGTAAATAGTTATAACAAGGTAAATGTTTCTATTATTCTTGTTGGTGTGGAGATGCACATCTTGATCAAAAAATGATAGAACCAAAATAATCAATCATGTAAAGTGATATCCCACACCTCATCTAAATAACTACTCTATCAAGAACCTATTATAGATTTGGACTCCAATATTCTTATTGTGATCATCATTGGTCATTGATTTTATTTCCTTCAAAGTTTGAGACAAAGTGTCTTTATAACTTGTATAAAGGAAAGTGTGGCCAGGGATTGTAAATACAGATAAATATTAGATGATAGGTTTGATTTGGTAATGTAAATGTGGATGATACTAGAATGTATAATGGTTAGAAAATAAATGAATATTAAAATTTTTAGGCACACAGAATGTTGTTGATTCTAAATTCAACATAAATTTTGTTATGATGAGGCCAAAGACTTTTAAATATGCTCTCAATAAGACCATAAAATTTTTCTATTTTTTGGGCCTAAGAGTAACTACCATTTGATTATGTTGTAGATTGGAATCTATATTGATTTCATATTTGATAATGTCTTCATCAAGTAGTTAAGACTATTATGCTCAACTATTGGTACCTCGATGAGGTTTTCACTAATGAAGTTGTCTTGATTGTCCCATAACACCTTCAAGAAGGTTTCACTAAAAAACATTGAATTTTGACTTTGATTGTCTTCTAGTGTCTCTAAAAAGGATTCACTAGAAGATATGAGTTTTGACTTTTATTTCCCTTTAGTGCCTTTGAAAAGGTTTCACTAAGATATAATTCATCTTCTACATGAATGTGGTCTTAGCCCCCCTAATATTATTCAATTGATATGTCACCATGGATTCAGTTTAATAAGGTATGATTCTATCAGTCCTAACCACACTTCTGGGAGGTGAAATTTCATTATAATGGTAGTTTTGGGTGGTTGTAATGGCATGTGAAATGGTAATGGAATGGGAAGAGGTAACATAATCCTCATAGAATATACTAGGAGAACTTGTGTCAAATTTAAAGTACTCATCCTCAAAAAACATAAAAGGATCACAAATGTATTTAAATTATAAAGGCATGCATAACAAATATTATAATAGCCATGGACATATTCTCATTCTAAATATGAATTTGACCTAAGGGATTCTAAATACGATGTTGAGAGTGACATTGATTCTACTTCTGATGTTAAATTTGATGTTGATTTAATTATACAACCTAAATTCAATGTTGATTCTTCATTTGGTGTTAATGTTACTATAATTATGTCTTGTGGAATGTTTGGTACTAGACAAGTAACACCCTGTGATTGCATAATGGGATCTTTTAAACTAGGCTTAACAAAGAAGGATTTCATAGAGATTGACTTGTCAAAGTGAGACTACTCAACAAAGGGGAAAAGGTCAAGAGATAACACTAAAGAGTTTGGATTGTCAAATGGAGGCTATTTAAATACAATATAATGGTTGAGATAATGATTTACTACCCAAAGGTGGTTATAATAATTAAAAAGTGACTCAACAAAGACTAGCTTGTCAAATTGAGATTCCTTAATAATGGTTAAAGGATCAAAAGGTGATTCATCATAGGTTGACTTATCACAAATAGGTGTTTCAACAAACATGTCATGGATTGGTTGTCTCTTGGCCTTAGTTTGCAAGTAGTTATAAAATACCAATATTGAACACATTTTGGTCTTTGAATGATTAGATCTCTTGGAGAGGTACTAATTGGATCTATTGGGGCCAAATGATTGGCAAGGGTTTTCTAAAGTGGGGGATATTTTTAAATGGATGAGGGATGATCAGTGGTTTGGTAATGATAAACTTATCTATAATGGGCTTAACAAAGGTTGGTATCAGCTTAGGATGGTAACTATGAATGTCTAGTTGTAATCACACAACTTTTGGGGATAATGAGATACCATATTTACAAGGGCCTAAAATGGTAATGGGAGGGGTTTTTTTAAGCTTGATTTTTATCATGATCCAAAGGATGAGGTCATAGAATAGTAATGGTATATATTTACAAATTTTGGTTTCTATCATGAACAAAAGGATGAGGTCTTGGTATAGTAATGGTGGGGTATTGAGAAGCTTGGTGGCTATCATAATCTAAAGGATCATGTCCTATCATGGTAATACTTGGATGTTATGGAGCTTGGTTGCTTGTACAATTTGAAGGAGGGTTAATGTTATAGGTAGGGGATCAGGTATTATTTGGCATGAAAGGGTGAACATGGTATGTTAATCGACCCAAAGAAGGCATCACCACATGTTGCTCTTAAAGATCTTAGATTCATTCCCAAAATTGATTATTATAAGGAGGATAAGTATCCATCTCATAAAACACCTCCTCACCATAAAAGTCTTAAACAAAGTCAATTTGTGTGACCAAATTATAATAACTTGGATTATACATGGATTTACTATGAGTGTAATGAGACATACCCAAATTAATGATGAATGCTTCAAAAAAAAAGCCTAGAGTTATACAAACTTTGAAAAACAAGGCCTAAAGGACAAATGATTCAAACATAGTTTAACTTGGTATAGGGGTGGAGTTGTATCTCCAAAATGGTCTATTTTAAAAGTTAGTATAAAATAATCTAACTTCAAATGTCTTACACAAAAATTTCAAGTGGATGAACAAAAACCAAAATGCCAAAAGGTATAAAGTATTTTAAACAAGTCTAATCTCAAGAAAACAAAAATTGCTAGGTCTTTCAAAGAAGGCACAAAATCTAGGCTTAGAATAAGCATGTGCCATGCTTTTTAGAAAAGGCACAAAAGCTAGAATTTAAACAAAATGAGTTTTAAAAGGTGAGAGATTTAATCTAAAAAAATTGAAGCACTTTGTCATAAACTAGGCATTTAACTTCAGACATGAACTTGGTAAATTAGTATAAGGGATGAATTAATAGGCTCATGGAAGATAAACTACTTCCCCCAAAATCTAGACATAAACAATAGTTTTCAAATTGAATAAAGAATTAACCTAAGTTACACAACCCACAATAGAAGGATCGATGTCTAGGCCAAAATTACACAAGGCATAGGAATAAATCAATCAATGTTTGGATTTGAAATTTGTCAAGATTACTTAAAAACTCAATTTTATAAAATTAAGCTTTTTTGAAAAAACAAAAAGATAGACAAGAATGTAAAATATAACATCACTAGGTATATATCCTAAAGGCCCACATGGTTTTGGTTTCAAAATTAGAATTTCAACACAAGGCAAACAAGTCTTTGAAATGATTTTGAGAAGCATAATGATGTTATTGCACTCTAAAGATATGATCAATGGTTTGTTTCAAGACATAAAGGCACAAGACTCAAAATGAATTGGACATCATAATTACACCCTTTTAAAACAAATGACACATACAAAATTTTAAAAAATAAGTTTAAGGCACATGCATGATGTCAAATGGATGGCATAATTCCTGCTAAAACAAAGGAGTAGTGTATAAAAAAGACTCATTTTAACATGGTAATATAGACAAAAATATATATTTTGACATAAAATCATGCAAGAAAGGATAAAATGACAAAAAATCCTAAGCGTTACATCCTAAAATCTTAAAACTGACAAAGTTACATAGTGCTATTGAATTCTATCAATATACTCACTCTTGAGACGATTTTAATTCTTAATCTAAAAAGTAAAAATGCATGAAAAATAGTGGTTTTAGGCCCCCTCTTATCTTAATAGTTTCTATTATCACCAAATATTACACCCTAGAGATGGTTGTTCAAGACTATTATAATATCTGGGTAACATTGGATTACCTCTAGGCCTGTGGGTTGCCTAAAGTAGAGGTAGACCTCTAGGTTTAAGAAATATCTCCCTAGATTTCTCTTTGCTTGCTTGTCACCTACACTTACTTGTTTATTTGTATTATAATGGATATAAGTAACATTAAAGTTAAACTAATATAATGATGTTATACACCATAAATATCTCCACTAGACTACCATATACTTACAATTAGATACATGACTCACAACACTAGTCTCAAAATCCTAAATTTTTCTAACATTAATATTTCAAACATGGAGATGATATGCATTGAACTACTCAAGGTGAGTGAACTAGAGGTTAGATTTTAAACACAAATTCTACTCTTTACACTTAAAGATACACAAATGCACTTGACTACACTTCATGTGACCCATTAGAGTGGAAATTACTTGCATTAAACATGGAAGAGTTGAGAGAAAGCAAGGATAAATACTAATCACTTGACCATTCATTATACACCACTTCACACACCTAGAAAATAAATGTTATGAGATCAAAACTAGCTTGAAAATATTATTTTCAAATGAAAAATATAGTATCAAACTAGTAGAGATTCACCATACCAGGTGTGGATTTGTTTATAAAAGCTAAAATGGTTTACATTTATAGAGCATATGAGATAAGAGAAAATAAATAGAGCTTAAGGATCATAAGAACAATTTTTAAGTGATGAAGACTAGTTACATTATAGAAGAATGAAGTTTAAAATAGACCATGAAGGTCTTCTTGGACAAGTGTCTATATGAAGCATGAAAAACTCTTTAAATTGTTGTAGAGACCTTGAAATACCTTCTTAAAACTACCTTCATGATGAAGCATCTCTTGACTACTCAAAACTAAACTAGAAAGAGTTAACACATGTGCACTATTTTAGTGAGGTTGTAAATAAGATATGGTAGTCATCAGATGCTTCCCTAATGACTAGTCTTATTCATGACACTTGCATTCATTGCCTATAATCACTCATTAGTATTCCAAGCCTAGACCTTCTACTTGTCATATAAATGGCCTTCAGTTTCTCAATTAAATCCATGGGAGAGGTTTTTAGACACCTATCGAGGACCTCTTTACCTTCCACTCCATTAATCAGACCTTTAAAGATCCAAAATTAGACTTCTCATCTTCTCACTAGGTAGTCGCTTGTTATCTTCAATCTTTTCCAAGACTACATGTGATGAATGGTGTAGTAGAGGACATTTCATGAATAAATGAGGTTATAAATGATCATAGGAAGTGGGGAAAAGTATCTATAGACCTTCCCCATTGATTCTCACCCCTTACTTCCCTTTTACACCTGCAAAACATTCAAAAACTTGTAAAAAACCCTATTTTTACCTTCTCCATACAAGTAGGGTATAGACCAATTTGATGTCCATGATCTTGAGAAAGTATTTATCAAGTATAAAACATTTCAAAAGCCTAACTATCCCTCATTAATGTATCTCAAGTGATTTTTACTTAATCAAGTCTTAGATAGGGTTTTAATAGGTTTTGATTATTAATAATAGTTCATAAAAATTTGATGTCTAAACCTGGAACAAATTCCACAAATATTGAGACCTTCCCAAACTACCCCTAGATTATTTAGGTCTCATGCTTGGTGTTCATACATATATGAGCACTTGGAGTTGGCCTATCAAGCTTTAGACTACATTTTAGACACCCTAAAGTGATTTTGAGAAAAAAATGACCCTTCTGTGTAGTTCCTCTATAAACCAATGGCTCTTGGAGACTCTCAACCTTCCCTTGAAGGTAATCAAATGGATTTTATATCTTCCATGGTTATGTGACTAAATTTATACCCTTATATGGCTTAGGTCTAGTCTAGGCATAATAGGCCTAACTGTGTTCCAGTTGTCTATGACCACCTCTGAGTGGTTTTTAATGACTATGAGGTCTTATCCATATTTATTCCTATCCACCAAAAATTTCATGTAGACACCTAAAACTAGCCACTGATAACCTCCAACTAGGCTTTTGACTAATTTCCACCAAAGTGCACAATTTGGATTAAAAAAACTAAAATGCATTAGATGAGTTAAAATTGATATATTAAAGTTCTGATTTTATCTAGAGTATTATTAAATGGGGCAATGTAATTTATGGGCCAACTAACTTTGATCAAATCATTTCAAGTCAAAATGACAATTTTTCACTTGGGTGCCTTGGATTGCTTTTATTATTTGGTATTGGTAACACCCTAAATTGGATAATGTATCCAACACATTTGACATTGACTTCTAATTCTAATCCAATTAAATTTTGGACCAATAATGAGACATTTTGACCAATTTTATTAATTTGTGCACCAAGAGCCAAAATTTGCACTAAAGTTGACTAATCATGTTTTAGGATAATTAAACCAAATTAGGGCCTTAAGTTAATTTTCCATGGAACTTGTTAAATAAATCATTATTGGAAATTGATTTCTATTAAATACATCATCAAGTGACATCATCATATGGGGTGGTATCCATAATCCATAAATGCATAGAATATAAAGATTATGGGTCTCCCATGCCTCAGTAAGACCCTTCATGCCTATTCAATACCCCTTTATCCCAAATATTAATGGGGATATTTGTAGAATGAATTTCATATTTGGATTTATTCATGGCCACACATCTCAATCTTGAGATAAATAGTAATGGTTGATCCTTGAATCATTTCAAAAATCTATAAATAAGAGGCCTTGCCTATTGAATTTAAGTTCCTTTATGACAAACTTATAATGCCCAAATGAATTAAAAAATAATTGCATCTTAGTGTTATAATGCCAAATTATTGAGCCAAGCCAAGCTAAAGCCACAAGTGTTAAGAGGAGATGAAGGTAGCCACACTCCATTGAAGAAGATCTCTTGAAGCACAAGCCATGCAAGCCAAAGAAGGATCCTTTTGGAAAAATCAAGGATTTTGTAATAAATTGGTGCTTTGTGTTCATATTTCTTATTTATTTCCATTTTTAGTTATATTCTTAAATGGTTGTCCCTCACTAAGCTCTCCCTAGTAATTAGGCCTAGAGATGTATGCTAGCTAGTGTATTGGTTTTTCAATTTGATTTCATTTTATCACTAATAAGATACTAACACCTCTCTTTCATCAAATTCCTAGTTCACATAATGGCACAATTGACGAGATAACACCTTAAAAATTTGATCAAATAGAACCTATAAGTAAAATACTAACCATTATCATGTAGGATCTTAGAGTGTGGAAGAAAAAAAGGTGAAGATTTGAGCAAAAAACTTATTTTTTGGAGCTCATGGTTTTATTCTAGAGATTATGTAATTTGGATCCCAACTCAGCCTGACTTGACCCAACTCACCTTGACTTGACCCAACTCACCTCAATTTAGCCCAACTTGACCCAACTCATGTTGTTTCAGATACCAACTTGGTCTGACTTGACCCCACTCACCCTGACTCAGATCCCAACTTGGCCTGACTTGACCCAACTAGCCTTGACTCAGATCCCGACTCACCCTGACTTGACCCAACTCACCCCAACTTAGATCCCAAGTCAGCCTAACTTGACCCAACTCTCCTCGACTCAGATCCTAACTTGGCTGGACTTGACCCAAATTAGCCTAACTCAGATCTCAAATTGACTGTGGAAAACTTGAGAGATAACAGGGTATTTTAAAATCCTTGGTTTGGGGTCATACAAACTCTATTTTGGATGATTTTTTTAAAACCATGTGTTTTTTCCTAAATTTTTAAAATATGACATTATTTTAACTTCAATTTTCATAGAGTTTTTAATTTTTTTTGAAAATCTATTTTTATGTTTCTAATCTAACACATTTGCTTTTGAGGTGATGCCTTAAGGGTAGACAGGTAACAAATATATTTCAAATTTGATAAATCATGTTTTAGACCACCTTTTTAAATATTTTAAAATGAATTAGGAACCTTATTTTGGTGCTTAATGAAACATTTAGAGGCTTAAGTGAAGGCTTTCAAATTACAACTTAAGATCAAGGGGTCAAAATAACACCACCACATCTTTTATTTGGGTTCTAAAATTGAACACACTTGTCAATTCTTATTTTCAATAGTTGTTTAATTATAACTTGTTTGAAAAAAATAAGGTTTGTGAATGTATGCTCTTAAATTTGTCCCTTTTAGGGAACTCTTATAATCAAAACCACCATCCTTATTACAAAAATTCTAGTTCAAGGCTTAGAAAGAATGTCATCTAAATCAATCCCCAAAAACTCATCAAAGTTTGGGTGACCTTGAAATTGACCCTAAAGTCTTTCTATTAGTCTTTTATTTCATTCAAACTTGGCTTGTGAGGGGGACTTCATTACCTCCCACAAGTTCTTTAGGGAATCTTTGACCTAGGGTTTTATCTCCTAGCATTGACTTCATCCAGTCCGTCTGAGTTACACATAGGATGTATCTGCATTTGGACATCGTAATACACTTAGAAAATAATAGGATGTAGTGGTTGAAAAAAGGACTAGACCTTTTTATAATAAGCTAAGTGCCACAAACACCCAATTTATGTTCTTTTCTTTTACATCATTTGACATGAAATTCATTTTGTAATTGATTCCCCTAGAAACATTTGAAAGCTTGATTGTTTAATCAACCCCACATTGTCATAACCTTACTAGGACTTGGATGATTATACTTAGAATATTTTAGTCATTTTTGCTTGGTATGTTTTGGGACTAAATTTTTTTTTGTTTGTTAATAAAGCGATGGAAAAACCAATTTGTCTATACATCACTCTTTTGTCTAAACAGGCATTATGTTGGTCATTTTACACCACACCTGTGCCTTGAAATTTTTGCTAAACTTGTTTATGTTTGTGTCAATTTGAGTTGTAGAGGGTAGTGTTATGATGCCAAAATCATATCAAACCATTTTTCCTTTTAAGTATTTGAAACATAACATAGATCACATCATTTGAGTATGATTACACCATTATAATGCTTAATTTATTTCAAGAGTAGTTTACCTTGTATCAAAAACTATTTTGTTTTAAACCATGTCATGTATACCATTTGGACCTTTTTCTTGTGTCAACATGCTATCCAATATTGTTTATCTTGTTTGGTCAAATCCTAGTTTTCAATGTTGATTTTTTAATTACCTTTGTTAATTTTGGGTTCAAACATTGATTTATTTTTGTTTAAGACTCAATTCATGGGGTTGATACATAAATCTTTCTCTTTTGGGTTACATAACTTCAGTAAATAAATTACCCAAATTTGAAAACTATTAATGGTTTGTTTATTCAAAACCTATCCTCATCCTCATTTACACCTTTATTTGGAAGAACACAAACTGTATCTAGAAGCCTTTTTCCTCATGACTTATACCAATTAATCATTTTTATGTTTGATTCCATGTGTTAGGTCTATGTCAAATCCATTACCAAACTTGTTAGATTAAATCAAATCACATCATGCCTTTGTTTCAAGTTTAGATTTTGATGCCATTTGGCTAAAAGTCCTAGCATAGCCTATTTGAGCCTAGCTTTTGACTCCATGTTCAGAAAAAATACCTAAGAACTCTTTTCCCTTTCCTAGTTGAGACCTTATTTGGAACACTTTGACCTAGGCCTTTAACATGCTAGTTTTTATTTAGATGCTTGACCTTTTGTGCATATGGCATTTGACATTAGACATTTGATGTTTGATTATTTTATGCCAAGTCTTATCACAAAATATTTTGGAGATACAACTCCATATTTAAACCACATTGAAGATACAACTCCACTTTCAACCAAGTTAGACCAAGTTTGAACCATTTGTCCTTTGGACATAATTTTTATGGAGTTTGTAAAACTCTAAGCCTTTTTATTTTTGGAGCTTTGATCATTTATGAAAATATGTCTAGCTACACCTATGGTGGAGTCACGTATAATCCAACCTTTGATATCATGGATGCAAAAAATGACTTTTATGGCTTTAGTCAAGACCCCAATGATGATAATGTGGTTTGTGATATAAATTTCTATCCACCTCATAATAATCATTCATGGGAACAAAGTTAGGAACTAGCTCATGATCCAACTTGAGACCTTGATTGGTATGAAGAGGCTTGTGAGGAGGACATTGAAGACCCAAATATAGATAATTTTGTTTGGGATATGGATCCATATCCTCTTTATAATAATCAGTATATGGAACATAGTCAAGAACTAGCTTATGAGGCAACTCATGATTAGGATGATATGGTTTATTAAGAAGACATGGATGCTTTTGTTTATGCAAGAAATTAGACTCTACAATGTCCTTTTATTATTAAGTCATCAACTACCTCTAACCCTCCTTTATATTATACAAGCTATCAAGCTCTATAATATCCAAGGAATACCATTACCATTCCTAGACCTAGTCTTTTGGCTTGTGTGAACAACCAGGCTCCACAACATCCTTTCAACATTCTAAGACCTAGTCCTTTAACTTGTGTGAGCAATTAAGCTCCACACCACCCTATAATTTTTATCTCAAGACTTTTTCCCTTGTGTCATGCAATTAATCATGATCCCCAATGCCCTATCATTATCTAATCATAGGTCATTCCTCCTCCATTACCAATACCATCCAAACCTTAATTTATTCAAACATTCAAAGACCAATCTATGTTCAAAACTGGTATCTTCTAACTCACTAGAAACCAAGGCCAAGAGAACCAAACAATCCAAGTTGTTTCTATTAAATCAACCATTTATGATAAGTCAACCTATGATGAATTGCTTATTGATCTTATACCAGTTATCAATGAGTTTCAATCTGATGAGCCAGTCTTTACTAATTCACTTATTAATAATTATAACCACCTTTAAGCAAATAATTACCTTAACTATATGCATAATTTTCAAGATTCTTCCCTTGATAAGCTAGTCCCTAAGGAGTTGTCTCTTAGCATATTTCCCATTATAGATGAGTCTCACTTTGACAAACCAGTCTTTGTGGAGCCCATTTTTCCATCATAGGTCATTACTTATCCAATACCAAACATTCAATAAGACATCATTATAATAGAGTACCCATTAGATGAAGAATTAGAGTTAGAATCAGGTTCTATTCTTAGATTGACATTAGATTTAGCATCAAAATCAAAATCAATGTCAGTCTCAACATTAGATTCAAAGTCCCTTGATTTAAAATCATATTCAAAAGAAAAATATGTTTATGGTTGTTACAATATTGGTTATGCATACCTCATAGATCAATTTGAATACATTTGTGATCCTTGTATAATTTTTGAGGATGAGTACTTTAGCATTGACATAAGTTCTCCTAGTATCTTCTATAAGGATTGTGATGCCAACACCCATTCAATTACCATTCCACATACCATTACCATCAACTAAGATAGCCATATTATTGACATTCTATCTCCCATAAGTGTCGATTGGGATTGATACAATCACACTTTATTAAACTACATCCATGGTGACATAGTAGTTGAAGAAGATCAAAGAGGCTAAGACCAAATACATGTAGCAGAAGAACACTCTCCTAGTGAAACCTTTTCAGAGGCACTATGGGACAAGCAAAGTTCAAACTCAGCATCTTCTAGTGAATTTTTTTTGAAAGTGCTAGAATACAATCAAAGCCAAAATTCAATGTTCCTCAGTGAAACATTCTTAAAGGAATTGTGGAACAATCAAGACAACTTCATTAGTGAAAAACTCATAAAGGAACTAGTAGCTAAGCATAAAAGTTCTTCACTACTGATGAAGACAAAATCAAAGATCAAATCAAAATATCTTCCTATCTATAACCTAATCAGATGGTAGTTACTCTCAAGACCAAACAACAAAAAAATTTGATGGTCTTATCAAGATAATAGGTCTTCAGCCCTGCCACAACAAAAATTATGTTGAATCCATCATCAACAACAATACATGTGACTAAAATTCTTGATCTTCATTTGTTTCCCCACCATTATACATTATATTATCATCTACCATTCCATTTCACAATCAAACCTACCATCCATGGCCATAGTTTCCTTTATAGAGGCTACAAAGATACCTTATATCAATGTTTGAAAGAATCAAAACCAATGACCAATGAAGATCACAAAAGCATTCTTAGTAACCAAATCTATAACTAGTTATTAATGAAGTAGCTATTTAGATGAGGCATGGGATAACATTTAACATGATTGAGTATTCTTTTTGTATCATTTTTTTATTAGGATGTTCATCTCCATCTCAATAAGAAAAATATAATCATATGCCATTTACCACACCTAAGACAAAAACATGTACCATACCATTTCACATTGCCATGCCATTTCCATTGTTACATATCCATTTTCCATTGTCACATATTTTTTCTATTCACCCTATCACCTAGGGGCAAACCCTCTTATCATTTTATACATCCTATCATTCCATTCCTATATAGACCAAAGCCTAGTTTTAGTCATCCTACCCAATCCTATTTTGATCTTGGTTGCTTTGGTTCTTCTTGCACTTTTTGTGAGGGGATTTTGATCAGTTTTCAACTCTTATGAATTTCATGTTTACAATGATATTCTATGAAATTAGTGCGATATTTGATTTGGTAAGATATATTTCATTTTCCATCCCATATCAAGATTGTTTATATGACACTGATTATAACTACCTATGGGAAAATTAGTGTCTCACCAATCTTGATATTAATTATAACTACCTATGGGAAAATTAGTATCATTAATCTATTCCATTATATCCTAGTTATAACTACCTATGGGAAAATTAGGGGCAACACTTATTTACCATGCCTTGCCATATCACCTTGACATCATTATTTTCATTTGATAGGCCATTTTTTAGATTTGAGAATTGTTGGGACCTAGTTGGTTTTTTCTCACCTTTTGTGTGAATGGAATTACTGTGACTTGAGGTCATTTTAGGACTAAGTAGGTCATGCTTAATTCATATTGAGGTCACCTTAGTCCCATTTTCCATACGCTCTCTCTATTTTACAAGTAACCTAATCTAAATTCTCTCACCATTTTGTGAGTAGGTATCTTGTCATTCTCTAATGAGTTAAGATACCTCAAAATTCCAAAAACATTCTTAACATTTTAAAAATCCAAAAACATTTGTTATCCTCAATCCACCCTATTGGGGTAAATTCATTATTAGGATGCTTTCTTTTAATTTTGTTCTTAGGATTTTTGTTTGTTTGTTTATTTCAATTTATTTGTATATTTGTGTTTTTTTGTGTGTTTTATTTATTTATTTGTCTTATTGTCTATTTATTTGCTTTCAACATTGTTGCCTTTACTCGATTTATATGTATGCATTGGGTGATTCCTTACACACATTATTCTTGAGTCTATCCATATTCATATGTCAACATTGTCATCATGGATTTTATCATTGGTATATTATTTTTGAGTATTTATTAGATCTGGAGTCAATCCTTATGTATATTTCAGTCAAGTCTTCATGGTGTTCTATCATGATTCCTACCATTACATGCTATAACAAAAATTAGTTTCAAGAAGGTTTACAATTAATGGAGCCATATAAGTTTCTCCTTGACACCTTGGCAAATCCTTTCATCCCACCCTTGATCAAATTAACCCATTGGACATTCTAGTTATATCATTTCTAATAATGACAAGCATCTCCTCATTAGCAAGTACAACTAAATCATTTTATATTGATCAAGCTCATTCTTATATTCATCTATTTCATCACTTTATGCCCACTTATATTTAATCTATATTTTAGGTTGTATCCTTGATTTATGCTTGTTAATCAGCCCTAACTGGGGCACCATCATCTTTAGCCAATCCAAGTCATCTTATTGACTATAACCACCTATGAGCAAATCATTATTTTGACTTTTATTCTTGATTATAACCACTTTTGGGCAAATTAGTATATTTTTTAACTCAATGCATCCAAGCATTTTCTAATTTGGAGTATCTTAACTAAAGGTTAATTCCACTTTTCTTCCTATTTATTTTTAAGGGAATGTCCGTTAATATATGTGATGGCCACTTTCTTAATGGGGAATCATCCTAGGCTTCCCAAACACCATTTGGAGCTTTGTTCTTTAGCCATCATCTTATTTTTGGCATACAAGCCTTTTCTCATTATTTGAGAATATATTGCTTTGCATATGGTTTTTAACATCTTCCCAAATAAGGGCAAACTGTATACACCTAAAATTGGCCACTAATAAACTCTAACTAGGCTTTTGACCAATTTCCACTAAAGTGCACAATTTGGCTTAAAAACACTAAAATGCATTAAATGAGTTGAAATTGATATATTCAAGTGCTGAGTTTAGCTAGAGTATCATTAAATAGGGTAATTTAATTAATGGGCCAACTAACTTTGATTAGATCATTTTGAGGCAAAATGACATTTTTTCACCTGGGTGCCCTGGATTGCTCTTTTCTATCAAATCTCTTTCACAAGACATGTGCCTTTATTATTTGGTGTTGGTAACATCATAAATGGGATAATGGATTTAATACATCTGACATTGACTTCTAGTTCTAATCCATTCAAATTTTTGACCAATAACAAAACATTTTGACCAATTTGACTAATTTATGCACCAAGAGCCAAAATTTGCACTAAAGTTGACTAATCATGTTTTAGTCTAATTAAACCAAATTAGGGCCTTAATTTAATTTTCGATTAAACTTGTTGAATAAATATTTATTGTAAATTGATTTATATTAACTACATCATCAAATGACATCATCATATGGGGTGGCATCCATAAGCCATAAATGCATAAATTATCAATATTATGGGTCTCCCATGCCTCATTAAGTCCCTGCATGCCTATTCAATACCCCTATAAAAAAAATATTAATGGGGATATTTTTATACTAAATTTCATATTTGGATTTATTCATGGCCACACATCTCAATCTTGAGATGGATGGTCATGGTTTATCCTCAAACCATTCCAAAATCTATAAATAGGAGGCCTTACCTATTGAATTTTAAGCTCTTTTATGCCAAACTTATCATTACCAAATTAATTCAATAATAATTGAATCTTAGTGTTATAATTCCAAATTTTTGATCCAATCCAAGCCAAATCCAAAGCCAAAGGTGCCAAGAGGAGATGAAGGTAGCCACACTCCATTGAAGAAGATCTATTGCAGCACAAGCTGAGAAAGTGAAAGAAGGATCCTTTTGGAGAAATAAAGGATTTGGTAGTAAATTTGTGTTTTTTTCTCATATTTATTATTTATTTCAATTTTTAGTTGTGTTCTCAAATGGTTTTCCCTCACTAAGCTCTCCCTAGTAACCAGTCCTAGAGATGTATGCTAGCTAGTGTGTTGGCTTTTCAATTTGATTTCATTTTGTCACTAAAAATATACCAACACCTATCTTTATTAAAATTAATAGTTCACATTTCACACCATTATTTATCATTACAAGACTTTCCATGTCATATTTCTAACATCGACACATTATACCTATAGTTTAGACTATCTAGGAGTGCCCTCTATCTGAGATAAAATAAAGGTCATCTCCACTTTTGTTTTTCAAATTTTAAGATATGGGAGTCTATATTGGGTCATTAGTACCATATTCACAATTATTTTAAATCTAGATCAATGTTATAACTCCCTCAACACTCTAAAACCTAAGACTAGCTTATAACATTAATGATTGTATGTAGGAATGCAGAGTTGGGATTGCCTGTAGGTTGAGGTTTTAGTTAAACCTATTTGTTTCTTTAATTTGAGAATCATGTGAATTTTATTTAAAAATTATGAAGGTATTATCAATCATATTCATCCATCATGCATCCCTATAAACCTCTAAAATAATATTATTCACTATCCTAAGCTAGTTTGTCTACTATAGTAGACTGTAAGTGGAACTTATTAGACAAATGAGACCCATGTAGGTGATATTCAACTATTTAAATTTGTATTTCATGAAATAATATCCTCTCAAGGTTGTTACATCATTTTAAAAAATGAGTCACTATGCCTCTAGGTTATGTTTCATATGTCTCACTTATCAACACATTATGAATCTACATATTGACTATAAATACTCTATTTGAGAAACCATGGGGTTCCTATAGGTGTTCATATGTCCTAAGTACTATAAAATAACTCATTTGACTACTCCTAAGGTCATTAGATCATCATTCACTCAAATTGAGTCACCTTGTATTGAGGCCATACTTTCATTATGTCACTATTACATTAGGTTACTTTTAGTCATCCCAATGCAGTGTTCATTGAGTGTTTTAGGTTAGATCTTGTTTAAGTTAAAATCCACCAAAACTCCAATCTCCCTTAGTAAATAATTTTTTTTTTCAAATCATTTCCCTTGGTCTTTTGATACAAGATGAAAACAATTAGGCCTATCTAGACTTTAAGGCACTCTACCATGAGGTGTCTAACTATATGAGCAAAATGTGATTCAAAGAAGTTAGGGTAAAGCATCTCAAATGAAACTTTCCTAACTTGCATACATTTAACTCAAGTTTTCCTACATGAAATTAATTTAACATTATTACCATGATGCTTTATTCATTAGTAGACTTGGTTTAAATCTCAAATGCTTTCAAATAGCTTTATACAATACTATTCAAACTTTTGTGGGATTGCACTTAGACCATTATAGATTGTCTATAAGTGAAGACATGTATATGATTATGTGTGCTAATTTAGTTATCATAACCAATATTTGATCACTTGGATAGGCTCAATCATATTGTATCCATTTTAAGAGTCTCTTACCATCTTAAAGTCTTCTTGTCTCATCATCATGACTATTCAAGGTTCCTTTACACATGATTGTAGGTGACAGTCACAAGGTTTCCTGACTATGTTCAACTCTTAGACCTTTAATTTCATATGAAAAACTCTTGAGGCAAAAAAACTTCATGGCTAATTGTGACTAGGCATGCTCTTAGGTGTGGAAACTAAACATTATATCCTTGTCTTGAATCCACTTACATGAGAATAACTCTATATTAGGTGAAACATTGGTTTGTAACTTTAATATTGCCCTCAAATAGAAAACTAAGATAGTCTTTTTCATTATTTCACATTCACATGTACAAGAAATATTGAAAACATTATGATTAATAAGTTCATGATTCTCAAGATCACGTATAAAACTTGAATTACATAGAACATAGCAAACAAAGAAGAAACCATAAAGTGTTGGGGGTAGACAAGCAAAAAATAGTCACAAAATTTCTTTAAAATGGTTCATGAAGCTCAAGACACCAAAAATAGAACTATGACCATTAGTTTGGAGTATATAGACATTAATATGATCCATCAAAATCACTTACTCTGACTCACCTCATCTTATCTATACTAAGTTGAAATCTGTTTACCATTTCTGCTTGTCTAAGAGAGAGATAGGAAAGATATAATGGTTTTGATCAATTTCAAGTCTATCAAAGATTCTAAAGCATGAAAGTGAGTTGAGGGAACCTAAAGAGACACTTTTGAGTCATCCACATGTTTCATAACTGTTACAAAAAGTCATAAAATTTCTTTAAACTACCACTTTTCCCATTGATCTTCTTATTTTGATGTTGACCCTACATTTTATCAATTTTAAAATAGTTTCTTTGACATATTATAACATGTAGGATCTTAGATGTGCATTTGGAACACTTATCCTTTATGATAAATCATACAAATTCAATAAATGACCCAAAAGTATCTTAGAATGACATAAGACTAACTTTAGACAAATATGACAAGGCTAAAACATAATATTGACCTCATTAAGACCATGAGACATAATTTACACCCTAGTATATCCCTATAAAAAGTTTTAATATATAGGGGTTTCACCTAATTTGACATATGGTAAAATTAGTTAATAGTTTATACTATGACATGAAACTTTAGGCTACTCACCTTACATCAACAATATGTTCATGGTCAGTGGGGTTTTTATAAACTATCAATTTTTGTTCATTTGTAGATGGTCCCAAGTATGGCTAACACTAAAGATGCAATCACATCATTTGGATCCACAACAACTATCTTGTTGTGAAAAGGTCTTATCCTTTTCACAACCACTACATCTGTCACATTCTCTATGTAGTATGATATCTAAGTTGTTCATACATTCTAAGGGTAGTAGTTTCTAAGGGAGGTAGTTTAACTACTCAAACTACCATCCCAATTATTCAAATCATATAAATTTATGTATCCCATCATCGAGTAGGTTGAAACAATTCTAGAAAATGAGTTCCAACGTTGATGCTTCCCTAAATAACTTTTGATGAGGTGATGAACTCCCACTCATAAGCTAAAATACATGAAAATAAATACAACTGAAAAGACTTTATGATCATTTTGGGGTCACCCAAACCATACAGATTTGTGGAGGGCCTTAATGACAATATTTTCATACTTTTTTACTAAAGAGATAAAGGTAAAGAATGAGCACTTTTGGTCACCTAAGTTCCTTAAAGGGGATGGGGTAGAACATACACACGTCACTTGGTTTGATAGAAATAAAACACTTGCAACAAATAAGCATAAAACAAACAACTCTTAGGAGTATGTAACTAAATGTGAAAGTTTATTTCAATGCCCCAAAATAAAGTATGTTGTGAAATTTGAGCACCTTGGCATTTATTATTTGGAAAAACTTTTTAAAACTTTAAAAACAACTAAGCCATGAAAATAACTAAGTTTGATTTAAGCACCAAAAATAAAGTGTGTAATATTTAACCATGTTCAAACATTGACTTTTCCACCTTAGGACCTAAAATTTGGTAGATAAATTTCCTACGTAGAAGCCCAAAATCAAGTGAGAAAATAATATTTAGTATTTAACTCTTAGGTTTCCTACTTTTTATATTAGAGATGGATCGATGTTGATCCATAGAGGAACTAATGTTGGTCCACAGATATCGATGTTGGTCAGTCCGCACCATGACTGATGTTGATCCAAAGAGATTGATGTCAATCGATAAGACCAATGATGTTTTGTAAAAAAACATAACTTTATTTCAACATAAAAATGACTAATAACATGAGCTTAAAAGTAAAATATTTCACTATATCCTAAAATAAAAGGGCTAGGCAAATAATATCTAGATCTTCAAACACAAATTGATAGAAAGAGAAAACAAGAAAGACCATAATTAGATATGTCTCTATCGTGCCCTACTTTTCACATAGGGACCATGGTGGATTCAATGAATCGACATTGATTTTAGAAAATCAATGTCGATCTTTATCAATTTTTAAATAAACTAATGTTGATCCCTATAACCTATGAGTTACTAAAAATAAAAATATGTGAAAAATGAAGTAAAAACACAAATTTTGAAGCTTTTTAAGCATTTATTAGCAATACTAAAAGTAACATATCATCCTCCTTTGTTATATGGGATCATTTACAGTCGCACTAGGAGTTCCAACATGTGAACTAGGAATTTGACCTAGAGGGGAGGTTAGTCTTATGTTAGTCTCATAGAACAAATGAAATGAATAAACTAAAATACTAACACCTATATCCTAGACACTAGGGAGAGCTTAGGTAACAAAATTAAATTAAATCACAACAAAAAAAAAGAATAACACAATCTTTTACCTTGGAGTTCTAAATGGCTTGTTCAATGGATTTCTTGGTTTGTGCATCAAGAAGCCTTTAACAATAAAGTTGGCTCCTTCTCTCTTTGGCACCATGTCTTTGTGATTTCTTGGATTAATAATTTGGCATGATAACCTTACTTGAAAATATTTTCTCTCCAAACTAGCATTATAAATTTGGCTTATGATATCTTATAAATTAATAGGAATGGCCTTATATTATAGCTTTAGGAATTAACTCTCACCCAAGAAGAGATAATGTTGAGTTTAGGCTTGAAATGGGTTAAAAATAACCCTTGGTGAGTTAAAACTAACTATATTATATTTAATTATTGTCAAGTAATTATGATTTTTAATTAGTAGGCATGGCTCTCAAATTAGATGTTTTCAAAGATATTGACAACTCATAAAAACAATGATGAAAGTCTTGGATATTTTGAATTTTGGAATTTCCATTTATAGATATTAATTAATTTAAAATGGATAATTCAACTAGGAATTTAATCCTATTTAAGTATATGATTTATTTTTTATTATCCTTTTAACTTTTTCAATATTTTATTAAGTGTGTAAGTAACCTACTTAATATATCTATAGGCCAAATTGATAGTTGTGATGTTGTAAGATCATTAAGGATAAATTCATGAGAGGTTATTGTTGTATATAGGATAGTATTCCAAATATGGATGCCTCAACATGATTATAAATTTTTATGGATGATTCATAATAAAATTTGATATGTTTAGTGATTCCTAGGCTTAATTTTTAATGGTTGGTGGGAATCAATCTAAAGTTCGGTGGGAAGCTAGTTTTGGCTAGTATTGGGTGTCTATAAGAAGAACTGTTTCTTCTAACATTTTAGTTTATTTAAGTAAAATGAATTAAGTATTACTATTAATAACTAATTTTTTAATTAATCTCTACTTTATATGGTTTTTAATCCCCCTTATGTTCAAAGTAACGATTTTCATTTTTTAATATTAGGAAATTGTTTAAGGGTCTTTTGGGTACATTTTGTCGACTCTTTTTCTATTTCATTTTTCTTGGTTTTTCGGTCTAGGTGTCTACCTAAGGATTTTGGTTCTCTAACCATAACAAATTTATTTTTACCTTTCTCAATTGTAGTTTTGGTCCACTATCCTTCATCTTTTATATTGTCCTATTCATTTTATTTTACTAAGGAGCATTGCCCTTGATCTAGAGTGTTAGATACCATTCTCTCATATTTATATTGAGTGGGAGATGGATTAGACTTGGTCCCATGATTCATAAGATTTATTGGTAGGGTATCCTTTCCAATTCCTTCTTCCACTAATATTTCCACTAAACTGATTGGGGAAAATAGTATTGAGTCTTTTGCTGATTCTCTACTCAAGGCTTTGAGATTTTACAAAGGTGTGTTAATTCCTTCCACTATCTTTCCATCAATTTCATATTAATTTTATTTGTTTTGGTTAGTTCCTTTGACAAGGATCACTATTGATATAGCCTAGTAATGGATATCCCCCCTTTCTCATTGTTTACATTTTGGGAAGTTCTCCTTAGAATCTAAAGTCGATGGGCCTGAAACTTCTCCCTATAGTTCCTCTACTTGGGTTGGCTCCACATCCTAAGTTCATGTGGGAGATTTATATAACCCAAAGGGGGTTTTTTTTCTTGGGGATCTATTTTTTTAATTTTGGGTCACTCTTTGGCTATGTGGCTTAGAATATTACATGATTTGTAGATTTTTACATCTCTTTCATATTCTATTTTTTGAGTCCATTCCTTATATTTTGACCTAATTTAAATGGAATGATGTAGTGGTTTATCTAATAGGATAAAAAATTTGAATCTCTAAATAGACATCATTCTTATATATTTATTACTAGGTCAAGGGATATCAATTGGCTTAGGGCCCTAACTATACCCATGATAACCTCTAGTTCCTAGATTTTTAGTGCTAGTTTTGGTAAAGCTAATAACATCAAATATTTTCCATTTCTATGCTATTTAGGTTGATTCCTGCTTTCCAATTCTTGAGGATTATTTTTTCCTTATGCATAAACTAGGGTCCTCTTGTCAAGATCCTAATTTAGTCTTCCAAATTTTTAACTTTCATGAGGAATAAATTCTTGTCTGGGATTACAATTTCTAGTTGGGATTTTGATTTCCACTTTTGATTGGCCCATTTTCTAAAGGAATTTTATTAGGTATAAACATGTTCAATTTTAAAATATTTTTTTTCTAATTTGAATTAGATTTTTCAGTATTAGAGTTTTGAATGTTAAAGCATACCTCTTGAAAATGAGGTTCAATTGGTGCATACCGAGTACCCTATTGACCCATGAGATTACCTTTTGGGTATAACATGGTTATTCCTCCCATGGGTTCCTTGTTTCAAAAATTTATTTTAGTGATGCACTTGAAGCACATGAACTTTTAACCTTCTCTTTCTTCTTGATTGAAACTATTCTTTTCATTGAATCTCTAGTTATTTCCTCTGTAGAATATAGGAATCCATTTTCCTTCCCATCATTACATATAAATATTTGCTTCTCCTTGACTTCCACTTTGGCATTCCATCCTCCCATTAATTCCTAATATTAATCTTAATCTTAATGTAGGCTTAATAAATTATAAATTTTCTTGCTACAACTTAGATATAAGCCTACAACCACTTTGTCTACCCAAATTGAATCTTTGACTTAATAACCAATAGAAGTTTGTTGATTAGTGTTAGAAATAGTTTATTTTATTAGATTTAATTTTTAGTTTTTGTTTAGTTGATAGTTTCAGTTGAGTAAGATAGTTTTAGTTTCCATTTCCTGATTTATTTTTCATTTTTTCTTTTATTTTTTATCTAGTCTCTTTCATTTGTTTTATTTTAGTTTGTTTTAATCTTGTGTCATTAAGTGATTGATAAGAGAAACATATTAATTATGGGAATAATATAATTATTTCACACAAAATTGTATTGATCTCACATTTTAAGTAGTAATCAATTTGGTTATAATGTGATATGTCATAGGATCAACATTTTAATTAAGTATTGTTTGTTGTATGATTCAATTATGAATGCATGTAGTTCTCAACCATAAGGTTTGTTTTTATTTAAAAAAATGATTCTTAAAAGAATAATAGTCAGTACAAGTTTTCATATCATTCCACTTCTCCAAATAGAATGTGTCATAATACAAATGTGTTAATATTCATAACATGTTGTTTGACATCATCAAAACATATCACACATCCTTAAGGTATCACGTATCACTTATAAATAAATGTTATGGATTTTATGATAATTTTGATCCCTTTGTTTTGGTTATTATGTATGCCATGAGATAGAACTCTACATAAAACATAAATGCATATTTGAATATGGATCATGTGGCTATTAGATATAATGGATTTTGAAGTTGTCAAGATGAAAATATGTTTTTGGGACTATTGGAAATCACTTGGGTATATAGTATTCTATACATATGTTTTGGATCTTAAAACTTTCATGAATTTGAGATTGATATGTTATCATTTGGCATGAAAATATTAAGGTGTTTATTGATATAAGGTTTGTAGACTTGAGGGTTAACTATTTTAAAAGCCATGTGAAAGAAACTTGCATACATTCAATATATGACACATATCCATTTAATACAGGATATGAAAGATATTTCTTAATGAGAAAAATCATTATTTTCTATTTTTCAATGCTTTTAAGAAATAGTGATATTGGTCAAGATTGTGGAAGCTTTCTATTTTTGAGTGAAAATAGAGTTTTAGGTGTGTAGTTTATGACATAAGGTTTTGGCCACACATAATTAATTCATATAGTGATATAAGGACTTTTTCATTTCATTATGACTCATTTTATTTTCATAAGAGTCTTTGTTTTAAACTTAGGTAGGATTTGATGCATTCAAGATGTTGAAGTTACATGTATAATTTGTGTAGTATGTTTTTTTGACATTTTCAATGGCTAATTTTTTTCTATTGTGATGAATATCTTTAGATTTATGTTTAATATGATATGAAAATTGGGTCGATATTGGAAATAATAGTAACATTTTATGATTGAAATATTTAAATTTTGAAAATAATGTTGACTGGGATTTTAGTTTCATGCATACTACACCCAATTTAGTTATAAAAAGTTGTTTTACTAAAATTTATAAGTAATGATATATTTAAGATGATTTGGTAGTTTTAGATATTATTATTGTTATCAATTTATTATGAATCAATGTGAATGAGATAATAAAAAATATATAATTTCATATATTCAACTATTTAAGTTTGAGTTCTGAGTTCTTATTATGAAATTATTTCAAAATAACATGTTAGGGTGCACAACAAATTCTTATGATTTAGGGATAAATGTATGGGGAAAAATAGTGAAATATAGATTGAGTGTAATACTTCATAGGATAGATCTTGTGGGATAATTTTTCATGGTCATAATGTTGATAACAAATTTTATCAATATTTCATTCATGAAACTCATATTTCAATTCACTTTGATGTATCTAACCACATTTTATAGGATTTACTTGATAATATTCCTTCATATTTATTGAATTTTTTTGTTACATATAAAGGTTTGAGGATACCCCCTTATATATCATAATTATGGATGAGGTACTCCAAGTGAATATTCACAACAAATGAACACTACCATTGAATCTATTCCACATGATGTTCCTTTGTGCACTTGGCTTAAAAATATCCATACACTAAATCCTAAGTTTATTGATCTAAATCCCTATTTGGAAATGTTTTCTATGAATTATTCACCTATACCTAATAAAATTTCCTATTCTAATATGAAACATGATATCATCCTTATAGATCATCCCTTGGTGACTCATGTGTTGAAGCAAGCTAGAGGTTGATGACAATTGGGGAGGCAAAAATTTTATTAAGTTACCTAAAAATTCAATGTAGTACACTAAATACCAAATTGAAAAGGGTTATACATTGAATTATTTCTTTTCTAATAGTGATTTTGAGTGTATTGGTTTTCATTTTATGTTATTTTATTGATACATCAGTGAATTATTTGTATGGTACTTTCAATTTTTGAGTTTGTGGATAGATAATATTTGGTAATGATACGTTTTATTTTTCATTAAAACAATAAAATTTATTATCAAAATAGAAAATCAGCATATTATATTTCACTTAATTTTGATCATTAATGGATAAATTTTATTTATCGAATATCAGTGTTAAAGAGTTTAAAGGTTATTTAAATTTAACTATAACTAATGAAAATTTAGTTGTAACTTTATTCATAACCTCCTCATGTAGTGTTAATTTATTAAGAATTTTAATACACATAACAAGAGGAAAAACATAAATGTTTAAAGAGATCTTCTAAGTTTAAAAAAATATCATTTTATTCTTCTATGCAAGCATCTCAGAGATCGAATAATGAATTACAAATGGACCAAAAAATGAATTCTTTAATGGTAAAATTATGTTATTAAATAACACATGTATATCTAGGTTTCTTCATTTATTCATAATTGACTATTTGAATATTATTAAACATTAATATCATTTGATGATTATAGATATATAGTCATATGTATTAAACTAAGTAATGATGAATACTTCATATTTTGTGATTTTTTTTTAATTTGATAGGTTAAAGGACATGGTTTTACAAGGACAAAGAACCATATTTAAGAGTTATAAAATAGAGTATAAATCCCTAAGGGTTAAATCAATAAAAATAAATAACTAGCCAATTATCCCCATGAGTGGTAAAATAGTAGATAGAAAACAAAAAAAATAGTTCAAGAAGGGGGGCCCTCTGAAGGTTCCTTCTCTTCTTTTATCTTCTTCTCTGGTGCACCCTACTTAATATTTAAAACTTTAGCCCTTGTTATTTTACCAAGAACTTCAATGCCATCTCTAATTAGGATTATCTATTGTCTTTTTTGTGTCTGTTCATACACTAGGGTCATCTTGATGGGAATAGTGTTGGGGATATTAGGAGGGGGTCTCCTCCACTATCATGTGTTTCTTCATAGTGGTTTTATCTACCTTAGTATAATGGTTAATGGATTCAATTATTCTATACAATTATTTGTTTAAGGCATTCCATACTTGTATAAGTCTTACAAGATTCATCTTGGCCTTGTGTAACTTATTATTGAAAATTTCCAACTACTCTTTATTATATTTAATCTCCTCTATCAGGGGAAATTTTATTTTTTTGACTACCTCCCTAGAGGTACACTCATCGATTAGGATTGGTTTATGTTTAGGGATAATAAATTTCAAAGGGGGGTCTTCAACAGAGATTTTGGATAGAGGGGTAGCTTGGAGGGGTACTAGTTGATGGATGGTAGGACCCTGAGGTAGGGTCTTCCTCAGGGAAGTCCTCCTAAATGGAGGAACCACCAGAGGAACCTCCATACCCAATAGGGTTTAGTCATGCTTTACCAAAAGTAAGATGAGTTCTTGGTGTAGTATAGGGTTGGTATCATTAACTTGATGGGTGAGAGTGGTGCTCTCTAGAAACTCTAGGAGATAAATGGGGATACTAATTTTATACCCTTCAAAGTGATTTAAAAGTAAAAAATTATGGTATAAAATTAATGTGTGCTTACCTTCAAGTGTCAAGTATTTCATAACTTGTAAACACACTTCAGGCCGTTAGCATGGGAGGTCAGCATGGGGGAAGCCCTTCTTGTCTATCTTGACAAACTCATTAGTGTGGAAGAACCTCTGAAGAAACTCATTTTGTTTAAAAATTGTGGAACTATTGATTTTACTTTGATTTTCACTTGAAGATCATTTTTAATCATAATAATTCATTGTTTCTTAATAAAATCATATTTATTTACTTGAATTTGATTCTTGTTCCAAGAGACACACATTTTCTTTATTTTAGTTAGATTATTTGATCTTATCTTTGTTATTTCTTTAATTCTCTTCTTTAGTTAGATTCAAATTATTAAAATATTTGTCTTATTTCTATTTTAAAGTTAATTATTTATTTATTAAGTTTTTTAATTTATTAAGTTATTTTTATTTTTGCATGTTTCTTAATTAGGTAATTTATTTCATAGTAAAGGTTTATCTTTCTATTGTTACTTTTCATTATTTCCTTAGTCCTTTTAGTTATTTATTATCTTTCAAAACTTTTTTTTAAAATTTTTTATAATAGTTTTATTTATTTAGTTAGTATTCAAAAGTACTTATTTAAATTTTGTTATTTATTTACTTGTGTTTCTGACTATCTTATTTCAAGTTCAATACAAGGTTGTTGATTAGTGTTACAAATAGTTTTTTTCTTAGCTTTAATTTTTATTTTGTCATTAGTTGATAGTATTAAATGAGTATGATAGTTTTAGTTTATATTTCCTTGTTTAATTTTCATTTCATTTTCTTTTATTTATTTTTTGGTTCTTTCATTGTGTTCCTTTCAGTTTGTTTTAATCTTGTGGAATTAAGTGACTGATAAGAGAGAAATATTGATAAGAAATTATATGGATCATAAATATTTCATTCAAGAAATTGCCTCATTGGATTTAACGTATTTGATAGGTTAGATTATATCTTTCTAATCTAATTTTTATTTTATTATTAAATTATTATTTGATTTTTGAAATATAGTAATGCATAATTCAATGTTTAATTTATTGCCTTATTACCAAAATAATTTTAAAAAATATTGTACACATCTTAGGATCAATTATTATTATTTATACCCATATGATTAAACTAGTTCCATCTTGACTGTCATGATAGGTTGAAGGGTTGATTAATTGATCTAAAAAATTTTAATGACAACAAGGTCATGTGGAATATCATAATGCCAAATTATTAATTTAAAACAAACCATTCCTAAATCACCAAACATACAAAAATAAAAATATACTGCAAGGTAATCTTGTCAACTAACCCATGTTATATGGGACTCACATTTATGAGGCTTCAATTCTACATCAAAAAATATTGATGTGGCCCCTTGCATGGGACATTGAGTAATTAAAAGGATAATATGTGTCTTATAACTAGAAACTAATGGTGATGCTTAAATTATTATAAAAATAAGGGAGTATCAACTAAAAACTCCCCCTTTCACAATTTATGCAGAGAATTAAATTTAATGTAACCCCAAACTTGTGGGGAGTTATGAACTTCTCCTAAATTTCACAAAGACCTATTTCATATTTAATTCATGGATTTTATTAATAACTATCTTTCCATCATTTTGAATTAACAAATGCCTTATGTCTAGGTTATTTGGCTAGTGTTACCCCACTTATAGAAGCATAAATCAACCATATTGATATAGACATGTATCCTCTTGGGAAATAGTCTACGGATGGTAGATATTTATTTGACTTTAGAAGCCCTCATCCTATCCTCAATATCTATAAAATATGAGATCTTACTTTTTAATTACATGTATTGGTGTAATAAAATTATGTTAATATAACAATGGTTGAGATGGGGTTGTAGTCAATATAGTCCCTTTCTTATCTCTTGAAAATTTTAGTTATGGATAAATCAATTATTCCAAAACTAGGAACACACTTCAAGGATAAAATATATCCAATTATTATTTAATTGGGACCATGGTGATAATATTCACTTATGACCTTAAAAAAATGTTTATATAATTTTTTGTTATAGATTAGGACACCAATTACAACTTTATTCTAGGGAGGCCTTAGATCTATAAGATGAAGGAAATCCATTCCAATTTTTTCCAATAGATAATATTATTAAATTTGGTTAAGGTATTCATTTAAAAATGTGAATGAAAACCATTTTATATCCATAAAAAAAATAAAGGACATCATATAAACTATCATTTACCCAATAATGGAATAACAAAGCCTTGTTTATATGCCAAGGAAAAATAACATGTTGTACTATGATATGGGTTTTAAAATCAAGTTTTAAAAGTCTTAAGGAATCATAACACTAAAATAAATAAAATATTCATGGGAAAAATGCAAAAATTCAATTAAAAAACTTACAATGATATCAAAAATCTCAAAAATTTCAGTGGCTAAAATCATTAATATCCTAGAAAATGATAACCCATTTATGATTTATAGTCCAAAAAAATGCTTTGGGTTAGAATATATTAATTAAAATCTCTAAATAATTATATTTTCATGGTAAATTTCTTGGGGAATGAATAAAAACTTTTAAAAATAACATGAAGATCCACCCCCTCCATATAACAAATTAATGCTCCATTATAACAGATCTATAAAACTAAACCATTAACCCTCCATCATGCCCGTAAAATTATTGAGGAAGGAATAATGTATTTAATTTAAATTATTGTAGATTTTAACATTTATTTTAAATAAAAACCAAAAATCCCCAAGCTTGGATATTCTATCTCCACTGAAGAGGTAGGAAACCATTAAAAATTTCTCACCAAGTTTTCACAAGCTTTTGATTTGCCTTACTTGGATATGACAAAACATATAAAAATGATCATGCCTTACAATAATTATTGTCAATATAATGATAATTTTCATGATCCTTATATAGGTTTGTGACCTTTTTTTGAGACTAATAATATAATTGACAAAAATAAATAAGAATATCAAAATTTTAAACCTAACTACCCATATTTGGTTATGAATTTTTTTCAGAATGGATTTTTTCACTTAAACACCTAGGAGGGTAAGGAATTCAATGAATTATTGAAATATATTCAATTCAAATGTTAATACATATAAGTATCATAGTTTAAATTTCCCTCTTTATATTAACAAATTCTCATTGTCATTGTGTTGTGTTTTCATCTTGGTTATTTTGATGGGATAATTGATGCTATGATTTCATGTGTCAAAACCTTCAATGTAACATAAAATTTCATATTTTATCATTAAAATTTATCCATTTTATAATAATACTCTCAAAATTAGCACAAAATATGATTTTTATCTTAGTTCTTACTATTATTGTACACCCTATTCCCATTTACATTATTGAAATATTAGATATTGTAATCTACAGCCTAGTCTAAAAGCTTGATCATTAAAAAACCTCCTCTAGTTACATCTTTGAAAATCATCAGGATAATATAAATAGGTAATATTATTTTCCTTATTTTTTCCTTAGTGATGATACCTTTCATATTAAAAATTTCATGGGGCCAATATTTGGTAGTAAGATTCTTTCTTAAGAATAAAATAAATAAATGAAAGACATCATGGAAATCCAATCATATAAAATCAATAAATAATTAATAATGCTTTCCATGTCTTTTAATTTTTCTAGTCCTTTATGATAAGCCCTAATATATTACTAGTTACATGGGGTTAACATTGGGGGGATATGTATTTATTCTACTATGTTTAGCCTTTAGTGGTCAACCCTTACATCTTCATAGTGGTATATGGCTAAGTATAGAGCATCAAAATAAATTTAAAAAAATAAAAAAAATCAATGAAAATATCTCCAAAAACTATAATACATCCATAAAAGGATTTTTTTGATGTTCATCCTAAAATGAAAACCCTCCCCTTTATTAATTGTGCCTTGGTTAGCCATCTATTGGTCTAGATGAAGCTAATAAAACTAGTTTTTTTATAGTAACATCATATAGATTGTAGGGATTAGGGTCAAACTCTTATCCCTTTAGGTTTTTTTATTAATGTATTTTATATTTTAACCATTTTATATGTCAAATTATCCCTTTATACTCTACTTCAAACTGAGTGTCACTTATCACATGGATAAACTAGTTCAAATGTTACCTACAAAACAACCATTAGAGTATTTGTTTTTTTTAAACCATCACATTTTAAACAAGAATAAATTCTATTATAAAATCTAAATATAATAATATCTATAGCATTTTATCATAAAAAGATATCCATGGAATTTCATAACTTCATAGCCATCTATATTTCATAAGCTAGAAATAAAAAATTACAATACCTTAAAAAGATAATAAAAAAAGAATTATAGAAAAAATGGGTCACATATATATAATAATATTTAAAATACATTGAGTGTTTATTCCATAATATCCACACTAAGAGGGAAAGTATGGGAAAAATATCAATTTTCCAAAAAAATCTACACATAGTGGTAATCCTTAGGAATATAGTCATCCGTACCTTTGAGTAACTCCTAAATTATAGTGCCCACATATCCTACTCTTTATCCTCTATGAGCCTCTATATTTTGAGTGATGGGGAATATTTCTCCTATTATCATAGGAATCCAAGAAGGGAGGTTAGTAACATGTTAGTTCAAGTAAGAAAAACTTAAATAAACATACTAACACTTACACTCCAAGCCTAGATCTTAGGGGTGAGCTTAGTTAATAAAAGACAAATGAAAACATAACCCAAATGCAAAATATAATTAATCCTTTACCTTATTTTAGAGATTAAAATGAATTAATGAGTATCTTTCTTAGATTTTGCTTCAAAGAGTCTGTAGAAATGGAGGTTTTGCATCTCCTTGTCTCCTTGGCACCATGGCTTGTGTTATGGATTGGCTCAAGATTTTAGCAATATAACACTACATATAAGGTAATTTTTAAACTATAACACTACTCTTATCAAAGCATTTAAGTAATTTTTGAATGATAAATTTTCACCAAAATATCTTAAAATTCAATAGGCAAGGCATCATATTTATATAAAATAGATCTAACCCCAACCCAGGGTGAGTCAAGGTGGCGTTAAGGATTAGAATGGGTTCAAACCTAACCAGGTGTGTCAAACATAACCCTAAGAGAGTTAATAGTTGTCAATTAATCATTATTTTAAATTAATAGACATGGGTCTCCAAAATGAGATATTTTAGGATATTCCCAAAGAACTTGACAACTCACAAAGATCATGATGAAAGGATATGATATTTGTATTTTTCAATTTCCTATTTTAGTTATTTATTAATTGCACATTGATAATTCAACTAGGAATTTAATTGGGTTTATATTTTTAATTCATTATGATTATTCATTTATGTATTTCAAGATTTGATATTTGTTCATGTGCCCCACATAATAGGTCCATAGGCAAAGTTGACTATTGTGATGCCATGAGATGATTATGGATGAATCTATGAGAGGTTATTATTGTATATGGTAGGATACCCTAATTAGGGATGTATAAATATTATTGTGATATTTTATTAATGATGCATAATAAAATTTGGGGAGTTTAATTATTCTTAAGATTAATTTGTAATGGTTGGTAGGAATCGGTCTAAAGTATGATTGACAACCAATTGTGGCTAGTTTTAGGTATCTATAGTTTTATCCTATTTAGTAAATTATTGAAAGTTATATTAATAATAATTTCTTCTCAAATACTTAAAAATACTAAAAAGAAGATAATAATTAAAGAAAAATATCCAAACAATGTTTGGGAAGCCTATAGTGATGCCCCCTCGAGGGAGTGGCTGACGCATACAATGGATGGATGGTCCCTCAAAAAGAATCAAGAAGAAGAGTGAAATTAACCTATGGGTGAAATTAATCCAATTGATAAAATGCATGTATGCATTGATTTCAAAAGTACTGATTTACCCAAAGGTAGTTATAAGTAGTAATAAAGGTAGATACATTGATTTGTTCATAGCCAATTATAATCAATGACAATGGCATATTCCCTAATTAGGGATGATGAGTAAAAATAATAATTTTCCCATAGTCATTTACAATCATTAACATTACCTAAAAAAAATGATTTTTGATTATGCCCTAGTAGGGTAGATTAGCAAGCCTAACTCAAGGATATAACCTATTACAAAAATTAAAAATGAGCAAGTGCAAATTTAAAAGTGATGGTCTAATTATTAAATATTTCATAAATAACTAGGCAAATAATAATGCACAAAGTGATGAAAGATATGAATATAATAATAAGAATTGATCAATGGAAATAATTTAGTTATACCTACCAATGTGGATATGATCATCCTTATTAACATTGATATAACTAGAATGGTCAATGGGTTGATTTATCAAGGAGGGTGGGAGGATTTTCCAAGGTTACCAATGAGAAACTTATACAAATCTATTGCTTATAATAGTTCTTGATCTTATTTTTTCTATAGCACAAGATGGCATGCCTCATGATAGAACACCATGATCACTTTGCCAAAATATGCATAAAGATTGACTCCTGATCTAATAAATAATTGAAAACAATACACTAATGATAAAAACCATGATGAAAATTTTAATGTATGAATATGGATGGACTCAAGAATAATACACTAGGAATCACCTGATGAACACATATAAACTGAGTCGAGGCACAGTATTGAAACCAAACAAATAGGAAAGAAAATAAGAAAACAACTAAGAAAACAAACACACAAAATCCTTGAAAGTAAAATCAAAATAACACATCCTAAAAATGTATTTACCCTAGTAAAACATATTGAGGATGACTAACTAGGCTTAGATAGGATATATATTTTATTTTTTTTAAATTTTGAATGTTTTTAGAATTTTTGGAGTAAAAGAAATTTTTAGAGATTGATAAGATACCACTTGTAAAATAGAAAGATCATTGGATTAGGTTGCTTAAAAAACAAAAAGAGCATATGTCAAAGAAGGATTGATCTAACCTCAATGTGAATTGAGCATGGCCTACCTTGTTAAAAAATGACCTCAAGTTACAGTAGTTCTACTAACACAAAAGGTGGTGATAAATGACTAGGTCACAATAATCTCTCAAATTAAGGCCAAATGATAAGGCAAATTATAATAGTAATGGCAAGGTGATGTGTTAACACATGTTAAAAGTTATTTTTCCTAATTTACCCAAAGGTGTTTATAATTAGGAAACAATGGCATAGGTTGTGATACTAATTTTCCCATAAGTGGTTATAATTAGTAACATAAGGTGGAACACATATTTCCAATAGGAGGTTATAATTTTTGTAATCGATCAATTTTAAATAAAATATAACTTTACAAATCCAATATCACACTACTTTCATAAACTATCGTTTATGTATGAAATTTAAAAATTGCTAAAATTGGATTGCGCTCCCCTCATGGAAGGTGCGAGAATAACCAAATGAACCAAGATCAAAAATTGGTAGGTAGGATGACTAAAAATAGGTTATGGTATAATCAATATGGCATGGGAGGATGGTATATGATATTTTTCAATAGAGACGGCCATAAACAATGATGGTATGAAGGTTGGGTAAAATGGTAAGAGGGTTTCCCCCAAGTGGTAATGTAAGGTAAATGACAAGGTATGGAACAATGGAAAGGGAATGGAAAAATGAAAATGACAAGGTATATGGTAAATGGAAATGGCAAGGGTATGGTTTTTGGTAAGTGGAAAATTTATGGTTTTTTAGCCAAGGGATAAGATTCTATTGTTCCTACTGATGTGGAGATGTACGTCCTAATCAACATATAATACAACTAGAATAATAAATCATGTAAATTGATAGCCCACACCTCTTATAAATATTTGATATGTCGAGAACCTACTATAGATTTAGATGCCAATAATTTTTTTATGATCTTAGTTGTTTATTGATTCTATTTCCTTCTAATGTCAAGACAAGATGTCATTATAATCTATACAAAGGAAAGTATACCCAAGGATGGTAATTATGTATAAATAATGGATGATAGGTCTTAGTTGGAAATTTAATGGTGGATGATAATAGAATGTAGAATGGTTGGGAAATAAATAAATATCAATGTTTTCAATCACACATAATATTGTTGATTCCAAATTTGACATAAATTTTGATGTGATGGGGCCAATTTTTTTTGAATATGCTATCAATAGGACCACTAGATTTTTTTTGTTTGGGTATAAGAGTAGCTACCATTTTATTAAACTATAGATTATAAGTTATATTTATTTGATCTTTGATAATGTTTTTATCAAGTAATGAATAATTTTTGTGCTTAGCTATTGGTTCCTCAAGGAAGTCTTCACCAATCAGTTGTCTTGATAATCTCATAACACATTTGAGAAAGTTTCTCTAAGGAATGTTGACTTTTGACTTTGGTTGTGTTCTAGTGCCTCAAATAAAGTTTCACTATAAGATGTTGAGTTTGAACTTTAATTATCCCCTAGCATCTTCAAAAAGGTTTCAATAGGAGATGGTTTTTCTTCTACATGAAATTGGTCTTGGCCCCCCAATATTCTATAGCTAATATGTCTCCATGGATGTAGTTAAATAATGTATGATTCTATCGGTCCTAACAAACACTTTTGGGAGGTTGAAGATCGGTATAATGGATAGGTTGGTTGGTGGTAATGGCATGTGGAATGGTAATAAAATGGTAAGATGCCTCATAATCCTCATAGAGGATACCAAGAGAAATTATTAAAAAACTAAAGTAATCATCCTCAAAAATCATAGAAGGATAAAAAATGTATTCATACTATTCTACAAGGTGTCCATAACTAACATTTTAATAACAATAAATGTATTCTGATTCTGAATCTGATTTTGACTAAAAGCACTCTAAATATGAGGTTGAGACTGACATTGATTTTATTTTTAATGCTAAATTTGATGTCAATTCAAAAATATAACCTAACCTCAATGTTTATTCTTCATCTAATGTGGACACTGATACAATGATGTCTTGTTGAATGTTTAGCATTAGACAGGTAATGGCTTGTGATGGTATAATAAGCTCCACAAATATTGGTTTGTCAAAGTGAGACTCCTCAACAAGGGGAAAAAGTTCAAGAGAACTCTTTAGAGATTAGCTTGTTAAAGGGAGGATCTTTAAAAATATTCATATGGTTAAGACAATAATTTTCCTATAGGTGATTATAATCATTAAGAAGTGACTCAACAAGGACTAACATATCAGAGAGAGACTCCTCAATAACTAAAATAGGATCAAAAGGTGATTCATCATAGGTTGACTTATCATAAATGATTGTTTCAAAAAAAAACATCATGGTTTGGTTAGTTTTATTAGCCTTGGTTTATAAGCAATTTTAAAATACTAGTTTTGAACACTTTTTGGTCTTCAAATGATTGGGTCAGTTGGATAAGTACTGATTGGATTAGTTTGGGATGGACAATTGGTAGGGGTTTTTTAAAGTGTGGAATGGTGGGTAATGGATGAAGAATATCTAGTGGTTAGATAATGATAGGATTAAGAAAGGCTAGTTTATGGCTTAGGATAGTAAATGTTACTCATCAATTTGTAGGTGTATAACCTTATTGGGATAATGAGCTAATATAATTAGAAAGTCTTATATTAGTAATGGTAGGGGATTACAAATCTTGGTTATTATCACGAGCCAAAGGATGAGGTCTTGGAATAGAAATGGTAGGGCATTATGGAGCTTGGTTGCTCATACAAGATAAATGACAAGGTCCTAGAATAGAAATGGTAGGATGTTGTGGAGCTTAGTTTCTCATACAAGACAAAGGATGAGGTCTTAAAATAAAAATGGTAGGGCATTATAAAGCTTTATTACTCACACAATCCAAAGGATGAGGTCCTAGAATATAAATGGTAAGCATTATAGAGCTTGGTTTCTCATAAAAGCCAAAGTATGAGGTACTGACATGGTAATGGTAAGGTGTTATAGAGATCAGTTATTCATACAAGCCAAAGGATGAGAGTTAGGAATGTTAATCCTTAGATGTTATAGATCTTGGTGGGTTTCACAATCCAAATGAGGGTTAATGGTATAAGTGTTAGATTAGATACTATGATCAGTGAGAGGGTAAAGATTATACATCAATTAGCTAAAAGAAGGTACCACAAAAATTATGCTTAGCTTTATTCCCTAGATTGAGGATTGTAAGGAGGATATGGATCCATCTCACAAACCACTTCTTCACTAGAAGAGTCTTGAATAAAGTCAATTTGTGCATCCATTCTATCATAACCTAGATTATACATGATTCCACCATAAGTGTAACAAGACATATCCAAGTCATTGATAAATGCTCCATAAAATGCCTAGAGTTCTGCAAACTCTTGAGAAACATTATCCAAAGGATAAAATTTTATACTTGGTCTAATTATATTAAAGGAATGGAGTCGTATCTCCAAAATGGTCTATGTTAAAACTTGGTACAAAATAACCTAATGTTAAATGTCTAATGTTAAATGTCTCACACAAAAAGGTCAAGTGGATAAACTAAAACTAGAATGCCAACTCTAGGTTTAAAGTGTTCCAAACATGTTAATATAAGAAAACAAAATTTGCTAGGTCTTTTGTCTAAATGAGACATCAAAAGATAGGCTCAAAATAGGCATGTGCTAGGACTTTTGACAAAATGAATACAAAATCTAGACTTAAAAACAAGGTGAGATTTAATTTAACACATATAAAACACTTTGGTATAAACTAGGCATTTAACTTTAGACATGAATGTGGTCAATTGGTATAAGGTATGGAATAAAAGGCATAAAGAAGATAGGCTATTTCTCCCAAATCTGGGCATAAAATAATAGCTTTCAAATTGAGTAAATAATTAACCTAAGTTACACAACTCAAAATAGAAATATCAATGTCTAGGCCCAAAATTATGCAAGGCATAATTAAAAATCAATAAATGTTTGGTTTTGAACTTGTCAAGATTAATTAAAAACTCGATTTAGAATACTAGGCTTCTTTGAATAAATAACAAGCTAGAAAAAATTGAATGACATAAATACACTAGGTAAAGATCCAAAAGGCACACAGATTGATTTCAAATTGGAAACTTGGACACAAGACAAATAAGTCTATGAAATGATTTGAGTAGCATAATAGTGTTATCACACTCTAAAGATGTAATCAATGTTTATTTCAAGACTCAAAGGAAAAAAGGTTTGAAATTATTTGGGTAGTGTAATTTTACCCTTATCAATCAAATGACACACACACACATAAGATTTGATAAAATATTAAGATAAAGGCATGTTGTCAAAATGGTCAGTGTAACACCTCCTCAAACAAAGGAGTGATGTATAAACAAAATTTAGCTTGACATGACATAACAAACAAAATAGATAGATTAGACTCAAAAACATGAAATAAAGGATAAAATGACATAAAACACTAAGTGTAATATCCTAGATCTTAAAACTAACAAGGTTGCATAATATTATCAAATTACGTCAATATACTCACTTTTTGGAGGATTTTAAGTGTTAATCCAAAAATTATGCATGAAAATTAGGGTTTTTAGGCCCCTTATTCTCCCAAGAGTTTTTACTATGACATGGAACTTTGGGTTACTCACCCTACATCAATAGTATGTCTATGGTAATCAGGGTTGTTCTAAAACTAAATTTTCATGCATTTCTAGATGGTCCCAAGTGTGGCTGAGATAAGAAATGGTCACATCATTTAGATCCATGTCAATTGACTTGTTATGAAAATGTCTTTTCCTTTTCACAACCATTATATCTATCAATTTCTCAGTGTAGTGTGATGTTTGAGTTTCCCCTACGGTCTAATGTAATATCTTACTAATAAAATTTGCTTAACCACTCAAATAAACATCCCAATAAGTTGACCTCAATTTGTATACCCCGCCATGAAGTGGGGTTGAAATGATGTTGGGAGATGAATTCCTGGGTCAATGCTTCCCTAGAGAACCCATGAGGAGGTGATGAAATCCCACTCATAAGACAAGATGTATGAAAATAAATGATAAGTGACAAGACTTTAAGGTTGTGTTTAAATCACCCAAACCATATAGATTTGAGGTGAGACCTAACAATGTTATTTTCATACCTTTGTACAAGGTATACATGCAAATAAAGAGTAGCATTTATCACCTAAGTTCCCTAAAGGGGATGGGGGAGAGCATATGTGTATCAATCATTTTACAAAAATAAATAACTTTGAAAGAACAAGCATAAAACAAAACACTCCAAAAAATATGTAATCTAAGTGTGAATGTTTATTTTAATGCACCACAGTGAAATGTTTATGAAATTTGGCCCCTTGGAATTTGTTTTTAAAATTTTTAAACAAAACAAAAAATGATTAAAACAAAAATATTCTTAAAAAAATAATTTGAAATGTGAAAATTATAAGTTAGAAGTGTTTTAAATGTCTCATTGTGGCTTTTAGGTCCTATAAAAAATGCTAGGGGTTTTTTGAGATTTTGTGAAACATTTGTGTATATTTAAGGTAAACTTATAGAATATTTTTAAAATTTAGGAGAAAACATGTGTTTTATTAAAAAAATATAAAAAATAGAGTTTAGATGACCCCAAACGAAGCTCCAAAAGATGGCCTATCAACCTATTATTATACACAAAGAGGCTAACATCAGTTCTAGGTGATGCACATTGATACCAACATCAGTTCTAGGTGATGCACATTGATACCAACATTAGTTCTTTGTGATACATATAGAGGTTGAAATTGGTTCTAGGCTAATCAATTCTAGTCAAGTAGAATTGATGTCAATTCTATTATAACTGATGTTGGTCTTTGTGTAATATGTGTATCACTTAAAAGTAGAATATGTGAAAAACAATGTTAAAGCTAGGATTTTGAAGATTGGCAAGCACTCAATAGAAAAACTAAGACCAACATTTTCATCTCTTTGTTATATGGGATGCTTGAAGGTCCCACCAGGCATGCCATTTGTGATCATAGGAACCCAAGAAGGGAGTTTAGTAACATTTTATTTCAATTAATAAAAACTTCAATAAATATACTAACACTTACACTCCAAACTCAAATCTTAATGGTGAGCTTAGTTAACAAAAGATAAATTAAAGCAAAATTAAAATGCAATAGACAATGAATCTTTTACCTTCCTTGGGAGCTCCAAATGCATTGTTGAGTGGCTTGCTCGACTTATGCCTCAAAGAGTATTTAGAAATGGAGGTTGTGTAGATACTTCTCTCCTTGGCACCATGGCTTCTATTGCATCTCAAATCAATTTTTTAGCATTATAACACTACTTGTAAGGCAATTTTTGTACTAAAACACTATTTTTATCAAGTATTTGAAGTCATTTATGCATGATAACCTTACATCAAAATATCTTAAAATTAAATAGGCAAGGCATTGTGTTTATAGAAAATTGATCTAACCCAAATCCAAGGTGATTTAAGGTGGATTTAAGGCTTGGAATGGGTTCAAACCTAACCTAGGTGAGTCAAACATAACCTTAGTAGTGTTAATTATTATCAATTAATAATGATTTTAAATTAATAGGCATAGGTCTCCAAAATGAGATATTTTAGGATATTTCCAAAGAGATTGACAACTCACAAAGGTCATGGTGAAAGGCTAGGACATTTGCATTTTTAAATTTCCTTTTTTAGGTATTTAATAATTGCATGTGGATAGTTCAAATAGCCATTTAATTCGGTTTATATTGTTAATTAATTATGATTAACCATTTCGCTATTTCAAGATTTTATATTTGTTCATATGCCCTATATAATAGGTCCATCAGCCAAATTGACTATTATGATGCCATGAGATGATTAGGGATGAATCTATGAGAGGTTATTATTACATATGGAAGTATAACCCAATTAGGGATGCCAAAACATGATTTTGAGATTTGATGAATGATGTACAATAAAATTTGGTACATTCAATGATTCCTAGGATTAATTTTCACTGGTTGATAGGAATCAATTTGAAGCCTGGTTGGAAGCTAGTTTTGGCTAGTTTTAGATTTCTACATATCCTAATTATATGCCTCTTATGGATATTTCAATCTTGAGAGGTCTCTTTATCTATATTTTTTCATATTGAAGAAGTGCACCTAGGTCAAATATCTACAATGTCACTTAGATTATTAACCTGAGCCTCTAAAGTGGTGATGTGAGTCCCATATATAAATATTTATTGATAAACATGGTAATATTGGGGGAACAAACTTTAAGTGTCAAACAAAACTCACTGGAAACCTAAGATTAAAAATATCCCCTCTCTACTCAAACCACTAGCCACATGGAATAAATCCAAACAAGCATCACAAATAATTCCCTACCCCTCCATCATGGAACATGTATAATAAAAATTTATAATGTAGAGATAAATAAAATTAGCTAACTAAAGTATGGTAAAACCAAAATTTACAATTTGAATTACATGTGCCCCTCTCATTATAATAAGGATTATAACCCTCTTTAGAGATCATATCTACCTCCTCCTCTCCCTCAAATATTGTATCATCCCGTGTTAAAGCATGATATCCTCCACTTATATTGACTATCAGTTATTATTTCTATTAATATCAATCTCTAGCTGATGGACCCTACATCACTTTAACTATCACTATGATATCTTTCCATTCACTTCCCCATAACATTTTAAGTTAATGAATGGATGATCCTCAAATTTAGGGGGCCTAATACCATCCTCTTCCTCTTCCAACACCTACCATCCCACTAATCGATGTATCAAGTGTTATCAACTATCACCCAATCTCCTTAGAATATAATCTTAGATATTTTGGTCTCCATTATATAAGACCTACGTAACTAGGATATTGGATACATACTATATCCCAAAGGTACTTGAGCCAAAGGATATGGCTTCACCTATCCCCATCTATCATGAACTTGGTTTGCTTACTCATAGGCCATGAGTGTAATGGAATCATCCCCCCACTAACATTTCATGCCTACTATCAATTGGATATCAAGTCACCTATTATCAAGGTCTCAATTACCAGAGGCACATCTATAGATGGTTTGATCCTTTTCCACCTCATAACCTTGATGGCCCCTAAATCCCTAATGGAAACCCAGTTTTGGTATGGGATAATGTGATCATAGACCCAACACATGGTCAAGGTTTGATAAAATGTACCACTAATCTCTTCCCCTACCAACCTCACCCCTTTCTTTAAACCCATGTCAGGTATGTCCACATCTCTAAAGCACTCAACCCATCACTAGGATTCTACTTTATATGTCACCTCTTTAAGTTTATATGTTTTTCTAATACCTAGTAGACTTAAAATATTATATTCATCCACTAATATGATGGTTCACTCTCTTAGGGAATGTGGAAATAGAATGTGTTTTTGACTAGATCCTAAAAGGTTAACAAGTCATAAAAAAATCCTGATGGGTAGGCAAACTATACCAAGTTGAGCCAATATATAAATACCATACTTTATACAATAAGGTGGTATTCCCAACCATTATTAATATAATCACACATGGAAGCCACTCCTAATTTCTATAACTACTCTAGTGATTGTAACCTCCCTATAAGTATGAGAAAGAGTCTAGATGATTTAAAATCCCTTCAAAATCTTCTTATCTTATATTATAGTGAAATAATCACTATATATAAGAGGTAGTTTCAAAACCATTTTAGTGGTTAAAAAACCATTATGGGGGTTAAAAACATCCATTATTTAAATACTAATGGACGCATAATCATCATGGAATTTTCTCAACCAATAGTATGAAATCATAACCTTTGGTCAGTAAAGATCAATGATTCTGTCACACATCGGTGGTTTCTTCTACCATGTCCCTAAATGCTAAAAGTCAAAAATAAATTGGAACACACACACACACACACACACACACACATTATTACAAATTGAAATGAAAAAAACAATTGATGCCATAAATTTAAAAGTTTGTTAACCATAGGCCATTTTTCAATTAAAATTCCAAAAAATAGGTATTCAATCAAAACTAAGAAAACACACTCATGAATGTGCCCTACCTACTATCACTAGTACTCCTTCCATCCTCACATCATGATCATTAATTTAAATATAATATTACATGATTTGGTCACTATCAAGATAAAGTTCTAATTTTGGTGACGTCATAATACACAAATGCTTCCCTTATTAGGCATGTTTTTCTATTTATATAATTGTAAAAACAAGGTTTTATAGGATCCCTAAACCTTTACAATAAAACACATATATTATTTTATCACAAAAAATAAATAAAATCAATATCATGCCTTCACAAATAAGGCAAACTAAAAATCCTCTAACATTAGAAAAAAATTAAAAATACTTCCCAAAAGGTTCCACAAATAGAGTAAAGATAGACAAGAAACTTATATTAACAAAAACTAACCTCTAACTCCCTTGAGACACCCTTGATTTCTTCTTCTTAGTATTTTGAGATTTCTCTAACTCCCTTTTGTCCTCTTTATTAGTCCTTCATAAATACTTTAATTGATTCTCTTATTTTTATTAGCTTGCACCACCTTGTTTCTCTTATCTTGATTATTATTATCCTTATTTCCCACATCTCTCAAAATCCTTTAAATCTATTTTTGTATTTGGGTTGAAATCAGCCTAAACTTGATCATGCATAAGTTTTTCATCTAGTAATAAGTATAAAAACATTAATATGTTTATTTTTTCCCTCGACACTTTTACCCTTTTCTTCAACATAAATGGATTGAATCTCCTTCGTAATCATAATTGATTCTAAAACCAAATTATTTACTAATTATTTTTTATAACTAATGGTCAACTCAAGTTTGTTTAATCTTTCCTTAAGCATCTCAATTATCTAATTTTTTTAATTGGTTGATTTATTAGATGATGTGGCTTCAACCAATAAGTGTAGGGGATTAGAGGACATAGTAGGTTCCTTCTTCTTCAAAGTAGCCTCAATATTAATTGTCCCTTACACTTCTTCCATGGCCTGGGTCTCCTACCTTTACTAACTCAGACCTTCCCATTGACTTATTCATATTACTAACATCTTGGGATAATATTTCTTCCTCTGACTCTTTAATAAAAATAATCCCCCAAATCATTAGGAGTATCAATGTCACTACCCAACACTTCATTAGTGTCATCTTTCCCCACCCGAGTGTCAATATATGAATGACCCACTTTAATTAGGAGTTATATAAGATCTCAAAACATAAAAAATAAAGGTTAGTGATTTTCTTGCATCTTACGTAATTTAAAGTCATAAATTGGTGTGAATAAATAAGGTGATGATTACCATATAAATTTATGTAATGCATTATTTTAAGACACACATACTCCCAAAGATGAGGCAAGGCCATTTGTAGGAAGCCATCCTTGGCTTTGTGGATCCACTCCCCATATTTGAATAAGTTTTGAATTACCTCATTATGTATACACCGGTCCTTAAATGCCATATATACCTTAAAGGGCATACTAGACACCTCAACAATTATATCTAAGATTATATAATTATTATTCCAATGAATCTAAAAAAATTATTATCCTGCACATTAGCAAAATCTATGGAAAGGACTAAGTTAAAGCCAAAAATTATCTCCATATAGATAGTGAAGTCCACAACTCTTAGAATGTGCCATAAGGACTTGTTAAATTTGACATACTCATAGGATATATGTTCATCTCTATCCATATTCCCTCCCATTGTGAAAATTGATACAATATTAAGACTGCATAGGTCTACTACCCTTATTGAGAGGGATAAACTTGAAACTCATGTACAAGTTATTTCCACATTTGCTAATTTGAGAAGTGTAAGATGAATGTGAATATCAAGGATACACTTTAAAAACTCATTTATGATATTGGTTTGATAATTTGTACTATGATGAAAATCATGATCATTGCCTTTCATGCCACATATAAAAGTATTAATAAACCTAATTTTAATCATTTTAAAACTACCAATGTTACTCATAACCTCAACCTTAAGGGGTAATATAATATTATCCATTCCAAATGTTGAAAAATTCCATAGGAAAGTCATCCATTATGGTCTAATATTTGAGATTCTAGTTTTGACCCCCTTTGTTTTCCATTAAGTTTATGCAATGATTACCTCCCTATATGTGTGTTTGATTTATAACTTGAAGAATTACATCATGAAAATTTTAGCATCACTAATGACACTCATTATTTAATACCTATTTTAAATCCATCATGAGATTTTTAACATCCCTATAGTGTTATTTTTTATTTCATCCAATAAAATTCCTTTTTATAATAAAATGGTTTACAATCTTTATTTTTCATGTATTTTTTTTGAGTTTAGTAGGTCAAAATTGACATGAGACAACTTGGATAGTAAATTTATCATTTTTTAATTTTTTATATATTTATTATGAATTATATTACTTTCATGTTTTGATATCCTTTCCACCCATTTCTAGTCAATGCCTCAACACATAGAACTAAGTTTAGTATCTTAATGAGATAGTACTAGTTGTATTTTTATCTTTTTTTTCTATTATTTAGTGGATATTTATCTCATTTTATAATATTACACTTGATTTTATCTTTTTTATAACAAGTTGCAATAAATTCTTGTCTTGATTCACTAAACTTAACATGTAAGTGTAGATACCTAAATCTGGTCACACATAATTTAAAATTTTAATTATTGACAAATCCTAAACCAATCATATTATGCTAAAATACATGAAACATTTTCTCCATTCCTCTAAGCCATTTATCTATATGTGGTCTTAACCCTCTATTCTCCATCACTATTATAAAAAAATATCCAAGTTAATTATAATCTTATGTTACATCTCTCTTAGATTTCTTCCAATTCAAGATAATTATCCCTAATTATCTATTATAGGTTTTTTATAGGAGGATAGGAATGTTATTTTGGACTTGTCCAGCTAGTGCGATCTCATCCCATGCCAATCAATGACTAGTTTTTAAATTTCAAACTTTTAATTTGGGTCTCAATACATGTCTTAAATTTAGCTAAAGTAAAATTAAAAAGGTTTTAATATAAATAAAAATAAAAATTAATTCGTTATTTCTAGATTGACACTATCTATTAAGTACTTATAATCTATTGTACATTGAGAATAATTGCCTTGTTTTATCTAAATTCAAGATCATTCCTAAGGGGTTGTCATAAGCCCAAGTCTGAATCATCTCAAAGAAAATCAAGATTTATAATTTCCAAGTATCAAATAAAATTTATATATACATACATATAATTAGGGACAAAAAATTTATAATAAGTCAAGGTGGGAGAATTACTTATGGATTTATTCCCTCTTTAGATTATTCCATATATGTAGGTATTGGTCAGTCATCAAGGGGTTAATTTAGGTCAAGTCAACCCATTATACTACCCCTCTCTTGTTTTTAGGTTGATATCTCTCACAATCATCCCTTAGGTTTCCAAGGCAAAGATAAAAAATGACAACTTGTGCATGGAAATATTAGAATCACAATATGTCATCCCTATCAACAAACATAAGTACAAAAGATGGAACTATCTCTATCTCATCACATTAAAAATGGAAAAGTCCATACTAAAAGACATGATAAGTCTATGTTATTACCCCATTAGGATTCCAATGGAAATATAAATAAAATAAATACTTATACACAAAAAATATAAGAATCATAATATCTCAGCCCTACTATTAAACATAACCACAAAAGTTGGAATTATCACTATTTCATCACATTCAATGTGGATAAGTATATAATCAAATGACATGATTGATCTATGATGATATTTAAGGAGTGTATACTATCCAACAAAAACTGTATACCCTATTTTTTAACTTGAATAGTCACATTCATAGTCTTGCATTTTCTTGTTTCTCATTATTGTACATTTGTTGTAGTCAATCAAAAATTAAAAGTAACTATCTTACTCTTGATATTTTTATCATATTCCACTTGTTAGTTTGAATTTTAGATAATTTTTATTTTAAATTATATTTATTTTTATGTGGTATATATTAAAATTTTAATCACTATATCAAGTTGTTGACCTATTAAACACATGTTAAATAAAAAATAGGGTTAAACATAATGGTGAACCTATACATTTTTTAGCATTTATTTTATGATTTTTGGACCAAGGCTTCAAATTATTTTCTAATTTTTATATATAAAATATTTTCTTCTAATTTGGTTTTCAATTTCAATTTTTCTTTATTTCTATAATTTTGTTTTGGCAGTTATAAAAATCATAAGAGTTATTATTTTGGCAAAATAGTCTATAATTATAATTGAACCATGGTGTGAGTGGTATTGATCCAATACTCAAGCCACTATATAGAAATATATATTAATTTTAGTTTCCATTTACATCATGATATATTATATATTCTTAGGTTTTTTATTTTTCAACCATAGGAAGCCTTCAGTCATTTAGTTTTGTAATGCATTGGTAATCAGTTATCCATGGGAAGTTACTATCAACATGCCCCATAAATGAGATAGTGTGGGTATATGATGGTGGAAACCTCCATAATTAGTGCCTATTTTGGCTTTATTAACTATTTATCCTAGGGATGAGTATATTTTAGATCTTACAAATCAAACACATATTTTCTAATCACACATCTAATACCATTTACAAATTCAAATTCCAAAATCAAATAATGGCAATAATGTATTAATGTTACTTTTATATTTTTATATAGATAATGAAGTTCATCATGACATCATATGTTTATTTCCAAGTTATTATTTGGATTGTCCATATATTGTAATGCATCAAACTCAAATATAATAAAAAGGCTAAATTTAATAATGTATAATATCAATACCTATTCAACTCGCATGGATTCAATAATGCCTCTATGGCATATGCATCATTAAGGAAAATATATGTAAAATCAAGTATGACATGGGAATAAGAACAATTATACATTCAAAATGATATAATGTATACTATAAACCCTATTGATGGAATTATCATGAACGTTGAGACTGATAAATATAATGTAAAATGCTCACATGAAATTAATGCAAATAATTAATTGAATATATTAATTTCAATCCACATAAGATTGATTAATTTATATATATATATATATATATATATATATATATATATTTCAAGATAAAAACAAAACAAATTTTCTCAAGGCTCTACATCAAAATAACAATATGTTCCCACTTCAGGTGTTCTAGTTTATACTATTAATTTTATTCCTATATCAATACCTTCAGTTACATATATTAAAACATCCCTAGGTATGTAGGCATCATATGGTTTATAATAGATTAATATTCCTATCAATACACAAGCATCATACACACATCATTTAATAGTTTATGGTCCATAAAAAACCTCACCTAATGTATATGTAAGAGTGGTACACACTTGACGATAGATAGCTAGATAAGATAAAATGAACTAAGGTGAAACTATATGGAGTAGTGAAATCACAAACACATGAGAAGAAGAAGCTTCATAATGTGAAAAAACATATAATTGAATAACATTATAGGCTAAGTATATAGATATATTTAGGAAAGATACATATATATGCATAATATAAACATCACCCAAAATCCTCATGAATGTCAGATTATATTCCCCAATGACCTAATTAACACCTAAGTAAGATAAATAGACTATGTATGTAAAACCACTAAATGGAATAAAAACCAAATTGATAGGTAGGTGTATCAAATTCATGACGGTGAAACTTTATGGAGTAGTAAAATTAAAAACATATAAGAATAAGAATATTCAAAATGTGCACAAACATTCAATGTGATAACATTCTAGGTTATTTAGCCAAATAGCTTTAAGAAGGGTACATATTTAGGTAGAAGATATAAATGACCCAACATCCTCATGAATTTGAGATTATCTTCCCCAATGACCTAATTAACACCTAACTAACACCTAAGTAAGCTAAATAGACCATGTACATAAAACCACTAAATGGAATAAAAACCTAAACTAACACCCCACCCCGCATCATATTTTAGGTAGATAAAAGAATTAGGTCCTAACAACTAGGCCTAATAAGGTACCCATGTACAATAAAACTTTCATAAAGTGGATAAAAAGGAAAAAACCATAGGAAAAACTACCCCCCAAAAGAGAGAAAATAATAATAGAGGGATAAAAAACACCACTACAATCTAAAACTCCATGTAACCACCATGTATCCTACAAAATAAAGTGAATGTATGCCTCCACAAAGAAAAGAGTGAAGGTAAATACATAATGTTGCATGGTGGATGTTTTAGCAGGTCCCTCTATAGTAAATGATGTCTCTTCCTTTTAAAATAAAGAGACCATAAGATATAAAAATATTTAATTCCCACTCAAGTGGAATTAAGGTAGGAATTATGATGTAAATCTATAGAGAATTCTCAAATGTCTCCAAGCTTGTGCTCAAATGTACTCAAATTTTATCATGAATCCTAGGACTAACTGTATAATATGGTAATAAGGAAACAAAAAATTAATGAGAGAGAGAAAGAGAGAGTAGGAGGGTTTATAAGTACCCTAATTACATTTAGAGAATTAAATTAAACTCCAACAAAAATATCATCAAAGAGAATACAAATTTCCTTAATGGTTTCATCTAGATCTGAAATGTGAAAATTTAGAAGGAAATAAGAGATGTCTAGTAGAAAAGTTTCCCATTAAAGTGAATCCAAAAGACATATATAATCCTATAACAAATAATCACTATAATCTTTTAAAGGAGTAACTCTAAACTATGTACTAGTAGGGAAGGTGGACTCTCAATGTGAATAACAAGGGATGAATATTACAATACTAGAATGTAAGAATCCTCAACCAAAGATGGGGTGTTTAAAAGATGATAAACATTAGTATCATCCACATGTTAATATTCCTTGAAAGAAGCATCACTCTTAGATGAATTATCAATGTCTCCATACAAATATCATTGAAGGTTCAAGTAGTGAAAGGGTACTTAGTTTACTCAATTAGATGTAAACTATCATTAGAAATAGAGAGACATATTAGTCAATATACCATGTCATTTTTGTAAACCATGCATGCTTCTATTCATCATCACTTGGTTCTAGGAAATGACTCATTATCCCATTTTTATAGGATAAATAGTTCTTTGAATTTAGTCAAATGACATTAAATTAAATAGAAAAATCAAAAAACATGATGAGATCCCCCTAGAACTATAAATAGTAAACCCACCAATGTTGTAAATATAATGTATGATAAAAAGTACAATAGTCATAGATGATAGTTTATAATGATAAATTAGTGCATTAATGTCAAAAAATACAAGCTATTTGAAAATATAAGAAGAGAACATCAGCCTTAGCTGATAATACATCTATGAATATAAGTGTAAAATGTGGACAAGGGAGGAGAAGAATAAAGTTTTTTTTATATGTGATGGGGTTTAGACACCTTATAAACTGAGCCTCACCCTCCATCTTCATCAAATTAAAATATGAGGAAAGTGACAAAATAATAATCTCTTTACAATTACAATTATGCTTATAGATTATAAATCTAGAGAGATTAGTTAATTATTAGTGAACAAATGAAAAATTACTTAAATACATAAATTCTTAAGACTAATCTCTAGGTTGATCTATGTGATAATAAACAAATAAAAGAAATTTGGAAGATAAAAATAATGTTTATACCTCACTTGAATATTTGCTTGAAAATTGGTCTAAATAGGTTGGTCTCAACTTGTAGATGTATAAATATTCATCAATGCTTGATTCCCTGCTTGGGAAACACCTACCCTTGTCTACACTTGGTCTTGGATTTGGATTGAAATGAGATAGTTGATGAAACTCTTTATAATAATCTATAAATGTAAGTTTACATTCAAAAGCTTGATGAAATGAGAGGTGTGAGGATTCTATTTATAGATTTCCTAAACCATTATGAACCATTAATTTAATCTCAAGATGGAGGGTATAGGATCAATACTTAAATCTATTATTATACATGTGGAGTGTGTAATAGAGGCCATTTAAATAATTTTAGAGTATGGAAGGAATATTGGAAGAAAACTATAGTCATTAGTCCCCTTGGAGTGTGTAACTGAGGTATAAGAACATGTCATAACATTTCCTTAATTGCACACTTTTCTTGATGTTATAATTCATTTATAAGGTAATATTCCAATTTTGAATTTAATAAAATAATATAATTCTAAATCCATGATTTCCTATTATAATAATTATTAGGCTTCATTAAGTGGGATTAATTAATAATTATAAGAATCATGGCATTTGTAATGTTTTTATTTTTTAATCAAGTATTCACTTAATTTCCTTATGAAGACACTTGTAAATGATTAATTTAATTAAGGATTCAATTGGTAAGATAAATTATGAAATATGATCCATTACCCCAACCAAGGATGTATCAATGCAATTTTGGGTTAAATTGGTAGTTTTATAAGTAAATTAGGTTAAGTAATGATTTTTAATCAAATTTACATCTGATTGTAGAAAGTTGTTCTTTATTGTATTTTAAACACAATAGTGTTTAAAATGAAGTGTTTACATTTTTCACATGTTTGAGAAGGTGTTATGAGACCCTAGGCACAATAACATCTTATCAAAGAAATAAAAAGTTGAGAATAAATTTGATAATGCTTGAAGAATGATGTCTTCACTCTTCTCCTTATCACTTTAAAGTTTATGATTCAATAAACTCATAGATATGTCCTAAAGGGTACTTTAATAGCCTAGGTTTCCCCTCAAGAGGACCATCAAGGAAGAAGATGAAATAGATAGGCCCTCAAAAAAGAGGGGAAGTGTTGAGGTCAACATACCCCCATTTATGAAAAATGAGGAACCTTATTTCAAATTTTGTAAATTTGTGCTTTAAATAGAAAATTCCACTTAATCAAAGTTCTTTATTTGAATATCATCCACACTAATTCCTTTATTGACATCTTAGCATAATTATTATTTGACTTTATCTAGTACTGCTAATGTTTGATCTTTGTTTCCATGTTGTAGGTTTAATGGAGTATTATTAGAATGAACATTGTTTAGCATGTTATGATTTAAATTATAACTTAACCCTTTTTTACTAAGACTTTGGTCTTTGGTCAATTAATTGAATCTATGTTTAAATCATGTAAAAACCCTGGTATAATATGTTTTAGCGTAGGTCCTTTTCAAATAGATTCAAATTTACATGGGATCAAATTTGTGTGGGAACATTTTTATTATATTTTAAACCTAGTTTTGATTTTATCACAAATTTTTAATCATGTTTATTAACATGACTAAAACCTTAGTCTAAAACTTTTATGCTAAGTCCCTTTTATCCCAAAACCTCACCTAGTCTATTTTATTATTCACAAGGACTAATTAAACATGTGGGCATTCTTATTATATTTTAAACCTAGTTTAAATTATATCCAAAATTTCTAATCATGTTTATTAACATGACCAAAACCTTAGTCTAAAACTTTATCCTAAGTTTTCATTATTTTCTTGAGCACTTTCTTTGTTTATTTTCATTGCTTGTAGGAATGAATTAACATGCAGATGCTAAGTGTCAAGATCTCAGGAGCTTGTATCAAAGATCAATGATCCACAGGCACAATGGGAGTTGATAAGTAAAAACAATTAATAAATGGTACATGTTAATCTTGTAAAAATAAATTAGATGATGAATGAGGGATCAAAGCATCAAAAGATTCTAAAGTCAGATGCAAAAGCGACAAGTGTCATGATCTTGAGGGTAGATCAAAGATCCAATGGTGATCAAAGAGTCAAATTATTAAATAACCTATAGTGGAGCATGAGAGTGACAAGTGTCATGATCTTAGTGATTTATCAAACAAATCAATGGTTTATATTGGGCCTTATGAATATGGAAAGGAAGGGATCAATGATCCATGTTAGATCAAACTTATAGTAGATCAATGGTGCAAATGAAGGTATAATTTTCAAAGGGCCCAGGCTGAATGAAATGTTGACATATGTCATAACCATGATAATTTAGATAGATATCAATAAATAGCATTCAAGCTTCTAGATCAAGATCAATGGTGTAGAGTGGGTAAATAATTTAACAAACCTAGATCGAATGTAATACTTCCACATGGCACAAAGTCATTAAGTGATGGAGTGTGTTTATGAAGTACATAGAGAGCTTGAAAAGCTACTACCAGGTGGCACAATCTTGGGAACTAAAATGGGATATCAATGTCTTATGTTGAATTCAAGGCTAGGAGGACTTCTTAAGAGATTAATGGTGTGAATTGATTGAGCTTCAAGACTTCATGAGGTATTGACATGTGTCTAAAAGTAAAAAATGGTCATAATTTAAATTAATAAACAATGTGAAAATGCCACATAAGTGATACATGTTAAATTGGATATCTTGTGTAACCTAACACACAAAATGTATAAATGTAAAATCTAAATGCAAAATTTAAGTCATGAAGCTCATAATTTAAACTTAATTTCTATTATTAAACCTTTATGAAAACCTCTAAAAAAACCTTAGAGTGTACAGATTAACCCAATAGTCTCTATTTTCACTACAATTAACACAGAGAAGGTTGAATTATTATCTAGAATTGAATAATTCAATCAAAATTATAGTAATGGAGGAACATAAGCATGTTTCAAAAGAAGATGTTGAGATATATTTAACACCACACAAATAAGGTTATGTGTTCAAGTACATCAATTCCATTTCTACTACCTTGAACATAGGAGAAAATAATTGGTCAAAATTATTCTGGAGAATTGAGAACTAGCTAGCTATTACTAAGGGATAAGATAAAAATCTCTCAACAAAGAGGTTATACGATGACATTATATTAATCTAGATGACTGATCTACACTACATAGCTTCAAAAATAGAGTTACTCCATTACATTGATATTATTACTTTTTAAGGAAGCTAAGATAGACAAGGGCATGTTAATTAATGAACACAATCACAATAAAGTGGCTTACATTTCTGCTATTGCATTTGAATCCTATTATAAATTTCCCAAACCCATGATTGACTTAGATTCTATTAACTCATAGAAAAAGGAGCACAACTTGATGGAAAACCTAGCCATATTTCTAGAATTTGGCTATTAGGTATTTTTAGACCTTAATAAGAACATTCCTATCCAGTAATTTATACCTATAATTAGGATGATAATGACTATGTTGAACAAGCTATGTGGCTATGCAACCATAACATATGTAGATCTATTATGGGTGCCCATGGTCTACTTCATTGTTGAAAAGGTGATAATTCCCCATTTTGGGTGAGATAATTAGTATTTCCTTGAGTATAAAAGTCTATGAAATCAATCATAAGAAGAAGAAAGAGTTCTACATTATGTCCTACCTCCTATATTCCTTATGTGGAACCACAAAAATCCCAAATCAGAGAGAATGGTCTCCAAGTGGCACTCATATCATTTCTCATTATTATTCTAATTTGAACATATTTAATTATAGGGATCTCATTAAATTTATATGTGACTATGTTTACTTAGCACTAAGTGAGTCCATAACTGACATTCCCATGAAGAGAGTGAACCCTCTAATCAATAATCCTATTAAAGTTATGGGAGATATATGGTTGTATCTAGATTGTACTCTCATAAGGATTAAGGTAACTAAAAATTCTACTCTTAAGTTTCCAATCCATGTTTCTATTAAGCTAATAAAGTAAGAGGTGGCCTACCAATTATTCCATGGTATAGATGGCCTTTGGAAAAGTAAAAGAAAGGTACTTATTCATAGCTTCCCAATGATAATTAGCAAGACTACATTTAGATAATGGGATAATATTGAGGTAGCATTAGAGAATAGATTATCTTTCAACCTATAGATGGATGATCTTAGGTAGTGGGATGCTTACAAGAAGGTGAAAGAGAATTTAAGAATCAAAGGAATTTTTAATGTTCCTTATGAACATGAGACCAATGGCTTTGATTTCATATATATTAAAACATCTTTATACTTTGAAATAACTAGGAGATTGAAAGAATATAATATTAGACCTGAATCTAGACTATAGAAAGAACAAAATGTGGATGATAGGTGGAAATTAAGCCCTAGGAAGTATCATCTAATAAGTAGTGAATCTTCTAGGCTTTCCATTAGACAATACACAAACACAAAAACAAATAGAACATAAACCTAAAGAGGAGAGGCCAAAGGATATAAATCCAAGTGAGATTGCTTCTACTTCATCAATGCTAGAACCTTCAAAGGCATAATATCATGAATTACATCAATAAGAGGTTCATATGATAGCCACAGATCCTCAAGAGGCTATTGAGGATGTATTGAAAATGTTATCTATGACATACAAATATTAAGATGAAAAAGAAAAGACATGTGTTGAGGAAACCAAGGATGAAAAATGGAAATCTTTATAATTAGTAGTTATTGACCCTCCCAAAAGGAAAGTAGAGACTACCCTTCTTCCAAAAGCTAAGAAGCCTAAGGTGACTATCACTCCTCCATTAAAAGAAGTCAATTTGTTTAGTGATGAAAATATTTTTTATGGGCCACTTATCCCTAGTTGGTTCATTTATGAACCAAGAGTGGCAAAGCCACCCACTTATCACCCATAGGCCTTGGTCTAGGATTCTAATATCCCTATGCAGTAAGAACTAAAAACATGGATTATTGCTTTGAAAGAGGAAGAGGTAAAGAGATTGGCTACTCTAAGATAATCACCAACCCAATCATAACTATAGATCCCTATTCCATAGGTGACTCAATCTTTAGTTGGAGTTAGGTTTAACCCAAGGACTATTGATTTATAAAGGGTGACTGAGAATGTAGTCATGGATGATGGAGAGGAGATCATATATCAAAAAGTAGAGCTATTGACCAATTTGACTCATAAATAAGAATAGAGGCCTAGTGAAGATCTTATTTTTGAGTAATATGTTCTTGAATTAACTAAAAAATAGATAGAATAGTTTCAAGCTACTATCAAAGGGATAAAGAAATAAAAAAAGAACTTATGGATTAATCAGGTTTGTCTTTTTAGGATATATGATAAATAAGTTTGAGCTAACCATGTATGATCTATTCAGCTCCTTGAAGGCAATACAGTCCAAGAAAGATATGGTTAACAAATAGGATACTTTGGCTTCAAGCCAAGTTGGCCAATGGTAGATTTCAAGCAACAAAGTAAAGGATTTGATCAATATTTTGAAAAAGGACCAAATTTTTGGGTTTAATAGTGTCAACCTAGCCTATTTGAATATGGCTTTGAACAAATGGTCCAAGGAAAAGGGAGATATTTTTAGTGTTATTAGGTAATTATAAAATATGATGATGCACATATTGGGAAGCTTAATCAAGAATCCAACTATGCTTAGTCCTATGGGCTTGATCATGGATGAGGAGTTCAAACATAGAGTTACTCAGTTCATGTAGGAGGTGATGAGTCAAATACAAGTCAAATCAAGGGGAGATAACAAAAGGATCTTGGACATGATCCTATTTATAAAAGAGAATATTGGAGATGCAAGGATCATCAAAGAAGATTTGGACAAGTTTGATAAGGATATCAAAGGCCTGATTTATCAAGAAGAAGAACTTTTCATGGATCCCATCATCAACTTCAAGATGATTGATGATCAATATGATAAAGAAATTAAGACAAAGCAACTAAAGCAACATGGAGCTTTGAAAAGTAAAAATTGGTAAGTTAAGCATATTATTGTACCACTAACTATGTATATCATTTTGAAAAAGGAATATTATTTTGTAAAAGCATTTTCATCTTATAAAGCACATTGCTTATAGGTCAGTCCATTTATAAAGTGTATAGTTTTAGAAGGTTGTAAAATGACAAGTGTCCATGACACTTGTACCATTATCATTTGACATGATTTATCGACATACCTTCTTAATATTATATAAAAGGGGTATTGTCATTGGTAAAATTGTGGGAGTTTTTGAACAAAAAAATTATGTAAATTTGGAGCAATTTATACAAGAGAGGAATTCTACAAATATTTTCCAATATTTGTGTGTGTGATTGTTATTATGGCTGCTCTCTCAATTATCTACTAAGATGTCTAGATTTGATTGTTTTAATGGATTCTTGATGTCTTCATTTGAATGTGGAGTTGACAATTTGTGTTTATGCTAGGTTTATTTAAGTGTTTTAAGTTCATATCATTTTCCATGATTTCTTTACATATATGCTAATGCAATTTGTTTATGGAATTCAATTTATAAAGTGAACTTGACTTCTTACTTGCATTATTAAACTTTTCCTAAGACATTTGCCTTATATATGGTAGGATATATGTATTTATAATTTCACATCATGTATTAGTTTAGTACATGCCTTGCTGAAGTTTAAGCTCTATCATAGTGTCTAGATTTCAAATTAGAACACCTTATTTCTACCCTACCCTTCTTTTTCCCCATTTTTTGATCAATTAACTTTAGTTTAGCTTCCATTATAAATAAGCATGCTAGCTTAGAATTTAGATCTTAGGTTTTGATTGTAATTATTTATACTTAGTTCAAATTGTCTTCATACTTCACAAGCTAGAATTCAAACTAAGGTTCCTCCCATCAACCATTTTTATTTTCATTTTGTGAAACAATTATATTGCTTTGTTTCTATTCTACCAAAGATATTAGGAATATCATAACTAGCTACTCATGCAATGGATTCTTTGAACCTAGATATGAGAAGAGTGTTTCTAAACACTCTGTAAACCTTGTGATACACTTTTAAGCATCAATAGTCAAGCTTCACTAGTGATAGAAGGAGGGTCTTAGCTAAATCTTTGTGAATTAGATGTATCTTTGCTAATTTTAGTTAATTTTGTTCAATGATTAGTCAATTCTTTGTATATTTGTGTATTTCTTAGCTCAATTATGTAAATATCATTAATATTAATGGTTTCAAACCAATTATTAGGATTATTTAGCTAAAGATAGATAATATTTTAAGATATATGATAACTTATTGCAAAGGTGGTTTAAACTTTGTAAATCTACCACATTCAAGGTTAGTGATATCAATTTTTTTCAAATATTGGTTTAGTTTTTGAAAATTTAGGTTTATTTGAACTTATAAAGGTAAATATCATTTATATACATTAGTTTAGATATATATTTGAGTCGATTCAGTTAAAGATAGTTATTCTTTGTAGAAATTTTTGAAAATTTTTCTTAACATGTAAATATGATCATTGTTATTTGCAAAGATAAAGTTTACATGTATTTTAAACAAGATTCAGAGTTTACAAGCTAGAACTACTAAGAATTAGGACTAGGTCTCGTTTAGAGTCAATATTACCTCTCCTTTCATTATAAGTTCATAAAAAAGAAAGAGAAGATAGAGGTAAGTGAAGGGTTTCCAAATCTCAACCTACTTCACCTATTCATAGTGTTCCTATGTTTAATCCTTATCAAGGTATGGCTTGGTTAGGTGGATATTCCATCAATGTGCTTAGCTAGGTACATGACTTACCTAGAAATATTGAGAAATATTTTCCATGTTTTAGTCTTAATGCTGTGGTTATAGTTGAAGAACATATCAAGTCCTTCAAGGCTACTTTAATATTGTTGAATATTTTTCATGAAGATGTTACATGTAGATTTTTTCCTTTTACTTAAAAGATGTTGCATATGATCAGTTTATCAACCTTCCTAAGAAATACATTACTAGTTAGAATTATTTTAATAGTATTTTCATTGATCACTTTGGAAAAATCATCAGTCCTTATATCCTTTATCAAGAATTCACTACTATGAAAATAGATTTAATTAAAACTATCAAATCTTTTAATGCCAGATTCCAAAAGATGTCTAGTAGAACCATATCTACCTATAAACCTAATGACGATTTGGATTTAGAGATTTATAAGTATGCCTTATATCCCATTATTTCTATTTTCTTGAAAAGGTCTTTTGGAGTTATAAACACATTGGCCTTAGCCTATGTTGAAGTTGTGACAATCAATGATCAAATATGACTTCAAGGTCAAATAGCATATGTTATCCCCAATGTCAATCCTAATTTTCTTATGATGAATGTCATTCCCAATGCAAATCAAATCATGCCTACTTTAAATCAAATAATAGTGTTGAATTAATTACCCTTGAGTCATGCTCATCTTAGTCAAAACCTAAGATTATTGAATAATAGAGTAGGTGGATCTCATCCACAAGATCAAAGAGATTTGATACCAAAAACTAATAATACCACTCAAGTTTACAATTCAAAGGCACCTGAAAATAAAAATGACTCTATATTTAAAATGATTCAAAAACTGAGCATTGATTTTCTTCAATTTAAAAAACAAGTAGGTAACACTGGGGAAAAATCTAATAAAATTTATTATTACCAGAGGTTAAATATACCTAAAAATAGGTTTCACAAAAATAGCAACAACAATGAGTCATATACCAATAAGAATAATCCTAAAATAAAAATATGTGATATGGCTTTAACTAAATATTACAGAGTTCATAAACCTTCAAAACATGGTGAATTGGATTGTATTGAATTTTTTAATGATTTGAGTTATTTCAAGATTAGTTAGATACATTTTAAGGTGGACCTAACAAAGATAATACTGTAGGTACATCAAGTTATTCAAAGTCATCTAAATCTGCTAACACAACTTTCATGGTGGAGACATTTGACTTTCCATTATAGGATGAAAATGATCGCGAGGATACTCTTGAAGAGATTCATAATTTTCAATAGTATTTAAAGAATTCTTATCCATTAAGGAATATAAACTATAAAGAACCATTGAATACTTCAACTCCACCAAATAAATTTGATAATCCTCTAGATCCTATAGCAGACAATAATCTAAAACATCCAAAGGGAAGTAACTGTAAACATAATGTTGATTCATCTATTTCTTCTACTATTAGTGGATATAATATAGTTGAAGACATGAAAACAATTGAAGCTAATATAAATTTACATGAGTTAACTCAAATTACTAAACAAAGAGAATTTTTTCTTAAATCTCTATCCAAGAAGCCTAGTAAGTCACCAAAGGCTACAAATGCCAATGTAGTAATGTACAAGAACAAAGTAGAAGTTCCACATTTTTGCTAACAATTAGAGTTTTTGGTAAGAAATTGCATCATAGTTTATTATATTCACATGTTTCTACCAATATCATGTCAAAAGGTATTTGTGAAAAACTTAGTTTAACTCCAATTAAATATAATAGAGGAGTTACACAATTAGACAAATCAAGAGTTCAAGTAATTGGTGAATTGTTGAATGTTCATATGTAGATTGTTGTAAGACCAAGGATATAAATATTTATATGAATTCAAGTTGTGGACATCCTTGATTCTTATAGAATGTTATTGAGCAAGGATTGGAGCAAGTCTTTGAATGGATACATGTCCATTGACTATTCTCATATGTGGTTTCTATAGAAGGTAGTTCCTAACAAATCTAGATTAATATAGAACCAAAAATGAAACACATGATCATAGAGTAAAATGCTACCAATGAAAAGGTCAACATGGTCAATTCCAAGCTAGGTATCTACACTCTTGACACTCCTAAGGTATGTGACTCTGAAGATTCGTATGCCATGCCTAGAATATGGAAATTATATTTTGATGGTGCTAAATGTAAATCTAGATCTGGAGTAAAAATTGTTTTAATCAATTCCATTTGGAAAGATTTTAATACTTCTTACAGACTTCAATTTATTTGCACTAATAATTTTCTAGAATATGAAGCCTTAATATTAAGATTGAAATTTTGTATCAAACATAAGGTCAAAGAACTACTAGTGTATGATGGCTCTGAACTAGTGGTTAATCAAGTTAGAAGTAAGCACAAGTGCAAATTATTTTATCTTAAGAAGTATAAATTTAGAGTGAGGGACTTGATAGATTAATTTGATGATTTTAACATTGTTTAAACTCCTAGAGAAGAGAACAACCTTATTGATGAGCTAGCCTTAGTGGTAGACAATATTATGCCAAAGGAATATTATAAAATAGAAAACCTTAGCATTGAGTTGTTTCAATGTCCCTAAATTATTGATAATGTCAATTATTTATAAGTATTTAGTGATGATCAATAGATCCTAGATTTCATGAACAACTTAGGAGTATTTGAGTCTCACATCATTGATGAGGTCAATGAAAACTCTCTTGATGAAGACAATGTTGATGACAAGATAGTGCAATTGAATGACAACAAAATTACCAAATGAATGATTACCTTATAAATATTGTTTGACACAAAAAAACTAGCTTAAAGTATCAATATTCTCAAGGTGAATGGTAAGTATTATAATGTAGGTGACATAGGTACACTAGGTTAACCCCATCTAGTAAATATCGGTATAGCCTGCACAAATAAAGAATTGAGAGAAGTTAAAGAGTTACTGACCAAGTAAAAATATGTTATAGAATGGTCATATGAAGACTTAAATATCTTTGATCCTAGAGTCATTACCCATATCATTCCATCAAAAAAGGCATGTAAACCTTTCAAACAAAAATAAAGACTAGTCAACCTTGATTTATAACCATTGATCTACAAAGAGGTCAAATAAGTTATTGGATGAAAAAATAGTTTTTTCTATTATAAATTATACCTAGGTAACTAACATAGTGCTGGTTAAAAATAAAAATGGAGAAATTAGATTATGCATAGACTTTAGAAATTTGAATATCACTTTGAAAAAAGATACATATCTTTTACCCTCTTTTATGATTTTTTGACCAAGTCCTCCAAATTGTTAGTGGTTATGCTATGATGTCTTTTCTTGATGGTTTTTTAGGTAATACTAAAGTGATTCTAAACAAGGAGGGTAGGATGAAGCTTGCATTTACTACAAAGTGGGGCACTTTTGCCTACAAAAGGATGCCTTCTAGACTAATAAATGTAGGGGTTACATTTCAAATAAATATGGACCATGCATTTTAGGGTTTCATAGGTAATTCAATTATTATCTATATGGATGATCTAATTTTGTTTTATGAACATAATTAAAACCACATTATGCATTTATAGTAGGTATTTGAACATTATAGGAGTTATCAAATTTACCTCAATCCCAAGAAAAGAATTTTTTATGCTACATAAGGGAAATTATTAGGACATGTTATAACCAAATATTAGATTTATATAGAGATTGATAGAGTTAATTCCATATCCAAAATATAACCCTCTAATAAAATAAATGAATTGAAGTTTTTCTTTGGGAAAATCAATTTTGTAAGAAAGTTCATTTTTGGTTTTACAAAAATTGTGAAACCACTAAATGACACATTAAATAAATATTTCAAGGTCATATGGAATGAATATACAAATAAATCCTTCAAGGACATAAAATAAGTAATAATATAGGCACTAGTGTTGATAAGTCTAGATTTTACAAAATATTTCTATCTATATTCTTTTGTTTCTGATCATACAATAGTTATTATTTTAACTCATAAATTAGATAAATGTGATCACTCTATTATGTTTATGAGAACTAATTTTAATATTTAAAATTTAAAATATTCTCTTATTGATAAACAATCATTTGATTTATTAAATTAAGTTAATAAATTTAGACATTATATTCTTAGGAATAAAGTGCATGCAATAATTCCAAACCTTACCACTAAACTTATGCTTAGTCAATGAGAATTAGGAGAGAGAAGAGGTAAATGGATTTATATACTCTAAGATTATGATAATGATATGAAAAATTCTAATTTGGTAAGATGTCAAGGATTTATTCAAGTGATCTCCAATACTAATCCTAAATTAAGTGTCATGCAGGTTGATCAATAATGGTTTCAACCAAATTATTTCTACGACGTAATTATTCATCTTATAATCAATGGTTATTTTCCTAAAAGATTTCTTAGAGAGGAAATGAGATCTCTAAGGTTCAAGGAAACACATTTCTTGATCAAGGATGGAGTACTCTTTAGGAAGAACTATGAAGGCATATACTTGAGATGTGTCTCAAAAGAAGTAGACGCTGAGATCTTGATTACTTTTCATGAAAATATTGGAAGTGGACACCCTTATATAAATATCAAAACTCATAAAATATTTATGGTAGGTTATTATTGGTCTAAAATCTTCAAATATACACATAAAAATGTTAGATAATGCCATCAATGTCAGATTTTCAACACTAAAAAACCAAAAGTAGTTATTTCATTGAAGCCTGTTTTGATTGATAAAACTTTTGCTCAATGGGGAATAGATTTTGTAGGGCTCATCAACCCTATTTATTCATATGGGCACAAATATGTGCTTAATACTAATAATTACTACACAAGATGGATAGAGGTAATGGCAACCAAGCAATGTATAATTAAATATGTAATCTAGTTCCTAGAAGAGAAATTTTATATAAGATTTGGGACACTAGTTTCATTAGTTTCTGATAATGGATCAGTATTCATATCTATTGAGATGACTAAGTGGACTTATTAAAACAAAATAATTCTTAATTTATCATCAAATCATTACCCTCAAGGTAATGGAGGCTCAAAATCAACAAATAAGAACTTGATGAAAGCCATCAAAAAGTTTGCAGCTGAAAAACCAAAGACATGGTATAAATTGCTTAAATATGATTTATGGGTAGAAAGAATTAGGGTGAATAAAACATTTAAATCATCACCATTTCTAATATTATATGTATATGATCTAATATTTTCAATCACTCTCAATCTTCTAGCCTAGAAATTCATACAAGAGTTTATGGATGAAGATCAAGAATCTACAAATTCAAGGCTACTTGACATTATACAAATGGAGGATGTTACGGAAGAAGCTTTTGTCAAATTTAGAAGACATCAAACCATATTCAAGATATGGTTTGAATTTTTTTCAAATATTAAGGTGTTTGGGCAAGGAGACCTAGTTCTTCTTTGGGAGAAAGCCTCCGAACCAAAAGGAAAGCAAGAGAAATTAACTACTTTATGGATTAGCCCCTATCAAATTACTGAGACATTAGAAGATAACACCTTCAATCTCAAAGACTTACAGGAATTAGAGTTTACTTTTCCATCTAATGGGTAATACCTCAATAATTAATTCTTTTCTATCCCACCCAAAGTCTTCATGGAGTAATTTGTAAGTCTAGTTAGAGTTAGGGTAGTTAGGCTTAGATTAGTTTATTTTTATGTTTCTTGTTTGTAAATTATGTTTGTATTTATATTTTTTACTTTTTGTGTGTTTATTTTTCTTTTTTTTTTGTTCCCCTACTTTTAATAAGTCTTGTTTAAGACAATAAATAGCTCTAATCCATCCTAAATGCTTAAAATAACTTCTCCATTCAAGAATCCATGTATGAGCCTTAAACATTGATTGACCATGGATCTTGGAAATTAGAGTTTGATGTTATGATTTTGATAAATTGGTGAGGATTGATATCTAGGTCAATTATTCTTAAAAATATTAAACACTATTTAGATCTAAGTTTTTTTCTAATAAGGATTGCACACATTGAGTGAAAGTTTGAATTATTAGAGCAAGATCATGTTAGCACTTAAAGAATAGTATTACCTAGGATGAAGTTTATAACCAAGGATGATTGTTTAAAGATCAAACATTTGACCAAATCTTAAAACCTAGATAATTATGGTTCCCAACCTTTGCTAAAAGATAAATATTATTTAAAATTAAAAAAAGTAAGAATTTTACTAAAAATTTGAAGCTTTCAAAGTAAATGTGATTCTATTAACCTCTATCGAGGATACAGATGCCTATCTAGATATAGAGTAAGGCCTTGAGTGCATCTAAAGTTATCTCTATCAAGGCTATATATGTTTAGTTGGTAGTATAGTAATGCCCAAGCCTTCCCTATTTTAAAATCATGATTCTTAATGAATATCTAAATATTTTATAATCAATATTAATTATTAAGGTCATGAAGTCTAGAAGTTGTTCTCCAAATCCCATGGAAATTAGTTAATGATTAAAATCACACACACAACATTACTAAGTTTTGATGTTTGATCCTAATTCTACATTTGTAAGACTTGTTTTAATTATGAATTGATATTAATAATAGTACCTGGTCATATGGAATGATTGGTTTGGTTATTAGTTTAAATAAGAGTATCTAAGTTCTAATATTTTGCAATATTTCCCTTAGAATTACCATTTTTTGAGGTCAACATAACCCCATTTTTTAAAAATGAGGACCCTTGTTTCAAATTTTGAATATTTTTGATTTGAATTGAAAATTACACTTATTCAGAGTTACTTATTTGGAGATCATCCACACTAAAGGATTGATTGACATTTTAGCATAATTTTCATTTGATTTTATATAATATTGATAATGTTTGATCTTTTTTCCATGTTGTAGGTTTAATGGAGTGTCATTGGAATGAACATTATTCAAGGTTTTATGATTTAAATGTTAATTTAGGATTTTTAAACTAAGCCTTTGGTATTTGGTCAATTAATTGAATCTATGTTTAAGTCATGTAAAAACCTTGGTTTAATATGTTTCAACCTAGGTCCTTTTGAAATTGATTCAAATTATGTGGATTCAAATTTGTACAAGAACATTTTTATTATGTTTTAAACTTAGTTTAAATTTTATCCTAAAGTTATAATCATGTTTACTAACATGACTAAAACCTTGGTATAAAATTTTTATGCTAAGTCCTTTATATTCTGAAACCTCACCTAGTATATTTTACTGTTCTTAGGGACTAACTAAATGTGGGGGAATTTTTATTATGTTTTAAACTTATTTTAAATTTTATCCAAAAGTTCTAATCATGTTTATTAACATGAACAAAACCTTAGTATAAAATTTATCCTAAGTTTTCTTTATGTTCTCGAGCCCTTACTTTGTTTATTTTCATTTCCCATAGGAATGAATTAACTTAAGATGATAAGTGGTAAGATCTCAAGAACTCATAGTAAAGATCAACAATCTACAAGCACAACAAGAGTCAATAAGTAAAAAGAATTTATTGATGGTGCATGTTAATATTTTAAAATCAAATCTAATATTGAGCAAGGGATCAAAACATCAAAGGATTGTAAAGTGATAAGTGTCATGATCTTGGGGGTAGATCAAAGATCCAATGGTGAATACAGAGTCAAATTTTCAAAGACCATGTAGAGGAGTATGCGAGTGACAAGTATCATGATCTCAATAATTGATCAAATAAATCAATGGTTTATGTTAGGTCTTACGAATAGGGAAAGTAAGGGATCAATGATCCATGTTTGATCATACTTTCAAAAGATCAACAGTGCAAATAAAGGTAGACTTTTCAAAGTGCCCAAGTTGAATGCAATGGTGACACATGTCACAAACATGATGAATTAGATGGAAATCAATGAATATCATTCAAAATTATAGATCAAGATCAATAGTGTAGAATGGGCCAATAATTTAATGGGCATAGATCAAATGTAATGTTACCAGTGGTTTAAAGGCATTAAGTGATGGAATGTGTTTACAAATTAGATAGAGAGCCCATGGAGTTGCCACATATCACACTCCTAGAAACTCAAATGGGAGATCAATGGCCTATGATGAAGTCATGGATAGGATGAATTTTTAAGAGATCAATAATGTGAATTGATTGAGCTTCAAAGATTATATGAGGTATTGAAATGTGTTCAAAAGTGACAAATGGTAATATTTTTAATTACTGAATAGTGTGACATGGTAATGCCACATAAGTGAGACACATTAAATAAGAGATATTTTGGTACACAACACATGAAAGGTATAAATGTAAAATCTAAGTCATGAAGCTCATAGTTCAAACTTAATTACTTAAATTAAATCTTTATACAAACTTAAAAAAACCTTAGAGTGTAAAAATTACCCTAATTATCTTTATTTTCACTAAAATTGAGCTGGGAAAAGGTTGAATTATTATCTAAAATTGAATAATTCAACTAGGATTATAGCAATGGCAGCACCTAAGCATGTTTCAAAAGAAGATGTTTAGCTATATTTGATAATATATGTAGAAGGTCATGTGTTAAAGGACACTGAGTTTGTTTCTACTTCCCTTAACATAGGGGACAATAATTGGTCAAAATTATTCTAGAGAATTGAAAACCGTCCAGTTATCACTAGGGGAGAAAACAAAAATCTCTCAGTAAAGAGGCTATATGATGACATTATAGTAATCTAGATTACTGGTCTATATTATGTAACTACAAAAATAGAGGTACATTATTGCATTGATATTCTTGATCTAGATTTTAAGGAATCTAAGATAGACAAAGGCATGTTAATTAATGAACACAATCACAAGAAAGTGGCTTACATTTCTACTATTTCATTTGAATCTTATTAAAACCTAGACTAACTTAGTTTATATTAACTCATGGGCCAAGGAGAATAAATTTATGGACACTCTATCTATGTGGTTAGAATTTAGTAACCAAGTCTTTTCAGACCTTAATAACAATATCCATGTCAATCAGTTTAGACCTAAAATTAGTATGATAATGATTATGTTGAACAAGTTGTGTGGTTATGTAACCACATCTTGTGTAGATTCATTATAAGTGCCCATGGTTTAATTCATTATTGAAAAAGTGATAGTTCCCCCTTTTGGGTAAGATAACTAGCATCTCCTTGAGTAGAAAAACCTATTAAATAAATCATAAGAAGAAGAAAGATTTATACATATTGTCATACCTCCTAAACACCCTATCTATAACTACAAAAATCTAAAATGAGAGAGTGGTCTCCAAGTGGCACTCATATCATTTCTTAGTATTATTCTAAGTTACACATCTATAAGTATAGGGATAACATTCAATTTATATGTGATTATGTCTACCTAGTACTAAGTGAGTCCATAAGTAGCATTCCCATGGAAAGAGTGAGCCCTCTAATCTAGAAATTTCTTGAAGCTATGGGAGATATATGGTTATACCCAAATTGTACTATCATAAGGATTGAGAGAATTTAAAATTATCCTCTTAAGTTGTCAATCCATGTTCTTGATAATGTATCAGAGTAAGAAGTGGCCTACTAATTATTCCATGGTGTACATGGTCATTGTAAAACTAAAAGAAAGGGACTTCTTCATAGCTCCCCAATGATAGTTAGTAAGACTACATATAGACAATGGGATAATATTGAGGTAGCATTAAAGAATAGTTGGTCTTTCAACCTATAAATGGATGATCTTAGGTAGTGGGACCCTTGTAGAAATGTGAAAGAGAATTTAAGAATCAAAGTCATTTTGAATGTGCCTTATGCACATGAACCCAATGCTTTTGATTTCATATACATTAAATCATCCTCATACTTTGAAATAACTAGGAGATTGAATGAATAAAGCAGGACCTGACTATAGACTATAGAAAGATCAAAAGGTGAATGGTAGGTAGTAATTAGTCACTAATCAATATCATATGAGAAGTGGTAAATCTTCTAGACTTCAATCATCTAGTACAAAAATAGAGACATAAATAAAACATAAGATTGAAGAGGAGAGGCTAGAGAAAATAAAATCTAAGTGAGATTGATTCTACTTCATCATCTCTAGAGCCTTCTAAGGAATTGAAACATGAATTACATGAAGAGGACTTTCATATGATAGCCATATATCCTAAAGAGTCTATCGAGGATGTATTGAAAATGTTATTTATGGCATACACAGATTCAGATGAAGAAGAGAAGACAAGTATTGAATAAATAAAGGATGAAAAAGGGAAATATTTGGACTTAGTATATGTTGACCATCCCAAAAGGAAAACATATACTTCCCTTGTTCTAAAAGTTAAGAAGCCTAAGGTGACTATCACTCCTCCCTTGAAGGAAGTTAATTTGTTTAATGAAGAAAACATTTTATATGGGCCATGTATCCCTCAGTGGTTAATTTATGAACCAAGAGTGGAAAATAAACCCACTTATCACCCATGGGCCTTGGTTAAGGCTACTAATATCCCTATGTAGAAAGAACTAAAACCATGGATTTTTTCTTTGCAAGAGGAAGAGGAAAAGAGGTTGGCTACTCCAAGCCAATCACCAACCCAACCATAAGTAGAGATCCATATTCCATAGGTGACTTAATATTTAGTTATAGTTAGGTTTGACCCAAGGACTATTAGTTTACAAATGGTAACTAATAAAGTAGTCATGGATGGTGGAGAGGAAATCATATATCAAAAAGTAGAGCCATTGACTAATTTGACTCAGAAACAAGGACAAAATCTAGGTGAAGATCCTATTTTTGAGGAAGATGTTATTGAATTAGCTCAAGTATGGATATAATAGTTGAAAGCTGCTATAAAAGAGCTAAAACAAGAAAATAAGAACTTACAAGAGAAATCTAGTTTGTCTATTATAGGAGATATGATAAATAAGTTTGAGGCAACCATATATGAACTATTCAATTCCTTGAAGGTAGTAAACTCCAAGAAGGATATGGTTAGAAAATAGGATACTTTGGTTTCAAGCCAAGTTGGCCAATGATAGACTTAAAGCAATAAATTAAAGGATTTGATCAATGTTTTGACAAAGGACCAAATTCTTGGGTTCAAGATAGTAACCTAGCCCATGTGTATATGCATATGTAAATATTAATATAAAACACTAGAAATTTGAATAAATCATCCAAGGAAAAGGGATATCTTTCCAGTGATCTTGATCACAAATGAGGATGATGTAAATTCTAGGAAGCCTAATCAAGGATCCAACTATGCTTAGTCCTATGGGCTTGATCACGAATGAGGATTTCAAGCATAGATATACTCAATTCATGTAGGATGTGAGGAGTCAAATCCAAGGCAAATCAAGGGGAGATAACAAAAGGATCTTGGACATGATCTTATCTATAGAAGAGAAGATTGGAGATATAAGAAGTATCAAAGAAGCTTTGAATAGGTTTGTCAAGGATCTCAAAGGCCTGACTAATCAAGAAGAACTTTTCATGGATCCCATCATCAACTTCAAGTTGGTTTATGATCAACATGATAAAGTAATGAAGATGAAGAAACCAAATCAACACATAGATTCTCAAAGTCAAATTTGGTGACTTAAGTGTAATTTTTTGTCACTAATCATGTATATTATTTTGAAAAAGGAATATTATTCTATAAAAGCATGTGCATCTTATAAATCACATTACTTATAGGTCAATAAATTTAGAAAGTATCTAGTTCTAGAAGGTTGTAAAAGGACATATATCCATGATAATTGTATGATTATCATTTGACATTATTGACCGGCATACCTCCTTAATCTACTATAAAAGGGGTATTGTCATTTGTAAAATAGAGGGAGTTTTTGAGCAAAAACTTTATGTAAATTTAGAGGAATTAATAAAAGCATGAAATTATGCAAAGATTATCCAGTATTTGTTTATGTTATTATTATTATTATTATTATTATTATTATTATTATTATTATTATTATTATTATTATTATTATTATGTCTGCTCTCTCAATTATCTATTTAGATGTCTAGATAGGAATTATTTTTATGGATTCTTGGTGCATTCATATGAATGCAAAGTTGTCAATTTGTGATTAAGCTAGGATGATTGAAGGATTTTAAGTTCATTTCATTTTACATGCTTTATTTACAGATGTGCTAATGTAATTTGTTTGTGAAAGTAAATCTCTAAAGTGAACTTGACTTCTTATTTGCATTATTTCACTTTTTCTTAGACATTTGTCTGATATATGGTAGGATATGTACCTTTCCAATTTCATGTCATATATTAGTTTAGTACATGTCTTGATGAAGTTTAAGCTCTGTCATAATGTCTCGATTGAAAATCAAAACACCTTATTTCTTCCCTACCCTTCCTTTTACCCATCTTTTGATCAACTCACTTTAGTTTATCTTCCATTATAAATATACATGCTAGCTTAGACTTTAGATCTTAGTTTTTGATAATAATTCACTATACTTAGTTCATATTATCTTCATACTTCACAAGCTAGATTTTAGACCAATGTTACTCCTAACAAAAAGTTTAGTATCATTTTATTAAATAGTTATATTGTTTTATCACTAATCCACCAAAGATATCAAAAATATCATAACCAGCTACTCATGTAATGATTATTTGAATCCATAAATGAGAAGAGTGTTTCTCAACACTCTATAAACACTATGATATACTTTTAGGCATAAACAAGAAGAAGAAATAATGGGTAAAATATAATGTCATAGAATTAGAATAAAGTCAAAATGATGGAATTGGCCTTAAAATGGGAAACATTAATTTATTACAATAATGTGAATAATAAGATTCCTTGTGTCATTTTTTTGATTGGGACTATATTATATATCCACTTTAAGTAATAGATATGATAGATACTCCATGCCTCCAATCATTTTTCTAATTCTTTCTTGACAAGAATGACTATGTGAACATGCATATTTTTCAACTTCTACTTGATTAACTTGGAATAGGGTGTAAAATAAGGTGATGCATAAATAAATTAGGGTCCAATTTAGGAATATCTAAATAACACCATGATAAAATATCAAAAAACTCATGAAAGAGGGAATTAAAAATCTCATGTTCCTCTTCAGTGAGCGGATCTCCAAGTTTGATGCATTTGGGATTGGTAGGTATTCCAATGTTGACTTAGATGGTATCCTCCATAAGTAGTGTCCAACCATATTCTAAAATAGTTATCAAAGTGGTAAATTTGTTATCATCTTAATTTGGTGGCTTGACTAGCTCATTAATTTCAAGATGTAGGAAGAATATTAATCACCAAGGTCTAGCAAAGGCATTAAACAAAGGCATATAGACAATTCTAATATAATTGATCAAATATTTGTTGTTGTTTTAAATTGATTCCTAAATAACATGATATTTTGGGACTAAATGAGGCTTAGGATTCATTTGAAATATGGTGAAATTCATCATCCAATGGTACTTGAAATAATATTTCACCATGGGACTCATGTTTTTCATTACTTACCCTAGTCCAAAAGCACCTCAAAGATGTTTTCACTTTAGGACCTCAATGTTTGATTTTATTTTAGTTTGTTTATGAATAAATTTTTTCACTTGCTCTCCAAAATAAGTAGTAGGGTCAAATGTAATGGAAAATACTTATTTGTGATCACCAAGTGTAAAATTATATCTAAGGCTCAAGAATTCATAGATTATCATATCATTATGAAAATCATCTAATTGTATGTAGGAATATTATTGGTCTCAGTCAATCAATTAGGGATGATGGAGGAAAAGAGGGAAAAAATGTCACATAAGTAATGGTATAAATTGTATTAGAGTCAAATAAATTGGTATAAGATAACTCATAGTAGATGTTATAATAGGACTTTACATCACTATCGGCATTGTCTGTGTTAGACATTAAATTTATATCATTTTCAAGATCTAAGGTGTCACCCCTAGGAATTTTGTATCAAATAAATTGAGTTCCTTTATTTTTGGTGACTAACACTAGCTCAATAAGTCCTTGTTACTTTTCCCCTAAGCCCTTATCCTTGTATGCTTGATTATCCATTATCTTATTTTAAATAGCATACTTTTTATTTCAGTAACATGTAATAAAATCATCATTATATAACCATGAATCATCATAGAATTTGATCCACTCTTTTTCTTGTGAAGTGGGTTTGAATAAAACTAGGGGTCCTTTTTTATTATAATCACTCTTATTACACCATTACATTGTAGGTTTTTTTTATTTTGGGTCTACCATTTCATTTAAACATCTTAGGCAACTTGGCTATATGGAAAGCATTACAAATTTTATATTCCCCTAAGCCATTGTATTGAATATTAAAATGATTTACTATTATAGTAGGTATTGTAAATGATGTGTATGTAAGTGTACTTAGATCCATGTAATTAGACTCAAGTGGTTGATCAATGATATATTTATCTTTCTTAGTGATAGGGTCTATGTTGAAGTTATAGTTGTAGCTTTCATATTCTAATTCTAAATGTTTTTAGAATTGGTATGGATACATATCGCTAGGAATAATAAATTTTAAGATGAAATGGGGAAATTTGATGCACTAATAGAGATAAGAAGGTAAAAAACACACTTCATGAATCCATGGTCCCCCAAGGATAAAACTATATGATAGTTCTAAATCAAGAACATGGCATAAAGTATCATGGGTTAGACGCCCAATGATAATAGGTAAAAAAAATGGTATCTGATTATTCCCATTCCTCAATGATTTTATAGTGATGGTATATAAATGAAAATCAACTATTGTGTAACCCAAGTGTTTGACTAGCTTCAAACTTAAAATATTTATCCCTAAACCATTTTATTTTAGGACTCTTTAAATTTTATGTTAAAAAATAATTATTTATATGTAAATTAGGTTATTATTCAAAGGTTTAAGAGATGACATGTTAGTTTAATAAAATGTGAGTTGTTGGTGAGAAGATAAATGACTCACAATAATTTGGAATTTTTTAGGTGCAATGTCACTTGGAACATTAGATTGGCTTAAGATCTCATTCAATATGATATTATGGAAATTTGATGTATGTAACATATAAATTTACATTAGTTTCTTTTTTAGTTGTTCCATAACATAATAAGGCTTGTCATTAATAAGAACATTTGGCTTAGTATTTTGAGGCAGAGGACCTTGAATATAGTTTTTGGAGGAAGAAGGTATGGGACCTTCAATGATAACCTTAAAACATCAAGCTATGATTGTGTAACCTAGAGTTAGAAGAGGCTTATTATAATTATACTAAGGAGTATGAAGACATGAATTGGTAAATATTAGCTATTGAGTAGTGTTTCATAAATTACAATCCAAATGATGATTACTAGTAAATGGAGGTGAAGGTCTTACAATAGAAGGTGAAGGTCATCAATAATTATTAGTATTTGTCTTAGGATTGATATTAATGGTGGAAGTATGTCCACTAGTGATACAACCTAAAGATAATATTCATAAGGGAAAAAATTGTATTTGAATTGATTAGAATGGGTATCTTAACCTTGATCTTAGTTTTGTTGCTATTTGTTCTATCTCTGATGCTAATTATGAGGAGGTCTATTTTTTATTCTAATTATTATTGTCATTGTGCTATAGAAAAGGTTTCTAATACATACCAAGATCTTGATTATATTCCATGATTACATTTTCCAACACTATTTTACCACTTTTAAGAAGAACTTGAATGAGATGTCTAGACCACACACATCTATGAATGGAATGGCCTTTAACCTAATGATACTCACAAAATTCATTATCATTATACCAATTAAGTTTAGGCAAGTTTTTTTGGAATCATTTTGGCACTAGCCAAATGATCATGTTGGTATAAACTAGCTTTTTTAAAACCATCTCAATAGGCTTTTTGAGAAAATTGAAAAAAACTATTGTGATAATGACCTCTTCTTGGAGGTGGTGTTTTCAAAGCAAGAGTTTAAGTAGGTGAGATTGCTTGAATTGGTGGTGGTTGTAATTTTTTCACATTTTTATATTCATTAACTTCATATCCTATAACATTATTATTTATATTGAATGGTTTAGGCTTTTTTGATGTATTTACTTGTACTTACATAAGATATTGTGTTTAAGCATTCCTTTGAGTTTGGTTTCTAGAATAAATATTGATTATATCCTTGTCAATGAGGTATTTATCAATATGTATTCCCTTAGAAATAAAATTTTCAAATATATTGGCACAAATAAACTTGAGGTTATGAGAGATATCAAACTATAAAATGGTAGTGAACATTATGATTAATTGCTTATTAGGGAGATTGTGTGGGATTCAACTAGCTAATGAGTGCCACCATTGTAAATAATTAGAAAATATTTCTCTCCCTATTGTATAGTTTGGCATAGATCAACCATAGTTCATGTTTAAAAATTAAATAGAAGTGATACACAAATATTTCAAACATGTCATCAAAGTTATGAACATAATTGTTTAGTAGGCCTAAGAACCATTATAAAGTATGCCCTACCAAACTATAAGGAAAAAACTGAATTAGGTATATACGACTATACCAAATTCTTGACATGAAACAAATAATTCTTTCGTATGATCCTTATGATCACTTTTCCCATTGTATTTTTCAAATTTTGGAATCTCAAAGTGATGTGAAAAAGGTATCTAAACATATCTCATATCAAAAGGATTTGAGCATATGTCATCCAATTTAAACTTTTTACACTAATTTCCTATTTGAAAGGCTGAAACTTTTTACACTAATTTACTAAAAGTCTTAAAAAATGGGAGTAGAGTGAGAGGAAATGGGAAAATTTTGTTGGGGTATTCAAATATACAGTACCCTAACCTATAAACATAGGTGGTACATAATATTAAGGAATGTGTACACGATTGGTTCTACCAAGAATATTCACTTTTTGAGTATATTTCTATATTAATAGGGGAATTTTCATTGGTAAAACACTTATTATTGAGTGTGGCGTTAGTTTTGATGGAACTGAGGCCTGAATGGAGGAATGTTCTATTGGGAATCAACAAAACTTGTTAGGATTGTATGGGAATATGATATTAATTACTAATAATCTATTTCATAGGAGGAACATGGAATTGACTTAAAGAGTCCACTTTTCTAATAAAGGTAGAAAGTTGTTGACTAATAGAAAAACATTATTGGTTAAACAACATTGTTTAGGGATTAAGTTTCGTTTATTTAAATGGAATATTGGTCACCCCTATTAAAGTGGGGGAATAATTTCCACTTGTTGAAGTGGAGGATTGGTAACCACTTATTAAAGTGTAGGATTATTCACCACTTATTTAAGTGGGTGTTTAGTTTCCACTTATTGAACTTTGGGACATTCAAATTATTGTTACGGTTCAAGTGGGTTTATAACTTGTTGTTTTAGGTTACTTAGAATGTTGGAAGGAGGAAGTCCTTAGAGAATATTGAATAACATTTTCTTATGTTTGGGATGGTACTTGATGTGGGTTAAAATATTATACTTGAGATATATCCACCACATGTTGGGGATAATCTAGATTGGTATATGTTGAATTAGGATTAGTCACTAGATTGGTTTAAACTAGAGGTGTGCTAAACATGCTTGTAACTATTGTTTTGTTTGAAACTGGGTTTGTAATATACATAAGATAGGTAGACACATCAAATGGTTATTCTGTTGGAGGATTTATCTCTGTTAATATAGGATTTTGAACTTTTAATGTGGCTAAGGAGTTAGCTAAAGTAGCTATAGCTAGATTAGCTTATTTTATTTATGAAACAATATGTTGGATTTGTGTGGGAGGGTTAATTAATTGACCCTTTACTCCATTTGACATAACTAGGGCTTGATTGAAAGTTTGATCTTGGCTAAAGGAAAATTGGTTATCTAATAATGTAGGAGGTTTTTATTTGGGTGTTTTAACCAAATAGCGCAAGTATTCTATGGGAAAACTAATGGGTAACTTTTTACCTATTTGTAATAATCTAACAATATGTTTGTCTTTATTATCAAATATTTTTTGATTGAATTTATCTTGTCAATATTCATCAATAAGTGGTGAATTAAAGAGATAGATTAGATTATACCTACATTTTGTATCAAATGGTAACTATTGAAGGTATGATTGGTATTGGCCTTGTTCAACATTAGGTGATAGAATCAAAAGGTATGGGTTATGTTGTTCAATTTCAATATAAGATGGTGTATTAACAAGTTTTTGTTGATTTTATTTATCCTCTACATAGTGATCATACCCATATGTATTGTAAAATACCTCCTCATCATATAAGGGGTTGTAAGTGGCCCCTATACACATGTACTTATACATGTCTAATTTTATAATCTTCATCTTGAAAAGGTCTTGAATTTTAAAACTATGTCTTGAATTGGTACACGACTTCCCTTGGAATGTTACTTAGTAATTGGTTTTGGGTAAGATGTTTGGCCTATGTTAAAGTAAATTTGGAATACACCAATCAAAGGTATATCAATGTAAATGTTTCAAATGTGCTTCCCAAATGGTAAATCCATAAGCTTTTGGCATAATGGTTTGTAGTATAAATGTTTAATGTTTGGACTTAGGAAATATTTTGCTCTTGATCTTATCTTGAAAAAAACTAACCTTGGAAACTTGATTTTGTTAACAAAGCAAGTATAGTTGACCTATTTCAGTAACTTTAGAGACTTTGAAATGTGTAAAGGTTATAACACATAATTTTCTTTGGTTGACAATGGGGAATCAAGACTTGAACTAAAATTTAAACTTCTTGACTTATGAAAGGAAATGGTTTTTGGCACACTTTGACTATAATTAGAACTTGGTATTTAAAATTTGTAATTAGGTATATAATTATAATTATTTTGACCTTGTAAATAATCTTGATTTATAATTGGCACTTAGATTTGAACTTAGGTTTGGACTAAAATGAATGACATAATGGCATAACATGGACAAGAAATCAAAACTTTGGTCTTTGACTTGGTTTGAAATTGACAAATTATATAAGGCTTTTGGTTCAAATTAGGCATCCTAACAACATGGTTTAAATAATTAAAATAGGAATTGGGAAAAATTTTTAACATGTCACTTTTGTTTCATCCATAATATTGGTAGAGTAATGCCTCATTATGTGTATAAAAATGGTTTGGATTTGGACTTGGTTTATTTAATTTGGTCTTAAGTGTAAATAAAGTTTTGACACAACAACCAAAAAATAACACACAAGAATTAAAAAGGAATTTAATAACTAATGTGGTATTGAATCACATCCATTAATCCTTTGAAACACTTAACCTGAGAGAGGGTTATAAAATTTAAGTGTTCATTAAATAAATTATTATAATTATCGATGGTTTTTTAACCCCACCCTTCTCTCTCAAGGTTCATATGTTTAGGGTGATATTCAAGGGATGTTACCTTTTTACCCCTACATAAATGAATGATCCATAGTAAAAGAAGCATCTAAGAAGAAATTAAATATTGATCCATTCATGATAGGGTCTTATCCCTTGACAACAACTTTAGCTATAAGGGTCTCAATGAAGTGCATTTGGATTTGGCGTTTACTTACAATTTTACTTTGGATTTATAGATGGTACCTATATACAACCCATAATAGGTAGTATTTTGGCACATATCCATCCATGAAAAATTTAAATATCATTTCTAATATTAATCCTTTTGAGGGTGCCACACCTTGGCCTAGGATATTGGAAAGAACTCCCCAAGGTTACTTACTCAAATGACAATATGAAAACACAATGTTATGCCTTCATAATGGCAATGTTACTCAATTTGTATAACCCATTGGATAATTGGGGATAAATATGATGATAGGATGTCACTTCTTAGGTCAATTCACCTATAAGGACTTACAGGAGGTGATGAAATCCATCCTACATAGTCGAATGAAAAATAGAGTATTATGGAAATATAAACTTTTAAATTTCTGAGTCACCCAAAATAGGGAGATCATGGACTTAAAAATAACCCCAAAATATAATTAAATAATAGGAAAAACTTACAATAAAGTAAATAACATGAACAAGTTTTGGTATAATGCAAATTGAAATGTGAATTAGAATTGGTTGGTTTTACTCAAAATACCACTTTGGACAAGGTATTTCAACAAACATAATTATAAGTCTGATAAAAAGTGGTTTTGACTCAATAAGGAGATTGAAAGAAGATTTGTTTAACTCTTAGTTTTTTCATGGAATGATTTCATGATTACATAGACCAATTTCATTGGTAAGTCTTTCAATTTCATAATTAGGGCCTACAACTAGAAACAAGGAATAGTTAGAAATAATTTATCTACTACCTAAAATGATTTTTATACCAAATATGATGATTTGACTATTGAATTCAATAATTTAATTGATGGTTCTATGCACTTAAAACATACAACATAGATATAAAATACTTTTGCCACTAATATGGATGATTTCACTACTATTTGCTATGATTTTTAAAATAGCAAAAACATAATTTTCTAATACCCTCAATGATTTCACCAATTATGGATTAAATTTCATGATTCTACAAGAAAATATAGATATAAAAAAAGTATATAGAAATGATTTTTTATTTTGCAAATAATTTTGTTGTAACCATTTTTTTCTCTATAGAACTCTACAATTTCACAATTTGTCAAAAAATAGTAAAACTAGGCCAATGATGATTTCTCTACTAAATATAATATTTAATTATAGAAGGCACTGATTTCATAACTATCTCTTAGGTAGAAAAATATCAAAGCACATATAGCAATTTTAATGTTATTGAAAATAATTTCACTAATGATCTCTTTGAATTTATAATCACGCAATAATGAATTCAATGTTTGGTCTGTAACATATTTGAATGAGATTTGGAATAAAAAAGAAGGAATTACCTTGTTTAGAAAACTAATTATGGTAAATAGAAGAAGGTAAATGGTCTAAAAGATATTTTTGGATGTTTCTAATCCTTTGGGTCCCACCAAACATGCCATTATGTAGATTATAAATATAAGAGATATTAGACAATTATTAGTGAAGAAATCCAAAACAACTTAAAGACATAAATTCTCAAACCTAATCCCTAGTTTGAGTTATGTGATAATGAAGAAATAAATTTAATTTGGAACATTAAAAATAAAATGTATACCACTCTTGAATATCTTATTTAAAATTAGTTTAAATATGTTGTGTTTAACTTGTATATGTAGAAGTCTTCATCGATGCCTGATTCCTTGCATGGGAAATACCACTTCTTGTTAAATGTGGTCTTTAATTTGGATTGGCATCAAATAGTTGATGAAGATCCTTATAATACTATAATAAATTAAGTTTACATTCATAATCTTGATGAAATGAGATGTTTGAGTGTTCTATTTGTAGATTTCATGAACCATTGTGAATTGTTCATCTCATTTTGAGATGGAGGGTTGAGGATCAATCCTAAAATTTATGTGTACACACATGGAGTGTGTAAGATATACTATTTAAGGCCTTATAGAGTATTTAAGTCACATCAAAATAAAATTTTAATAATTAGTCCTCTTGGAGTGTGTAAGAGGGCTATAAGAGGAGATCATGTAAGAGAGGTGTAAGAACATGTCATAACCTTCCCTTTCACACTTTTATTGATGATTTTATCCATTTGTGAGGTAATATTCCAGTTCTAAAATTAGGAAAATATGATAATTCTAAATCCTTGTATATTCATATTAGAGGAATGATTAGGATGGATTAAGTAGAACTAATCAACCATTGTAATAATGGTGGCTTTTTTAATGTTCTTATTTGTCAATCAAGTATCCACTTAATTTCCTTGTGAATATAATTACAAAGAATTGATTTAATTGAGGATGCACTCAGTAAGATAAATGATGAAATATGATCCATTAACCCAATTAGGTATGTATCATTACAATTTTGGGTTAAATCAGTAGTTGTGTGGGTATTTTAATTAAATAATGATTTCTAATCAAATTTGCATATGATTGTGGAAATCCATTATTGATTCCAATTTAGACATAAAAGTGGTTAAAATGAAGTGTCCATAGTGCCCTCCACTAAATTAATCATGTGATATTATTTTTATAAAAAATAATAAAAAATACTCTCCCTTTCTATAATGAATCCAACCTCCAAAAAATTGCCTTCCACCTTTACAATAATCAACTCCAAAAAAACTCATAATATTTGAAAATTTTGTTTATATATTAAAAAAATATTTTAGTTGGCCTTGACCCCTAGACCCACCTTTAATAAAAATATTTCTCAAATGATTTTATAGCCAAAAAGGCTAGTTATAATCACACACACACACACACACACACACACACACACACACACACACACACACACACACACACACACACACATGGATATTTAAGTTTGAATATTATTTTTTAAATAAACTTCAAACCTTATAAAACAAGGTTTAGTCAATATCAATGTTTTGACCAAGTGATATGTGGTTTTTAAAATACACATGATTATCTTTGCATGATGGGTGGTGAGGGTAAAATATGAAAAATGATGAGCAATCATGGTAAGTGGTTTTATAAAAATATGAGTTGGAGTGATGGAGATTAGACAACGAGGGTAAGTATTTTTCACATTATAGGAGAAGGCATTTCACTATTGTAGAGCTACCAATGGAGAGTAAATTACATGGAGACCATGAACTAGTACATGGGATTAGTGGGTAAATCCTTTCAAATGGTGAGGTATACAATATGGTAGTTTTTTAAAGTCAATGGATTAGCTATGAACAAATAGGAGATCAATTGGTAGCATGACGGTTCAAGATTGAAAAATAGTTATAAATAAATGTAGGTGTAGGGAAAAGTTGAGAAACTAGGTCTCATGTATTTGGATAGTAAATAATAATCTTGTGAGGATTTAATTCCTACACCATCATAGTAAGAGACTCCTAGTTATTTTCATAAAGGACATATTTGGTTCCATGCATCATACTAAAGAGGTAACATCCACAAGTAACACCTAATTCAAGTTTGCAATCATGGCCTTGTGTCTTGTCATAAAATGGGTGATGAAAAATTGTATAATTACCTTGGATATGTTGTTATCCTCCATCCCAAACATTTATATGAGAAACTGATTAAGGCCATTACATAAAAATAATAGAATAAATCAAGAGTCAAAACACTTAATCAACATTATCAAATAAATAAAACTTGTACAACCCAAGACATAGGTCAAAAAATTAGAATTTAAACCCTTTAGATATACAAAACCAAGCTTGACCACCACAATCCCAACACATTCAAATCTAATATTAATCAATTTTATTTAGAATATAAATCAAAAATTAAACATTATCTTGAATAGACAAAATGATTCTTATTACTAAAAGAATTATGTTATTTGATACCATGATAGAATTGGAGATTAGTTGATTATTGGTAGGATGAACATAGAAGAAAATTATATTTGTAATGAATGAACCTAAATTTAAAACTATGAAAGAATGATTACATGTATTGGTTTATAGTAATATATTTAGAAAAGGTACATATATATGTGAAAGATAGGCATGACCCAACATCCTTATGCATGTGGGATTGTCTTCCATAATGACCTATTAACACCTAAGTGGAACCTAACAAATATAAACATGTGTAGGGAAAAACCATTAAATGGAAGAAAAAATGACACTAACAACATACTCTCTTAATAAAAATATTATAACCTTACATATTAAGTTATTGTAACTAGATAAAGGTGTCTCTAGATATAGTCATTCAGTAAAATCCCATAATTTTATTCCCAATATTTTGGCACCCAAGGTGGCCTCTTATAAACTACCAAAAATATTTTTATCTACTTAGAAAACACTCTATGAAGGGAAAGATGATCATCAACAAAGTCTTCAATCATTTCATGTACCATGTTTGGATTATTATTACAATGAAAAATCATTAACCAAGTTATTTCCATGAGGGTTAACATATCATGCATTGAGATGGTTATATGATGTTCCACTCTAATCATTTAATGAATTGAACCTTTTATAATATTAGTTTTTAACACACTTGTCTAACAACATTGGTGAAAAATTATCTTATGCATAATTTTCAAAACTCAAGCAAGGGTCAAATGATCTAATTAGTGAATTCATTCTATGTTAATAAACTAAGCTAGGTAATATGTTAAATTATATGTTATACAATGAGTTACAATTTATCTTCACAGGATGTCTATAGCACCACTCCATGAGTATATCATGTTCAACAAGTTCAAATATTTTGATGAGTTATTCTATACAATCAAAGAACATGAATTCAAGATCATATATTTGAGTGAGCAAAAATATACACCAAATGATACATATACATCGAATACTAAGTTTCAAATCAAACCAAGCTACAAGGTACTATCTAATGAAAGTGATAATGAAGCAAAATTAATAGTCAGTTTTATATCACAACCAAAAAATAAGATTCAATTGACAACTTCACCAAGGTGATAATTTTAAAGGTTACCACGTCATCCTCATGTATTGTTATAGAAATTACTTGAAATAAATATCATATTTATTCCTCCACCATTAGAGGTTGATATGAATTAACCTTTAAAATAAGGGCTTCAATAGTAATGTGTATTATGACTACCTATGTATTTAGAATTTTATAAACAATTTTTATAGGAAAATGTATTAAATATAAGAGATTATCAATGAAAATAATATTGAGAATGCACACTCATATATGAGTTTATGCCATTGAAAAATGACAATTCAAAATATTCAGTAATCCATTTCTAAATCATGCCATAATATAAAATATAGATAATTCATAAGTACACCAAGTTTACAATGCAAATCTTCTTAATACATATGGGCATCCAATAAATCATATTATTGGTAGATTTAAATTTGTATCAACATCATTCCATATGATGACCTTTGGTGATAGTGAGATTGTTGATGATGATTCAAATAGACATGCACTCTTTATTTGACTTATATAAAAAAAAACTATACATAGTGTTGTGATCAACAATGGCGCCAGTGAAGATGCATGTAAAATGACACTTATTCACACTCTTGGGTACATATAATAGTATTAATAAGTTAAATAAACAATATTTAATTCATTAAATGGACATATATAAAATAATCTTGGGTATAAAATGATACCTCTTCATGTAGGTTCAGTGATATTAACTACTCCATTTATAGACTTAATAATCACATGGGTCCCTGATATGTTATTATTAAAATCTTGTACATATAAAATTCATAGAGTTCCATATAAAATGAATCAATGTTTCAAATATATACATTGTAATAAAGTGGTGAAAGTTTTAGGAATTAGACATGAGTACCCTCTACCATTAGTGGTATCTTCTCCTTTTCCTCCACCACCATAGTTCATTATTACACCTATTCAAGATCATAGCATAGATATAATTATTACACCCATGTAATATCACAATATAGATATAGCTATGGAACCTATCCAAGTCCATGGTGAAAAATAATTATTACACCTATACAAGATCTTTTTATACATCCAATTCAAAGGAGAGTGGTAAACCTTCCTAGACAACAATCTTCCCAACAAAGATTTATTTAAAGTTAAAATATATCTTCATCTTATATAGTGTATCCTAATTTATTACCTTGGAAAATTCAACATGGTCCATAAAAAACACATGTAATGAAATTTCCTCCTAATATACATTTGATTCCACTAATTCCTACACCTTTTTGAATTACACATCTTTTAAAATATACAATTAGTAGTTATTAAGTAAGTTATATTACAACATATGATGCATTTTTAGATTCAGATTCATCTAAAAATATCATTTTTTCCACTATAATTCACATTCCAAATATATGATACACACATGCACTATAGTCCTCTAATTATTGGGATCATAGGGTAGTTTCTTTAAAATATGGTAAAAAATACAATAACATTTAAATATGGCAAAAATTCAAAAAATCAAATATTCAAACAAAATAAAATACATAAAAATATAAAAACGTTAAAATATGTAAAATGTCAAAAAAATAACACATATAAAAAATTTAAAAAAACATTTAAACATCTTAAAAAATAAAAATATTCTAAATATTCTAAGAAATAAAAAATCTAATACCTAGGCATGATATGAATTACTAGTTAGCTTCATTTACATAAGTTTTTTTGTCAAATTTTTGGAAGATGTAATATTATTTCTCAAACACACATGCATTTCATGAGGTATATAAGTGTGATATATGGCATACAAATCATACTTATATTCTTGATGTTGGATTCCCTTCTACCTAATGTTCATGTCTATGCTAGGGGCATCTTATTCTAAAAGATACATTATAACAAATACTATCTATAAATGACCTATTAACCATGTAATTCTACATATATTACATGTGTCTTGTTAATTAATCATATATTACATTTTTATACATGGATATTCTACTTTTATATAATGTGGCATTGATACATTTAGATCTTGTAAACTAGTTTTTACTTGTTATATTATTCTTTGAAGATGTTTATTTTATTGCAAGTACACAAGAGATTAATTTATTATTTATCATGGCCATTTACCATATATGTGAAATATTTTATTGTGTGACATTGGAACATGTCCATTATTTGTGGAACTCAGCCCTATGTATGTAATATTTTGTTGTGAAAAATTTGAACATGTTCATAGCTTGTGTCCCTTGGCACTATGAGTGAGATATTTTCTTATATGTGTGAAATTTGAACATGTAAATTATATGTGGCCCTTAGAATTATATGTGAAATTGTGTGTTATGATCCATATCATGCACTTTTATTTCATAGTCTTATTTAGATATGGTTACTTAGATATGATAACATTCTCTCCACATGTTGACATAAATATACACGAATATATATTTATCACATGATATAGGTAACACTTATTTCTAGATGAGTGACTTACAGGTTACATACCTCATCTTTAAATGGGGGGGGGGGGTGTATTAACATGGGATTATTTTAGAGTAAGTCTACATGAATAGAAAAAATAGAATTTATGACGGAGTACATGATTCAAAGATTCAAAGTTTAAAATTAATTCAAGAGTCATATTTTATGATAAATTATAGGTTTCAAATATTCAAAGTTTCAAAGATTTAAAGTAATTTATAAATTAGATAAATGATAGAAATTGGCACATAAAATATAGAATATGGGTAAATATGACATGCATATGCACTCATATTATAGAGACATGAGTGCATATTCATCCACATGGTTTTATATTCATGGGTATATTGAAAATAATTAAAAGATCAAAAATTTCAAATATAGTTATAATTGAGCATATAACTACATGGCATTTTTTTTTATCATTTGGAACATATTCAAGATAATAATACTTTTTCATGATATATACAATTTTCAAAGCCCAAAGTCATGATACTCATTAGTTCACATATCAAATGTAATATAATTTAAAAATTAAAATGAAAATGATTATTTCAAATCAAATCTATTGGCACTAATATCATGATGGGGACTTGAATTTTTTTCATTCTCTTTCAATCATACAAATATAATCTAGATTTCTTTGTAGATGTATTATTCATTCTATTTTGGGTAATGTACATTAAAGTATAGAGCCACTCAAAAACCTTATAATTATGTTTAACCCTAAATTATATTTTTGAATCATTCTTTAGGTAAATAGGGATAAAAATATATAAATGACAATTCACAAGGGTGATAATCATATCTACAACATATCAATTGTGTGCTAAAATAAGATATAAACATACACTAATTTTTTTCTAAAATATATTCTAAAAATAGTAAGTAAAACTATTCTAAGTATATAAATAATAAAGAGGTAATGTAATTATTTTGTTTTGATGCTAATTAAATTTTGGATCTAGAATAGGTATAAAGGAGACTAGAGGAAGATTTTAAAATATTCATTAGATTTCATATTTGATGTCTCTAGAGATTTAGACACTAACATTAGCTTGGGATGATTGTATTGATGATATTGTCTAACCTCAATGTAAGTGTCTTGTAAAAAATACCTACTAGAAAAGGATGCAACCACTTATATGCTTCTAGGTTTAACATCACCTTCATTCTAGTGTATTTAAATTTGGGTCATAAACTATCACTCCTCATGAAATTGTAAAACCCTAATTTTTCATATTTGTAGTGACCTTGCAAAAAATTAGGTTAGTAGGCACATATTGTTTATCTAACCCTAAATACCCCTCTATCAATGAGTGCTACCTACATAGACAATACTCTAAAGAGGGCCTCAAAATGATGTAGTTCTCCCTTACATTTTAATAAGTGTGTGAATCATGCAATATGTGGAATTCATGTAAAATAGTGACTTAGCTTGTAACTTGATAAATTAGGGTCTTCAAATGTTCCTTTAGTACTTAAAACCTATGTATGTGTTATCCTTATGACTAATATGGAAATATGATAAAATAGGGAAGCTTCGATTTATCAAATGCTTGTTGAATCCTTTGATAAGTCACCTTGGTTTGTGATAGGTAATAAGTTTGAAATGAATGAGGGTTGATATTATATTTATATCAATACCTTTGGATAATTAAATCACTTTAAAGTACTTAGGTTGACCATTACGATACATTCTAGTTTTAGATTATATGAATTTATGGCACTAGACACTTGCATCAAGTTATGACACTAGTGTCTACTTACATCAGATTAGGACACTAGTGTCTATCCTAGACATAAGTGTCCAAGGAACAAGAAAGTAGGTATAGACTCAAAACTTGTAGAAGTGTAATATATGTATGTTTTAATAATTATGGGTAAGATGCAAGGTCTGGTTTATCAACATAAGATTATTTAGACTAAGAGATAGACTAAGGGGCACAAGATAAGGCAAATGCAAGACTTTAGAAAGTAAAAAAGGTCCAAAACTAAGAGGAAGAACCAAAGTCTTAGTTTCCAAGTGTACAATATTGAGTTGCCATATAATACATAAAATAGTGTCTATATTTCCCCACCTCCACCTTAAATCTATTAATTGAATTTCTAGTTAAAAAAATTGAATGCATACTTGGGTGTGTATAACATACCCTACCTTTACATGAGTCTTAACTTGAGTGATTTTGTAGTGACTAAATTATAACCATGAGCATTTTATAATACATAATTAGTGCATATAACATATAACTTAAAGTACTTGAAAATAATGAAATTGAAAGAAAAATGTTTAGGATTGCACGTATGTATTGATGTAATTTCCTAGCCTATTGGCAAGTTGATTTGAAATATATATCATTGTAAGGTTATGAAACGAAGATTAGGACAAATATATATAAATCTAGGAATAAAATATATCTAAAAAGATATATAGAGAGAAATATTGGAAGGCACATGCCTCTAACCTTAGAGAAAAGGTGATTTGACTTTCAACCATTAAGATTATCTCAACCATGAAACCTAATCATACTTTTAACCTTTAAATAATGAGTGGAAAAAGTTAACTCATACCAAAAATTTGGCAAATTTGGAAGATAAAATCAAGTACAACCTAAAAACTTGGCAAGATTGAGTGATTTAATCACCTCAATCATACCAAAAGTGAACCAACTACTACAATAGATTGGTTCAATATAGTCCATAAAATAAAATAATGGTGAGTGATGACAGTCCTTGAGAGTGATTTGAAATATAAAACTGATTTAGATTTTGAAATTTAGGTACACATTACATATCATATACAACATAAATATGTCTCATTTTGAAACTATGTATAAAAATGGTACTAATGTATAGAATTTTGCAACAACTATGAATCTAAATCATATAATTATGTGTTTTGGCTAGTTCATAAACTATTTAAGTGTGGAGATCATGATTATAAAGCATTCCACCACTATATATGGATAAATATAAAAACTAAAATAAGTGCCAATGTGGAGAACATGTTTCCAAAACATGCCCCAATTATTGACTACTGAATAAGTGTGGAAAACATGCTTTTGAAGCATGACTCCATTGAATCTAGGTGTGTTGAATATTAAATAAGTGTGAATAACATACTTTCAAAGAATTCCCCCATTAAATATAAAATTATTAATGTGTATAATCGATGCCTATATGATATGCCCCCATTAAATTTGAAACTTATATAAATACCAAATACTAAATGAATGTGGAAAACATGATTCTAAATCATGCCCCCACTGAATCTAAAAATTATGCCAAATGTGGATAACATGCCTTTATGGTATGACCCATTTATATACCCCCATTTTAAGGTGAGATAAGAATATAAAATAGTAGTTACCTCACCTAAAAAGGATTAAAAAAATTGAATAATCTATGAATATAGAATATAGAAGGAACATGCCTATGTAAATGTATCATTAAATCATATAGAACAATGTGATCACATGAAGGCCTAAGATGTATGAAAAAGATCATGAAAAAATATATATAGTAACAATACAATCTCAAAAATAAAATCAAGAACACCAACAATAACACTCAAAATCAAGTCAATATACAATGTTCCTAGGAGGCCTTAAACAAGGGGGATGTTCAAATGTTGCATAATTGAAGGGACATGACTTAATCAAATGTACATAAAATCATGGATGACATATTCAAATGTCCATACAACAATCAATAACATGCTCAAATGTCAAATAGAACATACATAAGTAAAAGGGCCATAAACAAAGGATCATATTAAAATTCTCAAACAAGCAAGAAAATAGCAAGGCAATACACTCAAGGATGTACATAAAGCAAAACATAAGCAACTAGTATAAACATGTCATAGTATCCTATGGATCAAATATGTTAGCAAAAAATGTCAAGTTCATAGCATATCAAGTAACCTGTGTAAGATATAATCATAGATAAAAGCATGTGTAATTACTTATATGAGATCAAAACATGATAATGTAGAGTGACCATAAAATTATATAACCTAGATGTATCATGATCATAGAGTTGGATGCCACCAATGTCCACATGACATGAGTATAAGAAAGGCTAAACCTTTGAAATAATAATAGATCATGTATCTATGTATTCTTATATCACACTCATAACATGTTTTGTGTTGAAAGTGTTTTTGTATTTTTTATGTTTTTAATTTTTTTGGTATTAATATAATATGGAAGGGAAAGGCTATCTCATGATCCCATCTAAAGGGTGATCATATATTTCTCCCCACTATGAACCTAGTGTAATAATTTAGTGATATTACCAAAGAACATATATAGGTGCAATATATATCACTATGGTATTTGTGATGCTCTACATATGTAAAATAGGACTATATGGTCATGAAGGAATAGTAAGTTAATAGGAGTAGGGATTGATGGAACTCATCATTGAGTTTTTTTGGTCTCTTTGGAATATCATAAAGCAGAAAATTTGTAGGTGTTCTAGATATATGAATATGATGTATAATAGATGAAGATTTCATGGAATTGACTGTATGTCTCTGATGTAATTGTCTCTCATGTATTAGCCACTTAGTAAATGGGATTACCTATTGCTTACCCTTTTGTGGTAGATTAACCTTATTATGTTTGATAGTTAGCTACCTAGGTATAAGTTTTTCTTATTCAAGAGGATGATCATATGATATTACATAAACTATAATTACCCAATTGTCATGAATATATTTAACACGCCCATACATTGTATAAGGTATTTCTCTAAGTGTATGGATCCAAGGTCTTCCTAATAAATATCAAAGATGCCCATGGAAGGTATAACTAAAAGGTTAGTAGCCACATCTCTAGGCCTGACTTGTAAAGGTATATCAATCTCTTTAAGAACCTGATGGGAGGTCCCATTGAATGCTCTAACTAATTTATTATATGGAAAAAAATCATTATTACTATTTCCCAAGTGTGTAAGTAATGTCATGGTGAAAACATTATCACTTTCATCATTATCAATTATAACACTATGTATAGACTGTTTATCAAGGTATGATTAAATGAATAAGGAATTAAGATCAGAGTCATCTTCCTTAATATCACTTTCATCAAAATTGATATAAGGTCTCTAAACCATAAGAGGTATATGTTGTGTATAAGTACCAATAATATCATCTAATGGGTATCCATAATGTGATGGTGTAGGATGTGCATTATATTCCATTTGTACTTGTGGTTTCTGCTTAGAATGGTTTTACAAAGGATTGTTAAATATATTTTTATTTATGATGATCATCGATTGTAAACCTGATTCCTATGGAGGATCATTAATGGAAATATTTTGGTCATCAAGTAGGTCTTAGATCTTATACTTCAAGGTAAAACATATGTTTGTATAATGTCTCAATCTTCGATGATAATCACAATAATATTTCACATCATGTATTTTGGGTAGAGGTATATTTATATAAACCTCTATAGAATAAGGGAGAGATATAAGTTGACACTCTACTAACCATGGGATTAATGAGGTGTGAGATTTAGATAAGTGTGTAAGTTATCTCTTTGGTGAATTAGATAGGGCAAGATAATTAGGCTACTATGAAAATATACTAAATGTAGTGGTTGTTTCCTTGTTAGGCTCATAATTTTTTACCTTATAACTTAGATTGCTTATGAATTTTTTACTATATGTAGATACAACTAGTGTGTTTATTATGTACTTGAGCTTATTCAAGGAAATAAGCTTCACTTCATAGTCCCATACAACATGGCATAGGTCATCAAAATATTTAAACTTATTGAAAGTAATGAACTCATGAAAAGGTGAAAGTAAACTTTTCTTAAATATGTCTCAAAAATCCTTATTTACCATAGGATTGGTCATTTTAACTATCATTATCTTATACCTCAAGACATATTCATTGATTTGCTCATTTGTACCTTGTTTGATTTTGTCAATTTGAGCATAGGAAATATTAATGGAAAGTTTGATAAAAAATGATCTACAAGAGGTTTGAATGATTTCATGGATTGGAGAGGAAAATAATAAAACCACCTCAAAGCATAGTCCTTAAGGCTTCTTGGGAATAATTTGGTGAAAATATTATTATTATTAGCATAGTCAAGTCATGCCACATACAAATTTTGAATATGTTATTCAGTATCACCATTTCCATCATAAAGTGTGAACTTAGGTGAAATAAAACTAGTTCAAAAAAGATGCACATATATCTCAAGTACAAGAGGGTTATGTAACAACTCTTGAAAATCAATGGTATGATTAGACTTTAAAGCATCTTATTAAATGTTTGTAACCTTTTTATCCAAGGTATTTATAACTTAAAGGAGTGATTGAACTATGGACCCATTGAGATTTATATTAGTAAACTAATTATTCATTAAAGGGAATTGAAACCAATATTTGATTTGGAACAACTAGTAATTACATGGTAGATGTAGCAATAACAATTTCAAGAAATAAAGGTTTAAACACGTAACCCATGCCCCAATTATAATTATTAAGTAGTAATTTTTTAATGTAAGGGATGTTTGAACTATACCTTTCAAATTTTTTGTCTCCAAAATAGTTTTGAAGATCTCATCAAGATCTTCAAGGTTTTTATGAATATGATCATGAAAAAAATAAATGTATTGCACTTTCTCATGGTCTAATTACTGATGTTAATTGTTTTCATTAGAATCATGGTTATCATTATCATAATATTATTCTATGATGATCTTATCATCATATTTTTCATTCTTAACATTGGTATCATCATGATCCATAATATTATATCCCTAATTGGTTTGAGACATCTTAGGTGGTGGGAGAGGAAGCCCAATGTGTTAAATAGGCACACTTCCTAATCTAGGGTTATGCCTAGGTTGTATATAGAATAATATAAGTAGGAAATGAAAATTTACAACAATTTAAAACTATATATAGCTAAAAATACTAGGAATCATAAATGTTTGCATTCATATAAATTATTTTCACCAAATGTTTAACCCTAAATTAGATTGTAGAATCCTTACTTAGGTAGACAAGGTTAATAATATATAAATTATAATGGAGAAGGGTGATGATCAACTCTATATTAGGCCAATTAGGTTATAAACTTATATATAAACATACACTAAATTTATTAATTGAGATAAGATAAAAATATTAAGTACAACTATGTTAAGTATATAAACAATAAAGAGATAATGTAATTAGCTTGTTTTGATGTTAATGTAGTTATAGATCTAGAACAAGTAGAAATTAGATTGTAAGAAGATTTTAGAACAATTTTTATATTATATATTTGATGATTTTGGAGTTTTAAACACTAATTTAAACCTATGACCTTTGTGTCAATGCTAATTTCTAACTTCAATGCAAGTGTCCTATAAAAAACACCTACTAGAAAAGGATGTGACCACCTAGATGATTTTGGGTTTAACTTCACCTTAACTTTAGTGAATTTAGATTTGGGTCATGGATTATCACTCCTCATGAAATTAAAAAATCCTAGTTCTTCGTCTTCATAGTGACCTTGGGGTAAAATTGGTTAATGGGCATAAGGGATTTAATTTGATTCCAAAGACCCCTTTTTCAATTAGTACTACCTACATAGCCAATACTCTAAAAAAGGCCTCAATTTTTTTTTAGTTTTTCCTTATGTGTTGGCTTATATGTGAATCATGTAATAAGTGAAAACCAATTACAAAAATGACCTGATTTGTAACTTGGAAAGGCTTTTGGGATAATCCTTCATTACTTCAAACCTGTGTATGCATTGTCCCTATGACTGATAATGGAAATAGGAAAAAATAGGGAAGATTTGATTTATTGAATGATTGGTTAAATGCTTTGATAATTTACCTTTGTCTATGCCAGGTAATTATTTTATTGGTTTATAATGAATTAGGGTTGATATTTATTTATATCAATTCTTTTGTAAATTTAACTCACATCAAATCACTTAGGATATCCATTAGTATATGTTTCATTTGAAAATTATATGAATTTATGACACTTGACACTTATGTTAATCCAGGACACTAGCATTGATTCTAGTGTCTATCATGAACATTACTATCCAAGGAGAAAGAAATTAGTCACAAAATAAAAACTTGTATAGGTGTAAGATAATCAGGTTTTAAAAATTCTAGGAAAGATAGAAGGTATAGTTCATCAACATAAGACTATTTAGACTAAGAGATAAGCCAATAAATGAAAGAAAGATTAATTTGAGGACATTAGAAGGTGATAAATGTTAATAACTGATAGGAACAACTAAGGTCTAAGTTTACCAAGTGTATAAGACTAAGGTGATATATTATCCATAAAATATTTTATAGAAATTAATTATATAAAACCCATTGTATGGTTCCATCTTTTATTATGACTAATGTAAGTTTGAGCCTAGTGAAACTCAACATATTTATCATAAATTATATTTAATCCATTATGATTCCATATTATTTATATTGGTTCATTGGGTACTTCCCACCATTCAATAGAGTTGGAGAAAGCATATTTCCAACTCAAGGTATTAATGATTTATTCAAAATTGGGACTGTTGACTCTCAATTTGATAATGGTTCAACATGATGAACCATCTATTTAATTTCTTTATAAATGGGATATGTTTTATGAATGCATCACTTATTTTATAATCTACATGTAAATGATGGTTTAAATCATTATAGTTTTAATTATTTTCTCTCTCATTAATTTTAAAATTTTAGAGTTTTAAATTTTTCAAATTTCAAATACAAATATTTGTTATTACACGTGTTGTTTAAAGGTTTGTTAAATTTGAACACCCTACATAATTGGAGTTTCCTATCAAATATAAATTTGTTTTACACACTCAAGTATTGTTTTCTCATTTAATCTAATAGTTCTATTACTATAATAAAATGTGGGGGGTAAATTTACATAATATAGTCCCAAATACTTAATAGTGTTAATTATTTACACATTCTTAACGACTTGACTTTCACTCAAATACATGATGCTTATTCTCAATTATTATAAGCTATTTATCTATATATAAGATTGAACCTATTTACACCATCACTATTACACAAAAATTTACAAGTAAATTCTTAAAGATATGTTACATCACACTCATATTACCTCCAACTTAGGACAATTATCCCTAATTATTTGTGACATGTCTATCCTAGGTAGACAAATCCATAGCTATGGAACTATCCACCTAGTGTGGCCTTGTCTTGCACTAATTAATATATAGTTTCAAAAAAAAATTGGTTCTTCTCTAAATTTTTTTAAGGTGAACTAAAGGAAATTTTCAAAAGGATTATCTATAAATATAAATATAAATATAATCATTATTACTAACTTTTCACTATTTATTTAATGCTCATACACTACTACACATTAAATAAATATTCGATAATCTTCCCAAATTTCAAGATAATTCATAAGGAGTAGTCAAAATCCAATTTTGAATCATCTCAAATTAAGTCAAGAGTTATCATTGTCAATTATAAAAGAAAAATTTCTAGCTACCTACATATAGTCAAGGAACATATTTTTATAATCAATCTAAATGAGATAATTATGTGTGGATTGATGCCCTATTCAGAGTATCTATATATGTAGGTATCAATAAATCATCGAGGGGGTGATTGGGGTCAAATAGTATCATTACACTCCCCATCTATTTTTAGTAGGTTTTTTTATATCATAAGTATCATTAGGATTTCCAAGGTAAAGAGACATGAAAAATTAACTTCCATGCAATAATACCATAAACCCAATATCTCATCCCTCTCGATAAACATAGGAACGTAAGGAAAAATAGTCATTGTTTTGTCATAGTTAAGGTGGATAAGTCCATAGTCAATGGATGTAACTAACTTGAATGTTAACCACAAAGTGTGGACCTATCTAGGAATATTTTAAAACCCTGCTTATGAATATAAATAGTCATAGTAATATCTTTTAATATTTCTCAATGTAGGACATATGTTGTAGTCAACCAAAAATTAAAAAACACCATGTATATTAAACTTTTTTGTACTTACTATTTTAGATATGTTATTTATCAATTTAAAATTAATTCAATTTTAATTTGCATTCAAATTTATGCTTAAATTGAATTTATTAAAAAACCAATAGATCTATCAATTTTTATATCTACTAAAAACATGTTAAATAAAAAATAAGGTAACAATAAAGTGTTTTTTCCTTTAAATTTGCCACTACTTGGGAAAAATTGCCTTATTAAACTCATGAAAAGGCACATTCAATAGGGGTAAATATGTATGCATTCAAATTTTGCATGATAAAACATTTTTATGATATATTTTGATGGTGCAAGGACACTCATAAAACATAATAAGTCCAAATGTATTATTATTATTTTTACCCTTTTATCTCTTTTTAAGCATTCCCCAATTTACAAACTTTAAAAATTTAGACTTAATCCTACCAAGCCATGTAGTTATATGGTTCATGTTTAAACTACCATAATAGTTATGTAAACATCACCTAAATACAATGGTAGTTTCACCTAAGTTACATGCACTTATAACTTTATTTTTGGGATGTGTTTTAACACATCTTGCATGTTTGACCCTTTGTTTTTATTCCTAATTTTTATTAATAAGCTCAACAATTATATAGTTATCTTAAAATCATTATCAATCTAATTTTAGGTATCTCTAATTAAACTCTAATAATATCTCATATAGATATTATTAAGTACCACATGAAACATCCATTATTTTCTTATAGATAACTCATTTTAACATGAAATTTAGATCCTAAACTTTTATAGATAATTAAATATTTATAATTTGAAAGATCTATAGTCTACATTTTTTAGTTTTATTATGGAATCAACCCACATATTATAGCAACCTTATAGTCACCATATAAAATTGGATAAATAAGCTCATGAATTCATACCATAGTAATCAACACCTTTTTTATAACCAACCATAGTTGAGATACTACTTTTATTTACTTTTTACTTATAATTACACTTCTTTCACATACCTCTTACTATTAAACAGATGGATCATCATCGAGAAAAATATATAAGTAGATAACAGACTAAGGATCTAGATATTTATAGATTTAATAGTTTATTTTTACATGTCATCTTATTTGGTTAGGTTGGGAAATTTTTATTTCCTTTCTTGTTTTTCCTTTGTGTTTTCACTAGATCATAATTTATTTTTTATCCTATTTTTATATCAGAAAATATTGAATTTTTTTTAAAATAAAATAAAACATTTTATACACTTATTTTCATTTCAAAACATTTAGTTTTATTAGAAATGTTTTTTGCATAAAAAAAAACATAGAAGCACATTATTTTCCATGTTAGATTTTATAGTTTAGAGACAAGTTTATTTCATATCTACTATTTCATATACTTATAGCTTAGTTCTCAATAGACACACATACACAAAATAATTAATAATTTCTTACCCATTTTCATAAAGATTCATAAAAAACAAAAAATAATATTATATCATCAAACCCATTTCATTCTTTCACACTTTTCAAAAATCAAATCACAGCCATAATTAGGTCAACATCTTGATTAGATCAGAAAAGGAAAACTAATTGAAATAGAAATATCTCATTCAATTTTTATTTCCATAATTTTAAAATTTTATTAAATGTATAAAATCTTAAAATCAAATTTTAATATTCATAAATGTGTATGAAATTTAGAATAATTCTTTTTCATTTGTTACAATTTAGTTTATACACAATAATTAAATAAGAAACTAATAAAAATTAACATCTAAACAATTTAGTTTAAGCTATTAATTCATTAGCATTTTCATAATATATCTTAAAAACTAACAAAAATAGGTTATATTTCTTTATTTTCAACATCTTTTATTTCAAAAATCTTTTTAGTTTGTCCATTTGATTTCAAAACATTAGTTTCCAAATATGGAGATATATTTTATTCAACTAAATATGAATCCATTCAAACAACAAAACAAAGAAGTAAAAGACTTTAGAAATCAAAATAATACCATTTAAAAACCTTTTATAAATCTAAAAATTATACATACAACAAAATATAAAACATAAAAATACATTTTCTTTTCTTTTGGACGATTCTCTCTAATCAAACACATCTACACAAAGTAGGAGCTTTTACTCAATTAAATAATCTTGTCCTATTATAAACAATCCAAAGTGATATAGACTCTAAGATTCAACTATAATTATTACACTCAACACCTTTTACCACTCTAATCATTAGCCAAACAAACTTTTTAAATAAATAAAATAGGCTATCTAAAGCATAATTAACTAAGAAAATTCACCTTTTATCCCACCAAGGCAAGAACCTCCAAATTTGGTTTATTTCTTCATCATCATGTCTAGCCTCTTCTAATTTAATTCAAGTTGTGTATGAATGAAATTTAACAATAAATCCTAGATTGACATTATTGATCAAATACCCCATGTAATCTTTCCCAATTTTATCCTCTTTATGGGGAGTAACATAGACCATAAGTTGTGTTATCTAGGTTTTTAGAATCTGGCTATTAACTAAATATTATTAACCCCTAGTTTTCTATTCTAAATAAGAATTAAAAAGTGAATGGGTTATAATGAAATATATAGGATCATCCAATATTAAAAGTATCCCATAATCACTCTACATTATTTTGACCAAATCATCTAATCTTACAAGCTTTATAAAATTATCTAATTAATTTTTAGCATCTCCAAATATTTATATTTAGTTATCTTGGCTAGACCTTGGGAAGTCAAGTACAAAAATAAACTTATCATTTTATATGTGTATAGGTAGTAGTATGTTTTAGATTAGAGGAAAAAGTAGGTTTTGAAGGGGCCCCAAAACCCTATAACAAAGAGCGAAAAAAAGAGTAGTCTAAGCCCACAGGCAACGCCTTAAAAACACTACAGAGAGGTAGTAAAAATAGAACAAGAATGGTCTAGAAACCATATAGAAACAGCCAATAAAAACTCAAAAAACAAAAGTCTGGTAGAACAACAAATAGAATCTTGCAAAATAAAACCAGAGATCTGTACCAGATTCTTAACCAATTAAAAGGACCAGATTATTCATCCAGTTCCAGAATCAAGTTCATGGCTTCTTTTTCTTTCAAAGCAGTTTCTTGGGTGGAAGCCTCCAGTAGAGCTCCTTTTTGTGTGTCTTTCTTCCTGGAACTTTGCCTTGTCCTCTTGCAGGGGCCCTCTAGTACTTTCGTCTCCTCATTGGCACGTTTTCCAATATTGATAGCAGCTGCACAAATGCTGGATGTTACTTCATCCATTTTCTTTCTGTTATCCTTTATAAGCTCCCAGAGGTTGTTTTCATAACCTTTAAGCTTCACAAGGATCTCGCTTAACTGAATTTCCATGTCATTTACTTTGTTCCGGGTAGCTTTCAGAGATTCATCCAAAGTTTCCACTTTTTTGTTGAGATCAATGATCTCCCTACACAACCAGGAGTCTAATTGGGAAGAAGACTCAGCATTGCTGTTAACCCAAATCAAAGGAGTATGTATTTCCTCATTCTGTTTCTTCCCTTTCGAGTCCTCAGACTTTTTGTTTGGGCTATTTCTAGCTTCTTCAAAGAAAGCTTCTTGGCTCTTTAGTTCCTGCTCATTGAAACCTTCTTCAATTTCCATCTCCATGTTTTGAATATTTTCCTAGACTGGGATTTCCTTTTCATTCTTTGGCGCTGGGTCCTCTCCAGAATCTTCCTGGACTGTGTCATCCTCCTCATCTTTCTAGTTTTCCTCCTTCTCTTCTGTTCTGGTAACAGAGTCCTCCTCAGTATTTACTTCATCTTTTTCCAAATCCTCAGATCCTTCTTTATCATTACTAGAATTGGTTTCCCAACTCTCTATTCTCTCTTCTTCCTTCGATTTTTCCTCCACGGATTCTCCTATTCTCTCCTGACCCCTTTCTCCTACTGCATTCTGTTTATTAAGTATAGGGGTCTTAATATTATCTCTTCAGCTTTCATTTTCATCATTTTTATTCCCTGTCAACTTGTTTTTCCCCTGTTTGGGATACTTTACCAGTGCCCTATTCTTGCAAAAGCCTTCAATGAGCAGAATAAGGCCTTCATGAAGAATAGGGCACAGCTCTTTCTTCTTATGAGCATAAAGGCTTTCAATCAAGGAGTAGCAAAGGTAGGAAGGGAAAGATAAGCTTACCTTATGCCTGAAGTGGTTGAGGAAAATGAAATGGAATTTATGCACTCATTTACTTCTGCCATCCAGAATGAAGTATTCCCTAATACAGCTTAGGATGTCCCTCCAAATCCCTTTTATCTGATCCAGCTCATAAAAATCCCCATTTTTTACCAATTTCTGCTCCTCCTCATCCGTTTTGGGGAATTTGCAAAATGCTTCGTTCGATATGCTGGTTTGCTTTGAAAATTTGATTCCTTCCATAGACAACCCTGTAACCTCAGCAAGAAACTCCTCAGTTAAATTAACAGTTACACCATGCAGGGTGACCCTGTCATCAGACCAGTTTTTGAAAAAGGCCGTCGTGATGTGTGGTTTAGAGCCGTGAAGCCTTTCCATATAACTCGTGACATTTCCTTTTTGCAAAATTCTCTAGACTTGGTGTTTCTCTTTCCAATCTGCACAGCTCTTGGGCTCCTATTTATGGGGTTCTCCCTTCCTTTCCCGCACCATACTCATTTTCTTCAAGTCGCGTTTACTGTGGATATTACCCTGGATCCTGCTGCTGTCAAATTGATAGGGACATCAAGTTTGTTTATGGCTTTTCAAAATCCACTTCTCCCTCTTGAGGGCCTTGCTTTTTGGTGATTGGATTTCTTTCCCCGTACTGCCACTCCTTCTACTCATTAAGATTTTGATACACACCAATCCTTCCTTCATTTGCATGTGTGGCATCAAGATGAATGATCGCCTATAAATCCACGTTCCTTTGTATAGATAGTAGTATGTTATTTTATCCTATAATCCATCAGCTAAAATATACACCAATCCCCATGCATGTTTATGTCACTTGCACATCTAAGAGATTTTTCAATGCCACTTATAACATTTCTATCCCATAACCTTGTTTAATCTGGTGGTATAATGGTACAAGTTAAAAATTTAAAATATTTCCATTTAAATATTATAATATGTTTTTTTATGAGTTTAATATTTTTTGGGTAAGTTACCATTTACATCTAGATAAGGTGAAATGGGACTTCACTATCTCTAAGAGGTAATTCCTTAGTCTAGTGCCAAAGTGTATTTTTTATTCTTTACCTCCACATATCGTCAAAGAAAACACTATTTATTATCCACATGTCCATTTTAAATCTTATTCCTTATATATTAAAATGTTATAAGGCATCATAAATGGGTAGATGACCACATTCATTCTAATTTGTGCTTCATATTAAAAAAAAATTCATAGCCATGTTTTTTATATCTAAGTGGTGCATCATATAGATAATCTAATTTTGGGGAATTTATTATTAGATGTTTCTTGCATCCTTGACCTCTAACCTTATGTTTATTTATTCTCCCTTTTTCCACCATTTAGTTTATAATTATTCCAAATCAAGGTGTTCCTCCACAACTTCCATGTAAGTATTAAATCTAGAGATAGATACATGACTTCTACGTTATTCATTTTTTACAAGTTTGAATTATTCAGATTTAATTTATAAATATGATATTTTCATTACCATAACCATTAAATAACCTACCATATGTGATTGTTGTCATCAACACATCTTATATGACCAACAAGGATCTAATAAACATAGTCTCATTTTTTTAGTTATAAATATCCACTTATTTTTAGAAAAATATCAATGGAATTAGGAATATATCCCATAGGATGTGTCATTAAGGTTAGGATGGGAAATTTAGTTAATTTAAAACCCTTTTAATAAATAATAGTTTTTAAGTATGTATTACATGATAAAACACATATATTTATTTATTATTAATCCCTTGCTTTGCTCATGTGGCTTAATGGATTAGCTAGGGACTCACTTTCAAACTTGAATCTCTAAAAGATCCTCTCAAAAATACTGTACTTAGGAAAATTATTGTGTTGTAAAGGAAGATTAAAATAACCATGTGGTAGATATGTTATAACCTGAATCTCATGATGTCAACCATGGAAAGATATTTACTAGAGTATGAAATGTGAAACAACACTTTGGTACCCCTTTTTTAGTGGATTGAATTCACAAATATCAAAAGACTCTATATTTATGTAAATAATTTTATCATTTTATAAATTATTCTTTCCTCAAATTTGGTATATTATTGTCTTCTATTTCTAAATGTCATCTTAAAGTGGGTTAAATTAGTGTATTAAAAATAAAGAAGCCACCTAATTTTTAGGAGGAAGATATTAGCCATAAAAATACATAATTTATTTTGGTTTTTAGTAATCTTAAATGATTAGAAACATTAATTTTATCATGGTAACTTATCATATCAAACAAAATTAAAATAATTCATATTTGGAAAAAAATTACAAATAGATGAAGAAAGCAATGAAATTAAATATATATATATATATATATATATATATATAGCTATACATCACCACCACTAATATAGTCAATAATAATGTATGTCAATGGATGGATGGAGGGAAATGAGATGAAATAAGTCACATAATAAAATTATAAATTAAGAATAAAAAATAAATCACTTAGGGATAAACCAATATACAAAACATTGTGGAAAAAGGAAAATAAGAGTTACTCAATAAATTAAAAGATATAAACAAACTAAAAGTGGTAGGAGGAAAGTAAACAAGAGTGGCATCAATAAGAGATATAGAAAAAATTAAAAGATAATAAAATTTTAATGGAAATTGTTGACTTTATAAGTCACCCCCCAGCCTGTGCAGAGCTCACAAAGACCATAAAAAATATTTTTTCACCTTTTTAGAAGAATAATTAATGGGGGAGGTGGGGGGAAGGGTGAATTATTCTTCAAAAAATTCATTCAATTCCACTTAACATTCATTAGCTATTCATACAAACTTATAGATTAAGTAAGCATAAACAACTCTCTACATAAGCATGAAACACAAGAAAACATCAGTCTTATTAAATAAAACCCATTGATATATTCAAATGTACTAAAATCCTATAATGAAAAAACCAAATTTAGTGAAACACAAACTCCACATGGAGTACCAACCCCAACTAACCAAGCACCCACTTACAAGGAGGAAACAACCACCTAGATGACTCTGTAACAACTTAGCCTCCTAATTTATTTTATCACCTTAAGAACACATTGTTTCTCACACAATATATAATGATCACCTTATTAAACTCTTCAAACTTTTATCCCACTCAAACTACCTTTTACTCTTCTTCACTCAGCTAGGTTTCTTTAAGACTAATTAGGTTATATGACCTTGATATTCATACTCAAACCTCTTATTATATATTCATGGTAGTCCATATACTATTTTGATGTTATATAATACATTATTTCCCTCAAGTATATTCTATCATATTCACTCCTCTAAGCTTACATAAATAGGCCTAAAACTACCTCATATAAATACTAACCTCTTGCTCATACACGTATTGGTCCACCATAAAAAATTGAAAACTTATATTGGAAAAAAATTAGGGCTTATTACATTTTAAAATTATGAATAAATAATTACATTAGTTCATCCATAACTCAAATAGACCAAATCCTTCTTTAGGTCTCATGGAGACCTAATTTTATTAGGCCTACTTTAAGACATGTTATACTTTGCCTTCCTTAGAACACTTTAAAAATCAAAGCATAGTAAAATATCATATAAAATTAAAATATACCCCCAATAATTTATTCTATTCACAATAATACATTTTATGACAAATCACTACTTAAAACCCCTCAGTAGCACTCAGTCCTAGTAGGCCTGTGTACACCAAAAATATGCCTTTTAGTACTAAAGCTCAAAATAAATTAATCCGCTCATTAATGATAAAAAAAATTACATATAGAAAGTTTATATTAACTAATGGTAATCACCATTTTATATAAACACTTCAACTCAATTTAAAAAGGCTGAAACTCATCTCTTCAGTATGCTCACTTAGAATTCTCAGAATTGTAAAAAACTAGTCATGAAAACACTTGAAATCCAACACCTAAAAGAAAACTTTAAATTATTATAAATACATTATAAATTTTTTATAACATATTCATAACAACCTCAATCACAAAAACCATAATCTCTTATAGTAAAAAATAGTTTTGTAGACCAATATCCTGACCTTATCTCCCACAGTCTTACTTGAACTAGAAAAGTCATTTTGGCTTCAAATTTTCAACCTATTACACTAATTTAAAATATTTTAAAAATAATTAAAATTAATTTAAACTCACAAAAAATAATTCCATATGAATTATACACTTCAACTCAAGGTATAGAGCCTTAAACTCATGACTGCGACTTGCTTACTCAAAACTTCCAAGACTATAAAAAATACAATCATGAGACATTAACCTTCAACATATATATGACCAACTTAAAATAATATTAATTCATTAAAATTATCCTCATATAAATTTATAACACCTTAAAATATAAACATAATATGGTCTAGTGGCAACGATCAGTCTTACAAACTGATTTGTTTACCTCACCACACACAGACCTCATTGAGCTAGACAAGCCATTTTAGATTCATAATTTTCACCAATATACCTATATTAAAAAATATATATAGAGTATTAATAGGACATAATATTACAAAAAAATATATCCATGTACTTTGATCCATCATTCTACCCTAAAAACACACCAAAACATAACTTCTCACACTGCTTGGGTTTTGCACTATTTACACCATTAGGCCTATTAGCGACTAGCCTACTTGGATCACCAACATAGATAAGTTAAGGAATAAAATAAATACATAAACCACCATTGACATAAAATAAATTTCTCTACAGTCTCCATCAAATAATTTTCAAACTTTTTCCAATACAACTTCTGATAGCTACATCTTCAGAAACAATCCTATAACTCAAAATTTTATCTCTCCTCTCTCTAACCAATACCACCTAGAAGTACTTGGGAGAGTAAAATAAAATATATAATATATTAACTAAGATTTAAAATCCATTATGTGTAATTTATATATATATATATATATATATATATATATATATATATATATATCTTCACCATTGGGTCCTTATTAGGGCTCTAAGAGGGTTTAAACCAGTTTTCACTCTTAACGATCATTCATAAAACATAGCCATTCAATCCAAAAAATAATTCATTAAATTTTTAGATAGAAACCTTATCCATATACCATTAATATATTAGGCTCCCATTTAAATTTTTAATGAGATAATGATCACAAAAAAAACTTATCGAGATGATAACCCTTCATTCTAAGCACTCTAGAGACCTTCAAACAATTTTTCATGCATTGTCCTTCAAACTATGACCTTAAATTGCATGAAAAACCATGAAAAAAAATAACTCACCTCTTAAAATTATTAAATAATAGTAAAAAAACCTTGAAATATCATCATGACCACTCATTAGGCCCCTCTCTCTCTCTCTCTCTCTCTCTCTCTCTCTCTCTCTCTCTCTCTCTCTCTCTCTCTCTCTCTCTCTCTCTCTCTCTCTCTATAGACCTTGACTTACAAACCACATTAGGCCTTAAAAATGACGTTCATGTCTCTTTCCATGTACTCTCTACCTCACTAACATACTCAATAAACCTCTTATAAATAATAATTCCTATGTGCACTCATTTCACCAAGCCACCATGCTCATACCTTCTCATGAGGTCTCTTCATCCAATGACTATGCTTAGGATACTTAAGAACTTGACCTCCATGCCTTTTTTCATACTATAAACACCTCATTATCATGCTCCAAATATCACTCTCATACAAAAAACATATCTCATGCTTAAAAACTACCATGCATCCTTCACATGCCTTGACAACAAATCATGATACCTCATTAGGCCAATTTAAGAGAGGTCTAGATGTAGTCCTAGATTGAAAGTCCTACCCCTGTAGGCTCACCCTAAAATTCTAATGAGTGTTATAATGCATAAAATACATTATTAAACAACATTCACAACCTCTCACATGCCTAATTTCACTCAATTTGCCATGCTACTTGTACATACCTTCTCATAAGGTTTAGACTAGAATTCACAAGACACCTTAACTATGCCCAAACATATTTACCTCAATGATATCACTCAAGATAACATAAGATCACTGATGATAAAATCACATCATTTCTCTCATACTACACTCTTCCAATATTCATGACATAACTCACTACCAACTAACCTTACCACTTCTAATTGACCTTTCTCTCAACAAAACTCTTGTAAATCTACTTTTCATCACACCCTTTAAGAAAAATCAATGATAACAATGATAAATTCATGCTGACCTAAAACTTGATATAAACCATGACATCAACCAATAGGGAATACAAATCTCAATAAACTCACCTTGTCACATTAAGCTCATAAGCTCATACCTCAGAACCCACTCCCCATGCATCTTCACCATATGTACCTTGACATAAATGGAATCAACCTTGACATAAATGATAACACTTCTCAACAAATTTCCCCTTTGAAATTGATGAAAAAAACACTAAAACTTGATCATTCTCATCTCCCCATTTTGATATTTCTTCCCCTTTGACATTAATGACAAAGGGTCTTCTATAAACTCCATCTGATCAACTGATGCTTCTCCTCATAAATAGTAGATGACAACCACTCTCATAAGCTAATCATTTTCTCAAAAAGATACATCTCCCTATATTATTCACTCTCCCAAAACTCGATGTTTTCTCAAATAATCACACCTATAATAAAATCTAAACACATATAATATGAAACATTATAGGAACATGCTCCCCCTTACTTCATGTATACCTCTATTATGATATTAAAGGAAAACACTCTCTTGAAAATAACTTATATCTACCAATATCCCCCTTATACCAAGCATATATTATTCAAATTAACTAGGAACTCAAGATTACTTGCCTTCCTTAACATGACTAAAGAAGATCAAACTCTTTATCACTCACTAGGCTTTTACACTCTTGACACCAATAGTAGAACTAGGGACTTCCATTTTTATCTTAATAGTTTACACACCTTATGAATCAAAAAAAATCATAGACCATCCTCAAATAACCCTCATATACAAATTGAATACTTTTTTACCTTATAATCATAATGTCAAACTTAGATATCTCACCATGCTGTCTATTAACTTCAAACATTGTAACACAGATAACTTGGAATACTCTCAAGATGAATCCTTCTTTGAATGTAACCTCATGCTTTTATATATAGATGAGTGTCTCCATGAATCTTAATGGAGTCACCCCTTTTCATATAGCATTAAAACAACATCAACTCAAGAGATTCCTAGATTCCCAATCCATCTTAGCCATCTTGTAATCATGAGACTAATAGTCCCTCTTTAGAATCCACTTAGGCTTGATTGAAGCATTTGAATCATACACCTTATCATCATTATTATTTATTTTTAATAAATTTTCAATATATTTAGATAACACATGTTACTAACATTACTTCACATATGATCCTTACTCTACCTTAGTAAATCATTCATTTTAACTAGTAGATTGATCATGACTCACTTTGAATATCTTTGGTTTTGATACAAATGTTTAACCCTTCTCATGCACTTTAGGAGATCCATATACTTTGTTATGTCTTGAGATACTTATAAATCTATTAGTACAAAATCTTGTAATGTGTCCCACATTATGACAATTGTATCAAACATCACTACTATTATTACTTATTAACTGATCATTCCTTCTTCCATGGTCCCATGACAACTCATCCCTTGAGACTATTCTAAAATAACTTTATATAATACCAAAGATATGATAAGAAAAACAAAAACCATTAAAATAATTAGAATATCTCATTGCATTGGGATACTTGATTAGTCTCTTCATGTTGACTTTCATGATGGTGCTTTTAACTTGTTCTAGATTTGCATTCTCTTTCTCAAACTTTCTCATCTTGTCTAGGATTTGATCATGTTCAACCTTAAATTAATATAGCTCCATATATAAATTATCATACTCAAATTCTATTGATTTGATATTTATATTGACACCTTCTAACTAATTCCTAGTATTCTTGATGATCTTCTCATCACTTTTGGCTTCTTTGACCTAGTCACTCTTCAAGGTATATATATATATATATATATATATATATATATATATATATATATATATATATATATATATATATATATATATATATATATATATATATATATATATATATATATATGTCCCTTAAGACCCTTGACCACAAGTATTAACTCATGATTCCTCTTCTTTTGGTGCTTCAAATCATCTAGGTCACTTATGATA